>JACBWV010000688.1:2162558-2290853 GCA_013435795.1 Chlamydomonas sp. ICE-L | reverse complement strand
TTATGCATCACTAATGCAATCCTGTTCATCTCTATCCTTTTACACGGAAACCGTCATATACCACTTTTATGTCCTGTATGTTGTATTTGAATTCCAAGAGCATTCTTTCTAATCCTATGGCATACGGATACCTGTCATCATTCTTGTTGACTCTTCTAGTAAAATCCGATACCGTCACCACCTGTATTTCTAGGGACTTCCTCGACACGAGGTCGACTCTTTTGGCGTTGTTCTGGTGAATTATAATCCGGGTCCTATATGATTTCGTTTTTGTATATTGTCCATGTGTTGTTACACGGCCACATGAAGCATCCCTTTATACTTGACGGGTTTTTCGTTACAGCGCGTCAAGTGTAAAAACATTGTCTTTCGAGTGGGTCATGAAATTCGAGTCAATTATTGTACCCACGAAACTGACCCTTCTTTGGGTACCCCCGAACCACATCTTGATCATTGCTTCTTCGTGTCCGATAGCGTTCGGAATCACCCTCATTGTCCCTAGGACGATTCTGCCGCCTGAATAGGGTGATGTTATGGGAATATTTCTGCATCATTTTACATTTTGCCAATATCTACTCCAAAATCTGCTCCCATCCGGTTTAAACTAATTATTTGATTCCATCAACATACCAGCTAAGACCCATTCTCCGATACATCTAGTTCCACAAGACGTCATTGTCAGTCACACCTGTAGATATCGGCTGTGCTAGTTCCGAATGTGGGCCATTTGCCAGGTAACCGTTGCCCTGTTCCTGCCTCCAAAAGCCCCCTTCTCCTCCCTGGAACCGCATTTCGATTGGCGAGGAATATCTTTCCTTGACATCTAGTTGTTCCCGTGGTGAATCATGGATATCCCCACATATCCTTTGTTTTTTATGAAAGGTGTGTAGTATGTCCCCACCACCAGCGGTATTTTTATGATTTCAATGCATCCCTGTTTTCGTCGTCGTCTTGATCATTGTTATAAAAGTTGTAAACCCATTTTGATTCTTTTTAATTTTGGGTCCGTGTCCAGTCATGTCCAATTTTGCGTGTAAAACATCTCCACTCCTCTCTTTGTCCGGCTATTCTACGCCCAAGCTTGTTCCTTTGCGTTTCCGGCCATGTATGTGTAGTTTTTTCTGAGTGAATTCCGAAGTAAGAAATATTTTGGTTACAACTGGTTATGTAGAGGTCCAATTTTGTTTCCGTCTGCTGGTGGTATTTGAATGTTAGAATCTCCTCCGTTTTGTCATTTAGTCTCGCATTTCTATAAATCGTTTATACACATCCGAAATGGCTTGTTATTGATGTGCGTTATATGTTCTGTCCGTCATTATTTTGTTTTCAATGCATATTGCTTGCATTGTACTATTCAATGAGTGAAGTATGCGTTGAACCGCCCGATGAAACCGATATTTTGTGTTCTTGACAATAGCGTTCTGATATCCATCCAGTTCCCTTTAGTTGAAAGAATTGAAACCGAACTTCTTTGTTCACATTGGTATTTCAGAAATACCATCATTGCACCCATGAACTCCATCTCTCGGATAACAAAATATGGTTGTTAGTTTTTTACACTCTATCATGGCTATAAGGCCTTGTCGTTTTTGGTAGTCGATTATGAGGTTCTACGCTTGTATACCGTGGTCCTGATTGTGAGCCTCCATTACATCTACTTCGACATTGTCCAATATGACGAGCCAGTCTTTCCACCCACTGTGTTTGAGATATGCAAATGGAACTTGGGAGCCATTAGGGAACATTACGATGTGACCATGTTCGCGTGATGACAGATACAATGCATCATTGAATTGTCATGATTGGAACGAGCTGTCGTCCGTCGTTCAATTCCATCTACTTGGAATCTAACGTTTCAGTAGCTTCCAATCACTGCTATGCGGGTGTTCACATTCCCAACCGACACGACTTTTTTCTCCCATGCACTTCATTAGGCCAAGCCTCTACAGATCTGGTCCCATTTTTTATTTTCACCTGTAATATCAACATAACGCATTCCCATCGATATATTATTGGAGGGAATATACAGTATTAATATCTTTGTACCTAAATTACAACTCTAGGTTTGGCGTAGTAGCTTTTTATAAATCTTGTGTGTCTCCTCTTTGCATGAAACAATTTGCCTTTTTTCAGTATTGGCATTAAAATGTTTTGTATACACAGGATAAGCTGCGTTTATTGCCATATACTTAGCTACCAACATTTTTCATTCAGATTGATTGTGTCTGATTGACCTCTATACTGACAACGTGTTTGTTGCACCCCGTGTTTTATGTGGAAATTGTCTGCAACCAATAATGTGATTTTGCGAGCTTGTTTGTTACAAGTCGGTTATTGTCACAAAATGTGAATGCACTATTATTCCCAGTTAAAAAAGCTTTTCCCTAAGTAAATACCTCCACTGAATGCGCTTCTATATTGAGTATAGAGTTTCTATATCAACTGTCACCGCTTGTGTAACATTGATTACCTGGTTGTAATACATATTGGTCCTTAGTGATAATCTAACTCCTGTTTGGTTTCATTAACACGCACCTTCTCATGCTTTTATTGGTATCAAAAATTAATCTTCTATTTGATGCAGCCGAATGATAAATACTACGCCAACTAGACAGGATCCGCAAAAAATATTGCTACAGGATCAAGAAAAGGTATTCAAAACTTTAGATCGTTGCATATCATGTCAAGGTACCCACATTGTTCTGATTGAGTTTGTACGACCACCGAGGAGCAATCTCCGGGACGATGAAAAATTGTGGATGCGACGTCCCCTATAATAAAAGGGTAAGCTTCCTATTGATGGGATTCTTTGAACAAACGTTCGAATGTCGAAAATTTGCTTTTAAAATATCAAGGATTCTAACGTTTGTCATATCAGACAATCTTGATGAATTTCCCGCATTATTGATATTTGAACAGGACAGGTATGTAAAATGTATACTCGTGGAAAGGAGTTCCAGGACAAGACATCAGTCATTGTGTTAGACCATATTAGTGGGTTAACATACCTATTAAACAACAAAACAAAAGATTGTGTTGAGAGATGAAATGATAACAAGAAAACCTTTTGATGCATTTGATTTTCGGTGGCAATGCAAGGAATACCGTAGCCGGAGGTGAAATAGAAAATACATAGATACAGATATATCGCAATATATCAATCTCGTAGTTTACTCTGTTACTTGAGCCGTAATGAAACCTATCGTGTTTCAAACAGGTTGTGATACATCACACAAATACAATGTTGTTTATAACGTGAAGTTGACGATTCGTACGAGATAGTTGACAAAGATGTTAAGAAAAGAAGATGGTCAGTGATTACGATTTGATGGTATTTCGTCACTAGTAATGATGTGATATACTTCGTTCCCATAAGAATCGCGTTTATTCTTTTGCGTTTCAAGGACATTCATTATTGGGAATCACAAGAAACGCATTGTTGAAAGCATCGAATGAATGTAGCAAGAGGATTTATAAAGCCCACTATTTGGTGAACCGATTACACCTATCCGGTGTTGTTATCAAGAGGACATCGGGTTTCAATGCAGAGATGATATGTTAAAAACAGATAACAAAAGGGAACATGTTTTATAAAGCGTAGCGGTGACGTAATTCCTCATCATCGAGGTCTCAACGTGTTCTTACAAATCGGGTGTTGTTGAAATTCTGATGTGCTCCCGAGAGATATAAACTGGGTGTGGAGTAACACAAAAAGAGACATGTCGATTCTGACAAAGACATGACGACAAAATATAAGACTCTTGAGCACTTCTACATTAAAAATTAAGGCAAAAAAATGGTTAGGTGGAAAAGCATCCAAAAATTGTATGAAAATGTTATAACAACCCCCCCCTCCCATTCTCAATTTAAAAATAGATGAGGCATAATCTTGGGGGTGTGTTGGGGCGGGATGGCATCCAAGATAATTAAAGAACGCTCTGATACTTTCAAATTGGTAGAGCTTGTGATTTGATGAACGTAGTAATTATTATTGGTCGGAGTTTTAGGAGGTCCTAAATTAGAGCTGAATAATGGCGCATTGGTAGTGATGCACCCGAGATAATTATGTTGAGACATCAAGGGGTGTGGTCTGTTGTTACACTGACAATTCCTGTTGGGTATGAATGCGAGGCAACCTTTGATTGTTGGTACTTATTTCGAGAATGGATGATTTATAATTGCTATCCCATAATCCGAAAACTCAAGCAGGCTATTTGCGATATAATAGAACCCCTGGAAAACGGGCTGCTTGGGGTTGGTATGAATGTTTTCGGATATTGTAAGAAACTGTGGAACTTGTTCATCGATTCAGAATAACAATTCTTTTTGTCCTTCGATGTTTGAATTGTGGATGGTTTCGCTGGATGTCTAAAAAAATTTAGGACCACGGATAGTGATCTGTTGTGTGGTTGTGATGCGTTTTTATATTCTTGAATTATAATACAGTAAAGGGGAAAATGAGAAAATTCAACAATCTACAAAGTAAAAGTTTTACAAAAAGTTTAAGAATATTCTTGAAAAGTTTTACAAAAAGTATAAAGTTTTTCACGAAAAGTTTTAAGTTTTTTACAAAAGGTTTAATTTATTCCTTTTCTTATTGATGCAGGGCTTTGAGCGATCCAGTTTTCATCTGTCTCCAGTTGTGAACACTAATAAACTTTGTAAAACAACAACCAAACCGTTAATAACTCGTCTATGGTCCTGGTATCAGTATCAATGTGTTGGTGGGGTTTGCGGATTCGGGTAAAGCGGATGGTAGAGCAAAGAATAGTCACATCAGACAAAACCAGTGGATGGGGACAAACAACCATCGGGACAAACCATGGGAACACAACTATGGACGTTGACTCAGAACAATTATCAACATAATACCATTGTCTTTTCCCTTTTTTTCCCTTTCTTCCGCTGGAAAATATCCTGCAATCCGCACAGTAATTGACCCAAAAATACGCTTCAAAAACTCTTATTCATGGGGTAGCGTATTTTCGCCTTCAAAACACTCAAGGATTTTTAAAAGATAACTGAAATATTCCTTCTCCTAATTTCAATATTCTCGCGTGAGATTCTGGTCATAGCTATTCTAGATTTGCAAACTACTATTTCTAGAATTCTTCTGGGCAATAACTATTCTAATTCTACAATTACTATTCATCTCTAGGATATCTGCAATACTTATGTTCTAGATTTCTTGCTCCCTGCAATACTAATTTCTAGATTCTTTCTATTCTTCTAGAATTCTCTGCAATATCCATATAATAGTTAATAATATAACACCATGGTTTGAAATTATCGCTTCCTGATAAATATAATACCCAATATAAATAGTGTCTACCCATGAACTCTGCCTATAAATCAAATAAAAACTATAAAACTGCAATATAAAGATTTCCGACGGCGGTGTATCAAAACGTGTTCCCAAAAATGTCCTTGCAGTAGTTTTTTTTCCTCAATACGAATGAATGTTGAAGACGAATCTTAATGTCGTCGAACTCTAAATGAGACGCTCTAAATACCTTCTGCTGTTTCATACTTGACTTTTGACTCGGAGTCTAAAAAGCTTTTCATTTTTTATATACAACCTTTATACAATACAACCCTTTTCTTTCCACCTTTCCTCTGACCGGGCTTCAAATATTTTCCATTCATAAACCTGTAAGATTTTTTTGATTCAACAGATAAAAAATGGCAATATTTTTTAGAAAAAAAAATCGTACGTCACCTTTCAATACAACTTAAAAAGTGATATAGAGTCCCGCATATTTAATATAATCACCGAAATATCATAGTATATGACGTCTTGAATATATTAATAGGGTTCTATTATAAGTAGAAAGGAAATGTGCATCAATGAGAAATTGAAAATGGGTATTTTTGATGCTAAACTTTTGTTGCGGTTTTTTTTATAAAAAAGATTAATTTATCATGAAATTCAATCTAAGGATGTACATCAATCTTTCAATTTGATGTCCTATGTATTCTTTAATGTTTCCAACTCTCTTTTCTATCCTCTTTTCTTTCTTTATTTCTTCTCTCCCAAAAATGTTTTGGATTTGGGTTCAAAGATGTTTTGATCACATTTTACCAATTAATTTCGCCTGGGGAATTCTCAATGTTTCAATGTCAATGGTCCCGTATCTGCCGTCATATTTCAAGATATAATTATATACAACGAGCATCTTTTTTCATATTTAATATGTTTTTTTCCTGTTTTTCCTGTTTCTTTTACCCATAACTTTAGTATATTCTTTGTCCCTATTCTGAATCTACATTCTTTTTTATTGTCCTTCCAGAGGTTGCATTGAATATTTGACCTTCGCGGCTCTTTTTGAAGACAAAGTATCACCTATATTATTAGAATTTTAACAGATACAATAAATGTAAATGATTTTAGAATTCGAACGAACTCAGACAACTTTCAAAAAATTTGTTCGGAATTATAATTACATTTTTTCATTCAAGTAATGTATGGTTGAATATAATTTGTCTAAGCTAGTGTATGTACTTTCTTGATATGTTTACGGTTCATATATAAATAAAAAGAAATGCGCTGTCACGCAAAAATTGATGGTATTCTGAACAACGAACTTTTGTATTTTTGACAAATGTTTCAATTTAGGGTTGTATTCATTTTATAATAATCCTTAAATATGTATGCCTTTTGCAATTTTTTAACCTGATCTAAAATGATTTTTGGATTTTGGGTTTTCAAGATTAATGGATAACATTTTACACCAAAGCCTTTCTCATGGAGATTGACATTTCCCCAAAATTGAATCCAATCCTCCCGCGTAAGATTTCAAAGAATGATTGCCGCGAGCATCCTTCATATTTAAAATGTGTCCTTTTTTGTACCAATTTACTTTTCCCTTTCCAATATTTACTTTAATTTCCGGTGAACTATTAAATCCTTTCCCTTTTATCTTCCTGTTTTTGTGTTTCACTACCGTAGTTATCCTTTCTAAAACATTTGACAATCCGGCAATCGGAGATTAACCTCTTTTTTCATGTAACTTTTTTATATAGCCCTCGAGTGCGACTTTTTCCCCGGCTTGCTTAAACACAAACACTCTTAGAAATTGGAATTAGTTATTTGCCATTAATAATTACTGCTATATATATAATAATAAATATTTAAATTATTCGCTTTCCGAGTTGTTGGGTTTGTGTATATATCCACCAATCCATTATATTACTCCAACAAGTGAAGATGATATACTCCAACAAGTCCAATTATTGGAAAACCCTAAAAACCACCCTAAAACCCTAATCCAATATAGTTTTTAGTAAAAACCCAGCATTAAGCTTTTACCTTACCCCTCCGGGAAGGTTATTAGTTTTTTTTAATTTATCAAAATTCATTTTATTTATAAGTTTTTTTTAATATTTCAAATTTTTCCTACCACCTACAATTTACAAACGATACCAGTACCCGACAATAACACGTCTCTAAGACACAAAAATGACACAACACAACGCAACCACAAAAAAATGTCCCCAATACAGATCCTATAATAAATAATCCCAAAAGGATCCTATAATAAATACGTTTAATTGTCATCTAAAGAAACGCCGAATACCACTTGATTGTTGGTGGCTTATTTTTTTTTCTAAAAAGTATAAGTTTTATACGAAAGTTTAAGAAACAAAATATTCTTGAAAGTTTTACAAAAAGTATAAGTTTTAAACGAAAAGTTGTTACAAAGGTGTTTTTTTTTTTTTTTTTTTTTTTACAAAATAATATTTTTTATATAATTATATCCTTTTTCTTATTTGAGAGGCCTTTTTCCAAAGGGTAAAAACTGAGAAAAATTCAACAATCTAAAAAAGTATAAGTTTTTTACATGAAAAGTTTAAAAAACAAAATATTCTGAAAGTTTACAAAAGTATAATAAGTTTTTATTATAAACGAAAAGTTTAAAAGTTTTTTTTTTTTTTTACAAATTATTTTATCCTTTTCCTTATTGAGTGAGGCCTTTCAAAAAGGGGAAAAATGAGAAAATTTCAACAATCCTAAAAAGTATAAGTTTAAACGCAAGTTTAAGAAACAAAATATTCTGAAAAAAGTTTACAAAAAGTAAAGTTTTAAATTACGAAAAGTTTTAAGTTTTTTTAAAAAGTTAAATTATCCTTTTTCTTATTGAGGGCCTTTTCAAAAGGGAAAATGAGAAATCATCAACAAATCTAAAAAGTATAGTTTTTACGAAAAGTTTTAAGAAACAAAATATTCTGAAAGTTTTACAAAAAAAGTATAATAAGTTTTACGAAAAGTTAAGTTTTTGTACAAATTATTATTTATCCTTTTATCCTTTTCCCTTATGAGGCTTTCAAAGGGGAAAATTAGAAATTCAATCATCTAACAAGTATAAAAAGTTTTTTTTAATTTATACACGAAAAAGTTTTAAAGAAAACAAATTCTTTGAAAAGTTACAAAAAGTATAAGTTTTTTTGAAATTTTACGAAAAGTTAAGTTTTTTTTTTTTACAAAGTATATTTTTATCCTTTTCTTATTTGAGTGAGGGCCTTTCAAAGGGAAAATGAGAAAATTCAATCAACAATCTCAAAAAGTATAAGTTTTTAACGAAAAGTTTAAGGAAACAAAATATTCTTGAAAAGTTTTACAAAAAGTATAAGTTTTTTAATATTTTTTACGAAAGTTTAAGTTTTTTTTTTACACAATTATATTTATTCCTTTTTCTTTATGAGGGGGCTGAGGCCTTTCAAAGGGGAAATGAAAGAAAAATATTCAAACAATCTAAAAAAGTATAAGTTTTACGAAAAAGGTAAGAAACAAACAATTCTTGAAAAGTTTTAACAAAAATTAATAGAGTTTTACGAAAAGTTTTTTACGTTTTTTTTACAAAAGATTATATTTATCCTTTTCTTATTGAGGGCCCTTTCAAAGGGGGAAAATGAGAAAATTCAACAATCTAACAAAAGTATAAGTTTTACGAAAAGTTTAAAGAAACAAAATATTCCTTGAAAGTTTACAAAAAGATAAGTTTTTACGAAAAGTTTAAGTTTTTTTTACAAAATATATTTAATCCTTTTTCTTATTGAGGCTTTTCCAAGGGGAAAATTAGAAAATTCAACAATCTCAAAAAAAGTTAATAAAGGGTTTTTACGAAAAGTAAGAAAGAAACAAATCTTCCTTGAAACGTTTACAAAAGTATAATTTTTATTACGAAAAGTTTAAGTTTTTTTTACGAAAAGTATTTTAATCCCTTTTCTTATTGAGCCTTTTCAAAGGGGAAAATGGAAATTTCATTTCAACAATCTCAAAAGTATAAGTTTAACGAAAAGGTTTAAGAAAACAAAATATTCTTAAAAGTTTACAAAAAGTATAAGTTTTTACGAAAGTTTTAAGTTTTTTTAAAGAAGTATATTTATCTTTATCTTTATAAATCCCTTTTCCTTTATTGAGGGCCTTTCAAAGGGAGGAAAATGAGAAAATTCAAACAATCTAAAAAGTATAAGTTTTACGAAAAGTTTTAGAAACAAAATTATTCTTGAAAAGTTTACTAAGTATAAAGTTTTTTTACTACGGAAAAGTTTTTTAAGGTTTTTTTACACAATTATATTAATTTATATCCTTTTCTATTGAGGGCGACGCGCCTTGTCAAAGGGGAAAATGAGAAAATAATTTCAACAATCTCAAAAAGTATACTTTTTAACGAAAAAGTTTAATAAACAAAATATATTCTTGAAAGTTTTACCAAAAAAGTAAAATAAGTTTTTACGAAAGTTTTAAAGTTTTTTTTTACAAAATTATATTATATCCTTTTCTTATTGAGGGCCTTTTTCAAAGGGGAAAATGGATAAAATTCAACAATCTCAAAAAGTATAAAAGTTTAAAAAATAAAACGGAAAAGTTTAAGGAAGAACAAAATATTCTTGAAAGTTACAAAAGTATATAAGTTTTAACGAAGTTTAAGTTTTTTTTCAAAGTAAATATTTATCTTTTTCCTTATTGAGGCCGTTCAAAGGGAAATGGAGAAAATTCACACAATCCTAAAAAAAAAAAAAAAAGTATAAGTTTTTTACAAAGTTTAAGAAACAAATTATTCTTGAAAGTTTTTACCAAAATATAAGTTTTACGAAAAAGTTAAAGAAACAAAATCTTCTGAACAAGTTTTACAAAAGTAAAGTTTTTTTAAAAATTTTATAACGAAAAGTTTTAAAGTTTTTTTTTACAAATTATATTTATTCCTTCTATTCTTATTGAGGCCCTTTCAAAGGGGAAAATGAAGAAATTCAACAATCTAAAAAAAAGGCAAGTTTTTACAAAACGCAACGTTTAGAAACAAAATATTCTTGAAAATACATTGATGATACATAACGTTTTTTTTTAATAAAACAAAAAACCAAAAAATATAATTAAAACCCCTCTAAATTTAACCCGATCTAAAAACTTTTCCGATCGGGTTTAAAAATCGGAGCGTAGGACATTAATATAGATACTTATGGACATTTATTATGTAGTTATTATAGAAATTTACAATCATATTTTTTTATAATAATGATTTCAATGGAAATAAATAGGCACATCTCGAACAGGGTCAAATGTATGGAACACAAGTGGGGATTGGAGTTATTGAGTAACTCATCTTTAACATGGGACACTATCGAAAGCAATCCTGACAAACCGTGGAATTGGTATTGGATCAGCAGAACCAGTGACATAACTATGGGATATTATCAAAGCAAACCCCGATAAACCATGGGACTGGTGTGGATTAAGCACAAACCCCAACATCACGTGGGATATTATACAAGCCAATCCCGATAAAACTTGGAATTGATACGGGATCAGCAGAAACACTTGCATCAAATGGACGATTGTCAAAGCAAACCCCGACAAACCATGGGACTGGTGTGGATAAGCGCTAACCCCCAATATCACGTGGGATATTATTCAAGCCAAACCCCGATAAACCTTGTGAAGTGGTACTGGATCAGCAGAAACCTTTGCATCAAATGGACGATTGTCAAGCCAACCCCGACAAACCATGGGACTGGTGTGGAATGAGCCGCAAACCCCAACATCACATGGGATATTATACAAACCAACCCAGACCAAACCGTGGGATTTGTATCACATTAGCGCAACACCCAATATCACATGGGAGATTATTCAAGCCTACCCTGACAAACCATGGACTTGGCGTGTATTTAGCACAAACCCCAACATCACGTGGGACATTATACAAGCCAACCCTGACAAACCATGGGACTGGTATGAGTTGAGCACAAACCCCAATATGTTGCTATCTACCCAATACCATTTGCGATATCATACTAAGATACAGGGCAGCAAGAACTATACAAAAAATATGGAGACATGTCAATCAAACCCGAGTTATAATGCATGTCGACGAAGACCTTTTAGGGAATATAATGAATTATTATAATCAATTGTATTCATCGATACACAAAAATAGAAATTGGTACTGGATCAGCGCAAACCCTTGCATCAAATGGGATATTATACAAACCAACCCTAATAAACCATGGGACTGGGGTGGAATCAGCGCAAACCCCAACATCACATGGGATATTATACAAGCCAACTCGGACAATCCTGACAAACCTTGGTGCTGGTGTGGAGTTGAGCTCAAACTCAAAATATGTTGCTATCTACCCATGAAATGGTTTATTTATTAAATTACCGATATCTTTTCAAATCGGGCCATTGGAAAGTAATATATTTATAAAGATACTTGTGGATACACTACCATATATTATCTAGTTATTGTGGAAATTTACAATCATATTTTTTATAATAATGATTTCAGCGGAAATAAATAACCACATCTCGAGACGGGTCCAAATGTATGGAACACAAGTGGGATTGGGGTTTATTGAGTTGTACTCATCTTTAACGTGGGACATTATCGAAAGCAACCCCAACAAACCATGGAATTGGTACTGGATCAGCGCAAACCCTTGTATCAAATGGGAGATTGTCATTACAAACCCCAACATCACTGGAACTGGTTTGGAATGAGCTCAAAACCCCAACATCACGTGGGGTATATACAAGACAACCCCGACAACCATGGATTGGGATCGGATCAGCTCAAACCCTAGCATCACATGGGGCATTATACAAGACAACCAGACAAACAATGGGACTGGTATGAGTTGAGCGCAAACCCCAACATCACATGGGAGATAATACAAGACAATCCAGACAAACCATGGGACTGGTACTCGATCAGCAAAAACCCCAACATCACGTGTGATATTATACAAGCCAACCCTGACAAATCATGGAATTGGTTTTATATAAGCGCAAACCCTTCCATCAAATTGGATATTGTACGAGATAATCCCATCAAACCATGGGATTGGTATGTATATTAGCAGAAACCCTTGCATCACGTGGGATATTGTCGAAGCAAACCCCGACAAAACCATGGGTTTGGTGTGTATGAGCTCAAATCCAGCATCACGTGGGATATTATACAAGCCAACCCAGATAAACCATGGGACTGGTTTTTGATCAGTAAAAACCCCAGTATCACATGGGATATTATACAAGACAACCCTAATAAACATTGGAGCTGGGATAGATTGAGCTTAAACCCCAATATGTTGCAGTTATCTAACCAAGACATTTTTGATATCATACGTAGATGTAGAGCAGCAATAACCATACACAAAATATGGCGACATGTCAATACAAACCCTAGTTATAATGCATGTCGGCGTAGACTCTTTAGGGAATATAATGAAATGGTCTAGTGATTATTATTTATTTTTGTATTATTTATTTTTGTTCTATCTTACACCAATATAAAGATACTTGTGTATATGATATTTATAATTGTAATTTTTTATATGATTTCAACCGAAATAAATAGTCACATCTTGAGACGCATCAAATGCATGGAACACGCATGGAGCTGGGGTGGATTGAGCTCAAACCCCAAAATCACATGGGATATTATACAAACCAACCCAGATAAACAATGGGATTGGTATTACATTAGCAAAAACCCCAACATTACATGGGAGATTATACAAACCAACCCAGATAAACCATGGGGAATTGGTATTACATTAGCAGAAACCCCAACATTACATCGGATATTATCAAGCCAACCCTAATAAACCATGGATTGGTTTTATATTAGCAGTTCTCCCCTCATCACATTGGAGATTGTCGAAAATAATCCAGATAAACCATGGGATTGGTGCAGATTGAGTATAAACCCCAACGTCACGTGGGATATTATGCAAGCAAACCCCAACAAACCGTGGAACTGGTGTGTAATGAGCTCAAACCCCAACATCACATGGGATATTATACAAGCCAATCCAGATAAACCATGGCATTGGTTTATATTAGCGTAAACCCCAATATCACGTGGGATATTATACAAGCCAACCCCGGCATACCATGGGATTGGCGTGGATTGAGAGCAAACCCCATCATCACATGGGAGATTATCAACACCAACCCCAACAAACCATGGGACTGGTATAACATTAGCGCAAACCCCAACATCACGTGGGATATTATCCTAGCCAATCCCAGCAAACCATGGGATTGGTATTATATTAGCAGAAACCCTTGCATCACATGGGAGATTATACAAGCAAACCCGACAAACCATGGAACTGGTGTGTAATGAGCGCAAACCCCAGCATCACATGGGAGATTATACGAGACAACCCTGATAAACTATGGGATTGGTTTTTTATTAGCAGAAACCCCAACATCACGTGGGATATTATACAAGATAATCCCAACAAACCATGGGATTGGTGCGGATTGAGTGCAAATCCCAATATGTTGCTATCTAACCAAGACATTTGTGATATCATGCGTAGATGTAGAGCTGCAAGAACCATTCAGAAAATATGGCGATACGTCAATACAAACCCGAGTTATAATGTATGTCGACGAAGACTTTGTAGGGAATATAATGAAATGGTTTATTAAATTATTATTATCCTCATTATTATCCGTATACCGATTATAATATTTTCAAATCGGGCCATTGGAAAGTAATATATTTATAAAGATACTTGTGGATACACTACCATATATTATCTAGATATTGTGGAAATTTAAAATGATTTCGGCGGAAATAAACAACCATATCTCGAGACGGGTCAAATGTATGGAACACAAATGGGATTGGGGTGTATTGAGTTGTAACTCATCGTTAACGTGGGATATTATTAAAGCGAACCCCGACAAACAATGTAATTGGCATTACATCAGCGCAAACCGCTGTATCAAATGGGAGATTGTCATTACAAACCCAGATAAACCATGGGATTGGTGCGGATTGAGCAGAAACCCCAACATCGTGTGGGATATTATACAAGCAAACCCCAACAAACCGTGGAACTGGTGTGTAATGAGCTCAAACCCCAACATCACATGGGATATTATACAAGCCTATCCAGATAAACCATGGAATTGGTACTGGATTACCAGAAACCCCAACATCACATGGGATATTATACAAGCCAAGCTAGACAATCCCGACAAACCATGGGACTGGTATTACATTAGTAAAAACCCCAACATCACATGGGATATTATACAAACAAACCAGATAAACCATGGGTTTGGAACTGGATCAACGCAAACCCAAACATCAAGTGGGATATTATAAAAGACAATCCCGACAAACCATGGTGTTGGTATGGGTTGAGCGCAAACCCCAATATGTTGATATCTACCCAAGACATTTTTTGATATCATACGTAGATGTAGAGCAGCAATAACTATACAAAAAATATGGAGACATGTCCAATACAAACCCGAGTTATAATGCGTGTCGACGTAGAATATTAGGGAATATAATGAAATGGTTTATTATTAAATTATTATATCCTCGTTTATACCGACATTGCGATATATACGTATACAAATCCTAATGATTATTAATTATTATTAAATTATATCCCCGACAAATCGGGCCATTGGCCAGTATTTATATAAAGATACTTGTGGATATACTACCATCTATTATTTAGTTATCATAAAATTTACAATCATAATTTTTAAGATAATGATTTCAGCGGAAATAAATAATCACATCTCGAGACGGCTCAAATGCCTAGAACACAAGTGGGAGTGGAGTTCATTGAGTTATAACTCATCTTTAACGTGGGACATTATCGAATGCAATCCAGACAAACCTTGGGACTGGTATTGGATCAGCAGAAACCCTTGCATCAAATTGGCGTTTGTCAAAGCATACCCCGACAAACCTTGGGACTGGCGTGGGATGAGCGGAAACCCAGATATCACATGGGAGATTATACAAGATAATCCAAACAAACAATGGGACTGGTATGAGTTGAGCGCAAACCCCAACATCACATGGGACATTATCGAATACAACCCCGACAAATCGTGGAATTGGTTTTGGATCAGCAGAAAACCCGCCATCACGTGGGATATTATCCAAGCCAACCCCGACAAACCATGGGACTGGCTTGGATTGAGCGCAAACCCCAACATAACGTGGGACATTGTCAAAGCCAACCCTGATAAACCGTGGAATTGGTATAGGATCAGCAGAAAAACCCAACATCACGTGGGACATTATCCTAGCCAATCCCGACAAACCATGGGACTGGCGTGGATTGAGCGCAAACCCACATATCACATGGGATATGATACAAACCAACCCAGACAAACCGTGGGACTGGGACTGGATCAGCAGAAAAACCCAACATAACGTGGGATATTGTCCAAGCCTACCCCGACAAACCATGGGACTGGCTTGGATTGAGCGCAAACCCCAATATCACATGGGATATTATACAAGACAACCCAGATAAAACATGGGACTGGGACAGGATCAGCAGAAACCCCAACATCACGTGGGATATAATCGAAGCCTACCCCGACAAACAATGGGACTGGTTTGGATTGAGCAGAAACCCCAATATCACATGGGATATTGTACAAGCCAATCCCGACCGACCTTGGTGTTGGTATGAATTGAGCACTAACCCCAATATGTTGCTATCTTCCCAAGACATATATGATATCATACGCAGATACATGGCAGTAAGAACTATACAAAAAATATGGCGACATGTCATCACAAACCCGAGTTATGTTGCATGTCAACACAGACTCTATAGGGAATTTAATGAAATGGTTAATTATTAAATTATTATTATTATCCCAGTTTTATACCGATTCTAATCTTTTCAAATCGGGCCATTGGACAGTAATTTTTATAAAGATACTTGTGGATATACCACCATCTATTATTTAGTTATTACTGAAATTTACAATCATAATTTTTTATAATAATGATATCAGCGGAAATAAATAGCCACATCTCGAGACGGCTCAAATGTCTGGAACACAGGTGGGAGTGGAGTTCATTGAGTTATAACTCATCTTTAACGTGGGACATTATCGAATGCAATCCAGACAAACCTTGGGACTGGTATTGGATCAGCAGAAACCCTTGCATCAAATTGGCGTTTGTCAAAGCATACCCCGACAAACCTTGGGACTGGCGTGGGATGAGCGGAAACCCAGATATCACATGGGAGATTATACAAGATAATCCAAACAAACAATGGGACTGGTATGAGTTGAGCGCAAACCCCAACATCACATGGGACATTATCGAATACAACCCCGACAAATCGTGGAATTGGTTTTGGATCAGCAGAAAACCCGCCATTACGTGGGATATTATCCAAGCCAACCCCGACAAACCATGGGACTGGCTTGGATTGAGCGCAAACCCCAACATAACGTGGGACATTGTCAAAGCCAACCCTGATAAACCGTGGAATTGGTATAGGATCAGCAGAAAACCCAACATCACGTGGGACATTATCCTAGCCAATCCCGACAAACCATGGGACTGGCGTGGATTGAGCGCAAACCCACATATCACATGGGATATGATACAAACCAACCCAGACAAACCGTGGGACTGGGACTGGATCAGCAGAAAACCCAACATAACGTGGGATATTGTCCAAGCCTACCCCGACAAACCATGGGACTGGCTTGGATTGAGCGCAAACCCCAATATCACATGGGATATTATACAAGACAACCCAGATAAAACATGGGACTGGGACAGGATCAGCAGAAACCCCAACATCACGTGGGATATAATCGAAGCCTACCCCGACAAACAATGGGACTGGTTTGGATTGAGCAGAAACCCCAATATCACATGGGATATTGTACAAGCCAATCCCGACCGACCTTGGTGTTGGTATGAATTGAGCACTAACCCCAATATGTTGCTATCTTCCCAAGACATATATGATATCATACGCAGATACATGGCAGTAAGAACTATACAAAAAATATGGCGACATGTCATCACAAACCCGAGTTATGTTGCATGTCAACACAGACTCTATAGGGAATTTAATGAAATGGTTAATTATTAAATTATTATTATTATCCCAGTTTTATACCGATTCTAATCTTTTCAAATCGGGCCATTGGACAGTAATTTTTATAAAGATACTTGTGGATATACCACCATCTATTATTTAGTTATTACTGAAATTTACAATCATAATTTTTTATAATAATGATATCAGCGGAAATAAATAGCCACATCTCGAGACGGCTCAAATGTCTGGAACACAGGTGGGAGTGGAGTTCATTGAGTTACAACTCATCTTTAACGTGGGACATTATCGAATGCAATCCAGACAAACCTTGGGACTGGTATTGGATCAGCAGAAACCCATGCATCAAATGGGATATTATCAAAGCAAACCCCGACAAACCATGGGACTGGCTAGGAATGAGCGCAAACCCCAATATCACATGGGATATTATCCTAGCCAATCCCGACAAACTATGGGACTTGTATGAGTTGAGCACAAACCCCAACATAACGTGGGATATTGTCAAAGCCAACCCCGACAAACCATGGGACCGGTGTGGATTAAGCGCAAACCCCAATATCACATGGGATGTTATACAAGACTACCCAGACAAACCGTGGAACTGGAACTGGATCAGCGAAAAACCCACAATCACGTGGGATATTGTCAAAGCCAACCCAGATAAACAATGGGATTGGTGTGTAATGAGCGCAAACCCATATATCACATGGGACATTGTACAAGCCAATCCCAACCAACCTTGGTGTTGGTATGAATTGAGCACTAACCCCAATATGTTGCTATCTACCCAAGACATATGTGATATCATACGCAAATACATGGCAGTAAGAACTATACAAAAAATATGGCGACATGTCATCACAAACCCGAGTTATGTTGCATGTCAAAATAGACTCTATAGGGAATATAATGAAATGGATTATTATTAAATTATTATTATTATCCCAGTTTTATACCGATTCTAATCTTTTCAAATCGGGCCATTGGACAGTAATTTTTATAAAGATACTTGTGGATATACCACCATCTATTATTTAGTTATTACTGAAATTTACAATCATAATTTTTTATAATAATGATATCAGCGGAAATAAATAGCCACATCTCGAGACGGCTCAAATGTCTGGAACACAGGTGGGAGTGGAGTTCATTGAGTTATAACTCATCTTTAACGTGGGACATTATCGAATGCAATCCAGACAAACCTTGGGACTGGTATTGGATCAGCAGAAACCCTTGCATCAAATTGGCGTTTGTCAAAGCATACCCCGACAAACCTTGGGACTGGCGTGGGATGAGCGGAAACCCAGATATCACATGGGAGATTATACAAGATAATCCAAACAAACAATGGGACTGGTATGAGTTGAGCGCAAACCCCAACATCACATGGGACATTATCGAATACAACCCCGACAAATCGTGGAATTGGTTTTGGATCAGCAGAAAACCCGCCATCACGTGGGATATTATCCAAGCCAACCCCGACAAACCATGGGACTGGCTTGGATTGAGCGCAAACCCCAACATAACGTGGGACATTGTCAAAGCCAACCCTGATAAACCGTGGAATTGGTATAGGATCAGCAGAAAACCCAACATCACGTGGGACATTATCCTAGCCAATCCCGACAAACCATGGGACTGGCGTGGATTGAGCGCAAACCCACATATCACATGGGATATGATACAAACCAACCCAGACAAACCGTGGGACTGGGACTGGATCAGCAGAAAACCCAACATAACGTGGGATATTGTCCAAGCCTACCCCGACAAACCATGGGACTGGCTTGGATTGAGCGCAAACCCCAATATCGCATGGGATATTATACAAGACAACCCAGATAAAACATGGGACTGGGACAGGATCAGCAGAAACCCCAACATCACGTGGGATATAATCGAAGCCTACCCCGACAAACAATGGGACTGGTTTGGATTGAGCAGAAACCCCAATATCACATGGGATATTGTACAAGCCAATCCCGACCGACCTTGGTGTTGGTATGAATTGAGCACTAACCCCAATATGTTGCTATCTTCCCAAGACATATATGATATCATACGCAGATACATGGCAGTAAGAACTATACAAAAAATATGGCGACATGTCATCACAAACCCGAGTTATGTTGCATGTCAACACAGACTCTATAGGGAATTTAATGAAATGGTTAATTATTAAATTATTATTATTATCCCAGTTTTATACCGATTCTAATCTTTTCAAATCGGGCCATTGGACAGTAATTTTTATAAAGATACTTGTGGATATACCACCATCTATTATTTAGTTATTACTGAAATTTACAATCATAATTTTTTATAATAATGATATCAGCGGAAATAAATAGCCACATCTCGAGACGGCTCAAATGTCTGGAACACAGGTGGGAGTGGAGTTCATTGAGTTACAACTCATCTTTAACGTGGGACATTATCGAATGCAATCCAGACAAACCTTGGGACTGGTATTGGATCAGCAGAAACCCATGCATCAAATGGGATATTATCAAAGCAAACCCCGACAAACCATGGGACTGGCTAGGAATGAGCGCAAACCCCAATATCACATGGGATATTATCCTAGCCAATCCCGACAAACTATGGGACTTGTATGAGTTGAGCACAAACCCCAACATAACGTGGGATATTGTCAAAGCCAACCCCGACAAACCATGGGACCGGTGTGGATTAAGCGCAAACCCCAATATCACATGGGATGTTATACAAGACTACCCAGACAAACCGTGGAACTGGAACTGGATCAGCGAAAAACCCACAATCACGTGGGATATTGTCAAAGCCAACCCAGATAAACAATGGGATTGGTGTGTAATGAGCGCAAACCCATATATCACATGGGACATTGTACAAGCCAATCCCAACCAACACCAAGGTATGAATTGAGCACTAACCCCAATATGTTGCTATCTACCCAAGACATATGTGATATCATACGCAAATACATGGCAGTAAGAATTATACAAAAAATATGGCGACATGTCATCACAAACCCGAGTTATGTTGCATGTCAAAATAGACTCTATAGGGAATATAATGAAATGGATTATTATTAAATTATTATTATTATCCCAGTTTTATACCGATTCTAATCTTTTCAAATCGGGCCATTGGACAGTAATTTTTATAAAGATACTTGTGGATATACCACCATCTATTATTTAGTTATTACTGAAATTTACAATCATAATTTTTTATAATAATGATATCAGCTGTAATAAATAGCCACATCTTGAGACGGGTCAAATGTATGGAACACAAGTGGAAGTGGAGTTCATTGAGTTACAACTCATCTTTAACGTGGAACATTATCGAATGCAATCCAGACAAACCATGGGAATGGTATTGGATCAGCAGAAACCCATGCATCAAATGGGCGATTGTCAAAGCCAACCCTGATAAACAATGGGACTGGTGTGGATTGAGCGCAAACCCACATATCACATGGGAGATTGTAAAAGCAAACCCCGACAAACCATGGGACTTGTATGAGTTGAGCTCAAACCCCAACATAACTTGGGATATTATACGAGACAACCCTGATAAACCGTGGAATTGGTATAGGATCAGCAGAAAACCCAACATCACGTGGGATATTATCCTAGCCAATCCCGGCAAACCATGGGACTGGTGTGGATTAAGCACAAACCCCAATATCACATGGGATATTATACGAGATAATCCAAACAAACCATGGGACTTGTATGAGTTGAGCGCAAACCCCAACATCACATGGGATATTATACGAGACAACCCTGATAAACCGTGGAATTGGTATAGAATCAGCAGAAAACCCAACATCACGTGGGATATTATACAAGCCAACCCAGACAAACCGTGGGACTGGAACTGGATCAGCAGAAAACCCAGCATCACGTGGGATATTGTCAAAGCCAACCCCGACAAACCATGGGATTGGTGTGGATTAAGCGCAAACCCCAATATCACATGGGATGTTATACAAGACTACCCAGACAAACCGTGGAACTGGAACTGGATCAGCAAAAAACCCACAATCACGTGGGATATTGTCAAAGCCAACCCAGATAAACAATGGGATTGGTGTGTAATGATTGCAAACCCATATATCACATGGGACATTGTACAAGCCAATCCCGACCAACCTTGGTGTTGGTATGAATTGAGCACTAACCCCAATATGTTGCTATCTACCCTAGACATATATGATATCATACGCAGATACAAAGCAGTAAGAACTATACAAAAAATATGGCGACATGTCATCACATACCCGAGTTATGTTGCATGTCAAAATAGACTCTATAGGGAATATAATGAAATGGTTAATTATTAAATTATTATTATTATCCCAGTTTTATACCGATTCTAATCTTTTCAAATCGGGCCATTGGACAGTAATTTTTATAAAGATACTTGTGGATATACCACCATCTATTATTTAGTTATTACTGAAATTTACAATCATAATTTTTTATAATAATGATATCAGCTGTAATAAATAGCCACATCTTGAGACGGGTCAAATGTATGGAACACAAGTGGAAGTGGAGTTCATTGAGTTACAACTCATCTTTAACGTGGAACATTATCGAATGCAATCCAGACAAACCATGGGAATGGTATTGGATCAGCAGAAACCCATGCATCAAATGGGCGATTGTCAAAGCCAACCCTGATAAACAATGGGACTGGTGTGGATTGAGCGCAAACCCACATATCACATGGGAGATTGTAAAAGCAAACCCCGACAAACCATGGGACTTGTATGAGTTGAGCTCAAACCCCAACATAACTTGGGATATTATACGAGACAACCCTGATAAACCGTGGAATTGGTATAGGATCAGCAGAAAACCCAACATCACGTGGGATATTATCCTAGCCAATCCCGGCAAACCATGGGACTGGTGTGGATTAAGCACAAACCCCAATATCACATGGGATATTATACGAGATAATCCAAACAAACCATGGGACTTGTATGAGTTGAGCGCAAACCCCAACATCACATGGGATATTATACGAGACAACCCTGATAAACCGTGGAATTGGTATAGAATCAGCAGAAAACCCAACATCACGTGGGATATTATACAAGCCAACCCAGACAAACCGTGGGACTGGAACTGGATCAGCAGAAAACCCAGCATCACGTGGGATATTGTCAAAGCCAACCCTGACAAACCATGGGATTGGTGTGGATTAAGCGCAAACCCCAATATCACATGGGATGTTATACAAGACTACCCAGACAAACCGTGGAACTGGAACTGGATCAGCAAAAAACCCACAATCACGTGGGATATTGTCAAAGCCAACCCAGATAAACAATGGGATTGGTGTGTAATGAGTGCAAACCCATATATCACATGGGACATTGTACAAGCCAATCCCGACCAACCTTGGTGTTGGTATGAATTGAGCACTAACCCCAATATGTTGCTATCTACCCTAGACATATATGATATCATACGCAGATACAAAGCAGTAAGAACTATACAAAAAATATGGCGACATGTCATCACAAACCCGAGTTATGTTGCATGTCAAAATAGACTCTATAGGGAATAGAATGAAATGGTTAATTATTAAATTATTATTATTATCCCAGTTTTATACCGATTCTAATATTTTCAAATCGGGCCATTGGACAGTAATTTTTATAAAGATACTTGTGGATATACCACCAATTTTTTTACTTGTGGATATACTACCAATTTTATACTTGTGGATATACCACCATCTACCAATTTTTATAAAGATACTTGTGGATATACCACCAATTTTTATAAGATACTTGTGGATATACCACTATCTATTATTTAATTATTACTGAAATTTACAATCTTGATTTTTTATAATAATAATGATATCAGCTGAAATAAATAGCCACATCTTGAGACGGGTCAAATGTCTGGAACACAAGTGGGAGTGGAGTTCATTGAGTTATAACTCATCTTTAACGTGGGACATTATCGAAGCCTACCCCGACAAACCTTGGGAATGGTATTGGATCAGCAGAAACCCATGCATCAAATGGGCGATTGTCAAAGCCAACCCTGACAAACCATGGGACTGGCGTGGATTGAGCGCAAACCCACATATCACATGGGATATTATACGAGATAATCCAAACAAACTATGGGACTGGTCAATCATTAGCTCAAACCCCAACATAACGTGGGATATTATACAAGCCAACCCTGATAAACCGTGGAATTGGTATAGGATTAGCACAACCCTCAATATCACGTGGGATATTATACAAGCTAACCCCGACAAAACATGGGACTGGTATAGGATCAGCAGAAAACCCAATATCACATGGGATATTATACAAGCCAACCCAGACAAACCGTGGGACTGGAATTGGATCAGCAGAAAAACCACCATCACGTGGGATATTGTCGAAGCCAACCCCGACAAACCATGGGACTGGTGTGGATTAAGCGCAAACCCCAATATCACATGGGATATTATACAACACAATCTAGATAAACATTGGTGTTGGTATGATTTGAGCTCAAACCCCAACATCACATGGGATATAATCCTAGCCAACCCAGATAAACAATGGGATTGGTGTGTAATGAGTGCAAACCCATATATCACATGGGATATTATCGAAGCCAATTCCGATAAACCATGGAATTGGAATTAATTGAGCACTAACCCCAATATGTTGCTAACTACCCAAGACATATGTGATATCATACGCAGATACAGATCAGCTAGAACTATACAAAAAATATGGCGACATGTCATCACAAACCCGAGTTATGTTGCATGTAAACACAGACTCTATAGGGATTATAATGAAATGGTTTATTATTAAATTATTATTATTATCCCCGTATTATACCGATTCACGTACAATGGTAAAGACTCGTGCAATTTCATGGGAATATAATATAAAGACAATAATACCCATATATGAATATGAACTGTTTTGGGCAATATATAATTGACCCATCTCTCACTGTAGGTGAAACAATCGTTGGTAATGTGGCCAGAGGTATTTATATTGTTATGGCGATAACATTGATTATCATTGGAGGAATCCTTGCAGCTCCGGTTTATGGACTCAAAGAATCTATAGACGGTATCAATAAATGTTTATGTGTTCCGATACACAAAAGGAAAATGAACAAGAAGTGGAAGTATAGATTAAACTGACAGGCAATTAGAATGTCCGCTTTGCACATTTGGCAAAGGGATATAAATGCATATGACCAACACATGAGGAAAATGCTTGCAATTGCGGAACTTAATGATCTTCCATTCGAGGTATGGGGTGATTTACTGGATGTAGTGTACGATACCGATTTTGAAAAAGGGCGAATTTATGAAATTGTCCAGATGTTTGGAATACCTGAATTATACACGGATGACATCAAAAAGGAAGCTGTAGAAATTGCCATGTTGCATTACCGTATGTTGTATCAAGAATTATATGACATACCAAAAGCTAAAGATGCGGAGCTGAGAATAAACGATATAATTGCATTAGAGTTGTTTCATCACACTTACATGGATTCCTCTTGTACTGAAACCAAACGTGGTCGCCTTTGTGTTTAGAAACACGTACGTCTTGTTCAAATCGGGCCATTGGACAGTAATTTTTATAAAGATACTTGTGGATATACCACCATCAATTATTTAATTATTACTGAAATTTACAATTATAATTTTTTATAATAATGATATCAGCTGAAGTAAATAGCCACATCTCGAGACGGGTCAAATGTCTGGAACACAAGTGGAAGTGGAGTTCATTGAGTTATAACTCATCTTTAACGTGGGACATTATCGAAGCCTACCCCGACAAACCTTGGGAATGGTATTGGATCAGCAGAAACCAATGCATCAAATGGGCGATTGTCAAAGCCAACCCTGATAAACAATGGGACTGGTGTGGATTGAGCGCAAACCCCAATATCACATGGGATATTATACAAGCCGACCCGGATAAACCATGGGACTGGTGTAAGTTGAGCGCAAACCCCAATATCACATGGGATATTATACGAGACAACCCTGATAAACCGTGGAATTGGTATAGGATCAGCAGATAACCCAACATCACATGGGATATTATCGAAGCCAATCCCGGCAAACCATGGGACTGGCTAGGAATGAGCATAAACCCCAATATCACATGGGATATTATACGAGATAATCCAAACAAACCATGGGACTTGTATGAGTTGAGCGCAAACCCCAATATCACATGGGATATTATACAACACAATCTTGATAAACCGTGGAATTTGTATAGGATCAGCAGAAAACCCAACATCACGTGGGATATTATACAAGCCAACCCAGACAAACCGTGGGACTCGAACTGGATCAGCAGAAAACCCAGCATCACGTGGGATATTGTCAAAGCCAACCCAGATAAACAATGGGATTGGTGTGTAATGAGTGCAAACCCATATATCACATGGGACATTGTACAAGCCAATCCCGACCAACCTTGGTGTTGGTATGAATTGAGCACTAACCCCAATATGTTGCTATCTACCCTAGACATATATGATATCATACGCAGATACAAAGCAGTAAGAACTATACAAAAAATATGGCGACATGTCATCACAAACCCGAGTTATGTTGCATGTCAACACAGACTCTATAGGGAATATAATGAAATGGATGATTTGTTAGGGGAGCGAGTGTCCGTGAGCACTTCTTGGAAGGGTTCGGTCATTACCCGCTTAGAAGAAGTAACCGCCTAAGCTTGGAACGACTGACCCAACTGGAGATACGCAATGACCCTGAAGAACAGCTGCTTCAGATGAAGGCTTACCCCGACACTGATGATCGACTGATCGAAGAGTGTGTGACCAATGCCGTGGCGGCATCATTGGATGACAGCACCATCATATTATCGTCTCGGTATGAGTACCAAGGGACTACGGGTGACCTTGATGGGTTGGTCATTGGTCGCTGGAAGACAAAGGATGTGGTGGTTTTGGTGGAAGCCAAGCACAACATGGACAGCGCCTACACTAAAGCACGGAAGGAGCTCCTGGATTCTGCAGCTTACTGGGACCAGCTTGCTGTGGTGGATCCATCTCTTCCAGAAGAGGTTGACACGGCAATAGCTAGTGACTACGTTACCCTACAAGTGACGGACAACAAGGACCGCATGGTCATGTTTGCACTCGGAGCCATTAAATTCTCCAATGAGACCGCATTGAGGCGGTTTGGCAACCTAAAGATACCGTGGTTCCGTGTGGTACCGAACGATGCTGGCAGGTTCTTGGCATTCTTCCAGGAATAATGGAATATGGCGACACAAACCCGAGTTATAATGTGTGTCGACATAGACACAAATATACTGCTATTGTGATATACTACCACAAAGTATGATTCATTATTGATTTTTTTTACGTATTTAAATTTGGATAAAAGTTCAACGCATTTACCGTTTTTCTTAATATATTACAACATTGCCGATAAATATAATGTACAGAGTATTAGACAAAGGATTCGTCAGTACAAGCAGAAATATATGTAGAAGTTAGTTGCGATCAGAGTACATCGACTGTAAAAGATACGTTTCATAAACATTGTTTAGCGAGCTTGTTGTACACCGGTCCATTAGTTTTAATTTTTCGCCCGGTTACCGGATTTGTATTTCGATCCAAAAGCCATTTTTTGCACACGTCATTTGCGCTATTCTCTTTCTTTCCGGAGGAAGAAGAAGTGCATAGTTTTGCAAATTTGTTGTAAACACCCTTGTCCTTTTGTATTTTCTGGATTTATACTCTTATCCAAAAGCCATTTATCACACACTGATTTTATGGGTGTGGGTTCGGGCTTGGGCTTGGGCTTGGGCTTGGGCTTGGACTTGGACTTAGACACATAACTTTGCATAAATTTAGATAGAGGGATTTCCATATGTTTACGCCCATGACGAACAGAGATGCCAATGTATTTGAGTGTTTTCTTAACACTCGTTCTCAGTTGTTGAGTGACGGGATACTCCAACCTTGCTTTTTTAGAATTGTCAAAGATGTATCGTCTTCCTTTCCATTTGCCACCTGATTTGACTGATTTTTTAAATTCATCCAAATCATTCGGTGCAAAATTTATTTTTAGATCACGGGTACTATCTTTGACAACTAAATATATAACAACTGCACCCGAATTGAAATGAAAAAGCATTGAAAACATGTATTCACCTGGTACATCAGTATCAACATTCTCCAGATAATCAGATATAGCGTTAATGACGTCAACGGAGTTAAATTGATCCATATAATTTACTTATATAAAAAATCAATTAAATTAATTAATTGATTTTGTGTTTTTGTAAATCTTATATGAAGCCGTGTTGATTATGCACAAACGTGCAAAGTAGGGAGCGAAAACAATTGATCATTTGAAATATTTATACACCACATGTTGAGATTTACTCTTTCCGAAATTGAGCAGGATTGTTGGTAGGACGGCTGGGTTCTAATTTTCCATGTCAATACAAACCTGAGTTATATTGCATGTCAACACAGACTAATATTATGAAATGATTCATTATTAAATTATTATTATTATCCTCGTTTTATACAGATTATAATCTTTTCAAATCGGGCCATTGGACAGTATTTTTTTATAAAGATACTTGTGGATATACCACCATCTATTATTTAGTTATTACGGAAATTTACAATCATAATTTTTTATGATAATGATTTCATCGGAAATAAATAGCCACATCTTGAGACGGGTCAAATACCTAGAACACGATGGAAGTGGGTTTCATTGAGTTATAATCCATGCTTGACGTGGGATATTATCGAAGCCTACCCCGACAAACCATGGAATTGGGGATGGATAGGCAGAAATCCTTGCATCACATGGGATATTATACAAGCCTACCCCTACAAACCATGGAACTGGCTTCACATTAGCACAAACCCAAATATCACGTGGGATATTATCCAGGCATACCCCGACAAACCATGGGACTGGTACTGGATCAGCAGAAACCCTTGCATCAAATGGGATATTGTCATTACAAACCCTGACAAACCGTGGAATTGGTGTGGATTGAGCGCAAACCCACATATGACATGGGACATTATACAAGCCTACCCAGATAAACCATGGGACTGGTTAATCATTAGCTCCAACCCCAATATCACATGGGAGATTATCCAAGCCAACCCCGACAAACCATGGGATTGGGGTGAATTGAGCAGAAAACCCAACATCACGTGGGATATTATCCTAGCCAATCCCAACAAACCATGGGATTGGTACTGGATCAGCACAACCCCCTACATCAAACGGGAGATTATCGAAGCCAACCCTGACAAACCATGGGACTGGTGTGGATTGAGCACAAACCCACATATCACATGGGATATTATCAAAGCCTACCCCGACAAACCATGGGACTGGTTTGGATTGAGCACAAACCCCAACATCACGTGGGATATTATACAAACCAACCCCGACAAACCCTGGGACTGGAGCATGATCAGTGCAAACCCTAATATCAAATGGGATATTATACAAGCCAACACAGACAAACCATGGAATTGGTTTTACATTAGCTCAGACCCCAATATCACGTGGGATATTATACAAGCCAATCCAGATAAACCATGGGGGTGGAACTGGATAAGCATAAACCCCAACATCACATGGGATATTATACAAACCAACTCAGACAATCCAGACAAACCATGGAACTGGAACTGGATCAGCAAAAACCCTGTCATAACGCTGGATATTATCGAAGCCTACCCTGATAAACCGTGGGACTGGTATCACATGAGCTCAAACCCAAATATCACATGGGATATTGTACAATCCAACCCAGACAAACCTTGGTGTTGGTATGAGTTGAGCAGAAACCCCAATATGTTGCTATCTACCCAAGACATATGTGATATCATACGTAGATACATGGCAGCTAGAACTATACAAAAAATATGGCGACATGTCATCACAAACCCGAGTTATAATGCGTGTCGACGTAGAATCTTTAGGGAATATAATGAAATGGTTTATTATTAAATTATCCTCATTATTATCATTATTATCATTATCCTCATTATTATCATTATCCTCGTTTTTAAATCAGATTAGTTTAGGGTTTCGGAGCATTTGACATTATAAAGATACTTATGGACATCTAATTATTTATTATTTATTATGGAAATTTACAATCATATTTTTTTATAATAATGATTTCAGCGGAAATAAATAACCACATCTCGAGACGGGTCAAATGTATGGAACACAAGTGGGATTGGGGTTTGTTGAGTTGTAACTCAACATTAACGTGGGACATTATCGAAAGCTACCCAGACAAGCCATGGAATTTGTACTGTATCAGCTCAAACCCCCATATCAAATGGGAGATTGTCATTACAAACCCCAATAAACCTTGGGACTGGTGTGGATTAAGCGCAAACCCTAATATCACGTGGGATATTATACAAGACAACCCTGATAAACCATGGAATTGGTTTTACAATAGCGCAACCCCCAATATCACATGGGATATTATACAAGCCAACCCTGATAAATTGTGGGACTGGAGTGGGATCAGCAAAAACCCCAATACCACGTGGGATATTGTCGAAGCTAACCCGTATAAACCATGGGACTGGTGTTGGATCAGCAGAAACCCCAACATCACGTGGGATATTATACAAGACAACCCAGATAAACCTTGGGACTGGTGTGGAATGAGCACAAACCCCAATATCACGTGGGATATTATACAAGCCAACCCAGATAAACTATGGGACTGGCGTGGATTGAGCTCAAACCCCAACATCACATGGGATATTATACAATCCAACCCAGACAAATCATGGGATTGGTCTTTTATTAGCAGAAACCCTTGCATCAAATGGTATATTGTCGAAGCAAACCCTGACAAACCATGGGACTGGTGTGTAATGAGCGCAACCCCCAACATCTCGTGGGATGTTGTACAAGCCAACCCCTACAAACCATGGGATTGGTATTGGATCAGCGCAAACCCCAATATCACTTGGGATATTATACAAGCCAACCCCGACAAACCATGGTACTGGACCTGTATCAGCGCAAACCCCAATATCACTTGGGATATTATACAAACCAACCCCGACAAACCATGGAATTGGTACTGGATCATCAGAAACCCCAACATCACATGGGATATTATCCAAACCTACCCCGACAAACCATGGAATTGGTACTGGATCAGCAAAAAACCTGTAATAACGGTGGATATTGTCAAAGCCAACCCTGACAAACCATGGGACTGGCGTGGATTGAGCGCAAACCCCAATATCCCGTGGGATGTTATCGTAGCAAACCTCGATAACCCATGGAATTGGTATGAGCTGAGCTCAAATCCAAATATGTTGCTATCTTCCCAAGACATTTGCGATATCATACGTAGATGTAGAGCAGCAAGAACTGTACAAAAAATATGGAGACATGTCATAACAAACCCGAGTTATAATGTGTGTCAGTATAGACTCTTTAGGGAATATAATGAATTAGTTGAGTGATTATTATTTATTTTGTATTATTATCCTCGTTTAATACCGATATGTGTGCCGATGTAGACTCTTTAGGGAATATAATGAAATGGTTTATTATTAAATTAAAATTATTATCCTAGTTTTATACAGATTATAATCTTTTAAAATCAGGTAAATCAGGTCGGAGCATAGGACATTTTAAAGATACTTGTGGATATATTACCATCTATTATTTAGTTATTACTTATATTTACAATCATAATTTTTTATAATAATGATTTCAGCGGAAATAAATAACCACATCTCGAGACGGGTCAAATGTATGGAACACAAGTGGGCGTGGGGTTCGTTACATTACATTACATTACATGTTAAAGTCTACTTGACACCGCGAGGGTGTATGAGACTCTGTGCTTTAAACAAAAAGAAAAAGCACCCACAAAGCAAAAAACCCCATTACATCGGGGGTGTGTCGAGGACAAACAAACCAAACTCCCAACCACCGTTTTGGTGGCGTAGGTATTAAACCCCTTAGAGCCGGACCCAGATCTCAACCACTTACAGTGGCGGAGGTAAGAAGCTAACAACTGAGAAGTCACAAGAAGAAAAAAAGGGATGATAAATTACGGTGCCACTAAGCAGTCCAGGGCTTCCTGTCTTGCTCTTCTACAAGTAGAAAGATAGTCGGCTAGGTTGCTCCAAAAAGACTTAGTGCCATTTCCATTCATAAAGGTTCTGAATGTGGAATCGCAGAATTCCACATTCCATACGGTTAAGTCGGTATCCTCCTGGACATGCCTATAAATATCTGTAAACAGCTTCTGGTAGCGGAGGCGAATATCATTATAAAAAGGGCACTCAAATATATGCATTTCATCCTCAGGTTTTTGGAACCCACACATTTGACAGTGTCTCATTGAGGGAGGGATGTGTGCTCTATCCACCACCCTCATTCTTTCTGTGTTCAGCCAATGGGAACCCATTCTAAACTGTGCTATGGAACGAATCTGATCCTGCTTATGTAAGGCGGATGTAAAGGGAATCAAGCCATTCTCATCATTACTGTTGGCTGCGAACCATTTTTGGTATCGAAGGGGGTTTAAAGCCAACCCTTCTCTCATCAGGGATGTCTCTAACTGCATTGGTGTCACTTGGGTACTTAAACCTCCATGACTCAAAAACTTCAGACATAATACCTTCGACATCGACAACCTCCAAAATGTTGATGTTTTTACTGGATCCTAGCTTGTGGAGAGCACAACGCAAGTCATGAACCCAGCCAGTGTTGGAGTCAAAAGATTCCTCAAGAGCCATTCTAATGAGATCCTCAGGTTCTTTATGAATGGTCTTGTTCCAGAAGCGCAAAGCTTGTTTAAGCCAAGCAAAAAACAACGGGGTTCTACCCAGCTCTTCCATGATAATATTAGATGTAGTAGATTGGCAAACACCCAACATTTGTTTAAGTATACCTCTATGCCATTTCTCACAAGCATGGTCATTTGAGATAAGCGTGTTGTTCAGAATAGAAGGAGCCCACACCTCACAGCCAAAATTCAGGATAGGTTGTACAAGAGAATCAAACAGGTGGGTGAGAATATCAATATTGTATATCTCCATAGTATGGCATCGCCTACGGAGCATGTGGTGTGCCTTTTGGGCCTTAGTGAGCATCCTAGAAAAAGCAGCTTTTGCACGATTGCTTGAGTCACCATCCACAAAGAGGGATCCCAAGTAGATAAAAGATAACTTTGTAGAAAGTTGTGCTCCATCATAGACAAATTTGTAATCAGGATCCATGCGGGCCTCATCACAGAATTGCTTGTTGAAAACGACAATCTCAGTTTTCTTTATATTCACAGCCATCTTAGTAGCCTCGCAGAAATCTCTCAGGCAGTCAAGCATCGCTTGCATATCTGCCGGGGATTCTGCCATTATAGCTAGGTCATCAGCATAAAGTAACAGTTGCAGAATCTTTCCCCTAAGCTCAGCCCCTACATTTGGGAGCTTGGATTGGAGGAACGATTCAATTCTATCAATGAACAGACCGAATAGGAGTGGGGATAGGGGGTCTCCTTGTTTAACTCCTACAAGGGATGGAAAGGAGGATCCAATGTCCCCATGTAGGCGAACTTGGAAAACAACATGATTATACATGGACTTCAGAATACTGAGATAGGGGTCCTTGACTCCTAGCCTTGCTAAGCAATCCCATAGCAAGTCTCTGTTGACCCAATCATAAGCCTTCTTGAAATCAACAAAAGCCACAAAGAGTGGTTTTTTCTTTTCTCTATATTTATCTACAATATGGTTAAGAATGAATGATGCATCTGCAGTCCCCCTACCACTTCTAAATCCATATTGGCCAGCGGCTCTAAGGTTGAATTCTTCTGACCAATCATCTAGTCTACGTAGCATGCAAAGGGAGAAGATCTTTCCTATGGAGTTGCTCACCGCAAGACCTCGATAGTTGTCCTTGTCATACACACTGCCTTTGGATTTGGGTACGGGTACCAAGGCAGCTGCAGCCCATTGGCTAGGGTAAGAAGTCTTCCAGATGAGATTAAACAGGTTAGTCATAGCTTGTACAAATCGGGAGTTGGCCTCATGGGAAGCAAATCTGTTAACGTTGGATATTATCGAAAACAACCCCGACAAACCGTGGGACTGGAACTGGATCAGCAGAAAACCCAACATCACGTTGGATATTATACGAGATAATCCAAACAAACCATGGCACTGGTGTGGACTGAGCGCAAACCCCAACATCACGTGGGATATTATACAAGCCAACCCCGACAAACCATGGGACTGGTGTGGATTAAGCGCAACCCCCAATATCACATGGGATATTATACAAGCCAACCCTGATAAACCGTGGGACTGGAGTGGGATCAGCAAAAACCCCAATACCACATGGGATATTGTCGAAGCTAACCCGTATATACCATGGGACTGGTGTTGGATCAGCAGAAACCCCAACATTGCGTGGGATATTATACAAGACAACCCAGATAAACCTTGGGACTGGTGTGGAATGAGCACAAACCCCAACATCTCGTGGGATGTTGTACAAGCCAACCCCTACAAACCATGGAATTGGTATTGGATCAGCGCAAACCCCAATATCACTTGGGATATTATACAAGCCAACCCCGACAAACCATGGTACTGGACCTGTATCAGCGCAAACCCCAATATCACTTGGGATATTATCCTAACCAACCCCGACAAACCATGGAATTGGTACTGGATTAGCAAAAACCCTTGCATCAAATGGTATATTGTCAAAGCAAACCCCGACAAACCATGGGACTGGTTTGGATTGAGCGCAAACCCTAACATCACGTGGGATATTATCCTAGCCAATCCCAACAAACCATGGGATTGGTACTGGATCAGCAGAACCCCTGTCATAACGGTGGATATTGTCAAAGCCTACCCCGACAAACCATGGAATTGGTACTGGATCAGCAAAAACCCTGTAATAACGGTGGATATTGTCAAAGCCAACCCTGACAAACCATGGGACTGGCGTGGATTGAGCTCAAACCCCAATATCACGTGGGATATTATACAAGCCAACCCAGATAAACCATGGAGTTGGTATGAGTTGAGCGCAAACCCAAATATGTTGCTATCTTCCCAAGACATTTGCGATATCATACGTAGATGTAGAGCAGCAAGAACTATACAAAAAATATGGAGACATGTCATAACAAACCCGAGTTATAATGTGTGTCAGCATAGACTCTTTAGGGAATATAATGAATTAGTCGAGTGATTATTATTTATTTTGTATTATTATCCTCGTTTTATACAGATTATAATCTTTTAAATCAGGTACAAATCGGAGCATAGGACATTTTAAAGATACTTGTGGATATATTACCATCTATTATTTAGTTATTACGTAAATTTACAATCATAATATTCTATAATAATGTTTTCAGCTGAAATAAATAACCACATCTCGAGACGGGTCAAATGTATGGAACACAAGTGGTATTGGAGTTTATTGAGCTCAAACCCCAATATCACATGGGATATCATCGAATCCAATCCCAACAAACCATGGGATTGGAACTGGATCAGCAGAAACCCCAACATCACACTAGATATTATACAAGCTAACCCAGATAAACCATGGGACTGGTTCTGGATTAGTAGAAACCCTACAATAACGATTGATGTTGTCATTACATCCCCCAGTAAACCTTGGGATTGGAGTGGGTTGAGCACAAAACCAAATATCACATGGGATATTGTACAAGCATACTCAGACAACCCATGGGACTGGTATTATATCAGCAGAAAACCCTACATCACGTGGGAAATTATCGAAGCCAACCCCGACAAACCGTGGAATTGGTATTGGATCAGCAGAAACCAATGCATTAAATGGGATATTGTCATTACAAACCCAGACAAACCGTGGGACTGGGGTGGATTAAGTTCACACCCGAACATCACAGTAGATATTATACAAACCAGCCCTGACAAAAATGGGATTGGTTTTATATTAGCAAAAACCCCAACATCACATGGGAGATTATACAAACCAACCCAGATAAACCATGGGACTGGTTTTTGATCAGTAAAAACCCCAGTATCACATGGGATATTATACGAGCCAATCCAGATAAACCATGGGACTGGAGCTGGATCAGCAGAAACCCCAACATCACGTGGGATATTATACAAACCAACCCCGACAAACCATGGAATTGGAACTGGATCAGCAAAAACCCTGTCATAACGATGGATATTATCGAAACCAACCCAGACAAACCGTGGAATTGGGGTGGAATGAGCGCAACCCCCAATATCACGTGGGAGATTATACAAACCTACCCAGATAAACCATGGGACTGGTATGATTTGAGCAGAAACCCCAATATGTTGCTATCTTCCCAAGACATATGTGATATCATACGCAGATACAGATCAGCAAGAACTATACAAAAAATATGGCGCCATGTCAATACTAACCCAAGTTATAATGCATGTCAACACAGACTCTATAGGGAATATAATGAAATGGTCGAGTGATTATCATTATTACTAGCAACCTAAACGACTATCTTACTACTCGTAGAAGAACAAGACAGAAAGCCCTGAATTGCTAAGTAACAATCTTTTCATTAAATATGTTTTTAGAAGCACATGTAAAACTTCAATTCATTTGTTTCCTTTAGAAATATCTTGGTTATCGATATCATCGTAAAAATACAATGTTCCAATACATGAATAGTTTTCGGACAGTAATTTTTATAAAGATACTTATGGATATACTACCATCTATTATTTAGTTATTACGGAAATTTACAATCATATTTTTTTATAATAATAATGATCACAGCGGAAATAAATAACCACATCTCGAGACGGGTCAAATGTACAAGTGGGATTGGAGTTTATTGAGTTATAATCCATGTTTGACGCGGGAAGTTATCAAATGCTATCCAGACAAACGATGGAATTGGTACTAGATCAGCAGAAACCCCTGCATCAAATGGGATATACAAGCCAACCCAGATAAACCATGGGACTGGCGTGGATTGAGCGCAAACCCACATATCACATGGGATATGATACAAACCAACCCAGATAAACCATTGGATTGGTACTGGATTAGCAAAAACACTTGCATCACATGGGATATTGTCGAAGCAAACCCCGACAAACCATGGGACTGTTTTGGATTGAGCGCAAACCCTAACATCACGTGGGATATTATCCTAGCCAATCCCAACAAACCATGGGATTGGGACTGGATCAGCAGAAACCCCAATATCACATGGGATATTATACAAGCCAACCCAGACAAACCATGGGACTGGAACTGGATCAGTAGAAAATTCATAATCACGTGGGATATTGTCAAAGCCAGCCCCGACAAACCATGGGACTGGTGTGGATTAAGCGCAAACCCCAATATCACATGGGATATTATACAAGACAACCTAGACAAACCGTGGAACTGGAACTGGATCAGCAGAAACCCCAACATCACATGGGATATAATCGAAGCCTACCCCGACAAACCATGGGACTGGTTTGGATTGAGCAGAAACTCCAACATCACATGGGATATTGTACAATCCAACCCCGACAAACCTTGGTGTTGATATGAATTGAGCACTAACCCCAATATGTTGATATCTACCCAAGACATATGTGATATCATACGTAGATACATGGCAGCAAGAACTATACTAAAAACATGGCGCCATGTCAATACTAACCCGAGCTATGTTGCATGTCAACACAGACTCTATAGGGAATATAATGAAATGGTATACCGATATTAACTTTTCAAATCAGGTAATATTTATAAAGAAATTTGTGGATTTGCTATTTATTATTTAATATTTATTTCAAAAGAAATAAATAGCTTTAGAGCGGCCCGTGCATGGTATATATTATTACATTTGCCATCTTAGCAATTCAGCCTGAATATAAACAATACGCGTACATTTTGTTTTTAGAATGCGTTATTATCGGCTTTCTAAACAAGATAATAAAATAACAAAATAATTCTAACTTTGCACTCGGCGGTACACAACATCGCTACGCATAATGTACTTGCATCCAGATATCACTTATAACCCAGCGTGTGGTTGCATGTGGTAGAATACAAGTACGAGACCCGGTTCTGGTTTGATTCTGACAGTTTCTGTCGAATTCCAGTCCGAATTCGGAACCATGACAGTCTCACCGCCTAGCATGTCGTCGTTCAGATAAAGCAAGACTGTACAAAGCCCGGTTTCGTTCTCGTCGCGCACATAGCACGTGTCCGTATGAAGACGGAATTCATCTCCAGCGTCATACTTTGAAAAGCGGCAGAATGGGTTGACGTGTGTAGGAGAGTATATGCCACTACGGATGTTGGTAGCCTCCCCGGAGAATGAGAATGATTTCGACAAGGTTGCGTCATGCATCCGGGGAGCGATTAACGGTCCTATCTTTTCCCACACTCGCTCGGCTAGTGCATCGCTCTTCAGTATCACTCTTTTCCGCTTGCCCGCAAACATCGTGTTCATGTCGCGGTATTTGAAGCCTTCTTGTTCCGCCCGCTGGATCCATTCCACACACTCGTCAGGAGTGAGAACGTGTCTGACCACGATGGCTTCTACTTTTGGAAGCAGTGTAATGTCGCTGTTTTTCTCCGAATAATTTTCATTATTTTCACTCATTTTAATTAAATAAATATATTAGCTTTATATATTTGAACCAAGCTGATGGTATTGGCGTACCAATTGATACGCGCGATATGATTAAATTATTCTATACCATTTTGGTAATGCATTCACAATGCATAGGTAAAACTTGGACGTCTGGACCTCATCGATTTAACAGAGGAAAAAACAAAATTAAGAAAACAAGTGTAAACATTTACGTCTATACTATATTTTATAAAACAGGAATTTCAACACATACTTTTTACTTTTTCCATAATATTATATCCAAATTCATCGTCAGAATTGCCTATAAGTTTTTCTTGCCACATACTAATTGTCTCCAATACATTTTTATTTTCTATTTTGGCTTGTTCATGAAATATAATGCTGATGAGTTTTTCAGTTTTTGCTATAAAATTATACTCAGCTTGAATGATTTCTTCCCATAATTCTGTAAAGTTATATTTAAAATAATCACATATTTCATCGGGTATTATTTCATTACCTTTTTCAAGAAGCTGAGCGATACGTCTTATATAACTACCGTCATTTATGAAATCTTCCCATCGTTTTCTTTGAACGACCGCTATGGTTATCTTATCAAAATGAGCATCAAGTAAAGGATAATCAGCATAAACCTTGGTAGGATCATAAGCCTTATAATCCCCACAATTAGAATTTCCATAATTAGGATCTCTACAATTAAGATCTCTACAATTAGAATTTCCACAATTAGGATCTCTACAATTAGAATCACCACATTCAGAATCTCCACAATTAGAATCCCCACAATTAGAATTTCCACAATTAGGATCTCTACAATTAGGATCTCTACAATTAGAATTTCCACAATTAGGATCTCTACAATTAGAATCTCTACAATTAGAATCACCACATTCAGAATCTCCACAATTAGAATTTCCACAATTAGGATCTCTACAATTAGAATCCCCACAATTAGAATCCCCACTATCACAACACAGCCATTTCTTTATTCTAAACAATGTATAAGCAAGTATGTTTCGTCCATCTGGACAAGCCCAGAAAAAAGCTTTCATCAATGTTTAATTTATATGTAATTGTCTTAAATATTTTTTCTACTAGAGAAAGAAAACAAGTGAAAACATTCAATTTTGGAACATTGTTTTTTCTGAGTATACTTAAATTTATGTATCTAATTGATAGGTTGAAAATGGCTTTACGTCTATACTCTATTTCAATACATACTTTTTACTTTTTCCATAATATAATATCCAAATTCATCGTCATTTTTATTTTCTATTTTGGCTTGTTCATGAAATAGAATGCTGATGAGTTTTGCAGTTTTTACTATAAAATTATACTCAGCTTGAATGATTTCTTCCCATAATTCTGTAAAGTTATATTTAAAATAATCACATATTCATCGGGTATTATTTGTTTCCCAATATCGGGTTTGTAGAATCTTCTTCATCTGAATCGGAATCTGCTTCAAAGTCGGTGTTTGTACATCCAGTGAAAATCCACCCACCACTGCTATGTACTTGGCGCACTGGACCATGGTTGGGATGTTTTCAATTTGATTCTTTGTTTTGTTGTTATGAATCCGTCACTTGATGTTTTTGAGCTAGTCAAATACGGATATTTATATGGATATTCTTTTTGATGCTGATGTTCTTGTCCAATGATATGTGTATTATATTTTAATTTTTATCATTTCACCAAAAGTCTGCGGTCATATAAATGCAAAGCAAATTTATAAGTATTTTTAATGAAGGTAATTTCATTAGAGTGTTCTATGCAAATACTAAAACGACTACTTATTTCAATAAGAACACAATTTCAATTCAGATGGATAATGTCTCTAGTTTTTTCTTGAAAAACAATACTAATATTGGCTTCTATAATTATAATGATATCAAAGCACCATTGTCTGTTTCTATCAATGAACTAGTATACATGTTAGTTGGATGGGCAGAAAGTTTGGTAAAAACAGAAAACTGGGATCTGAATCATGCATATTCTTTATTAGAGTTGCAAATGCGGATCGACAACAATCCGATAGAAATAGATGAGCTAATATATAACACAGGCACAAGTAATTTTGATGATGTTACACAACTTGTACTCATGTCTATCAATGACAAAGATTCTAAGGTTATCAGACAAAGTAAGATGGTAATGAAATATAGACTGGGACTATATATATTAGCAGTAGTTTCTGGAACACTTATAGGCCCAACTATACCACAAAATACAATATATCGGATTGGTTTATTTGAAGACGTTGATGACAGACAACTTGCGTTCTCAACAGGATCATTTATAACCGCAGGGTGTTTTTTTCAATATGACTCTGTTACCGATACGATCAGTGTGGTACTTCGTCGAAACAATGTTCCATTATTAATCCCAGATTTAGTTGTTACTCAAACTGACTGGAATATTGACACATTGGATGGTTCAGGGGTCAGTTCATTGAATATAAATTTTTATACAAACTTGACATTCATTTATGAATTAAGACATCGTCAAGGAACAATCATGAAATTAGGAGTAATGTATAATGATACGATGGTATTTTGCCACGAGTTTATTGAAAGTGTTGAATATACTCCATCATTACCAATACGTTGGGAAATATCAGGAAATAAATTACCTACTTCCACCGTATGTTCTGGGAATATGTTACAAGGATATGCGATAGTCTATGGTAAACAAAACCGTACGAATAATGATATACGCGTGTCGGAATGACAAGTGTGCAAAAATCTATAGCAGCTACAGATGTAAATGTTAATCTTATCGCAATTCGATTATTATTACCTAGTGCAAGCAAATGTCATATTAAATTGTATAAAATTCAAATTATAAACACACAAATTGGATTTGCAAAATGGGATCTAGTTTTGAATCCAATCGGATTGGACACATTAGATTTCGTTGATGGAGAATCTATAATACCAAAATACGAAGATACCAACACTGTTACAGGGGGTACTATTTTAACAAGTGGATATGTAGGAAGTAATACAATAGAAACTATTGATTTAGATTCTAATTTTTATCCGATAACAACTAGTATAAATGGAATATCTGATGTCATAAAATTGAGAATAAACGGTATGAATGGAACTGTAAATGTTGGTGCAAATATTTCATGGCGTGAATACATCTAACATACCACAAATATTTCATTCATAGTGAGAAAGGGTGGGTTGACAATGTTGATCACCCTAGGCTCTGTAGAGTGCAGCATATGGGTTGCTGCTAGGAGTCCTAGATCAACTTATCTTTGCGTATATTTTCAATTTGGCAATATTCTGGTAAAGAAAGCCCTACTCGCTTTTCTACGTCTTTTATCCAATAAAAATCCAACGAATAACTGTCCTATTTTATACACAAATTATAAAGATACTTGTGGATATACCACCATCCATTATTTAGTTATTACTGAAATTTACAATCATATTGTTTCTAATCATAATGATTACAGCGGAAATAAATAGCCACATCTCGAGACGGGTCAAATGTATGGAACATAAGTGGGATTGGCGTTTATTGAGTTATAATCCATGTTTGACGCAGGAAGTTATCAAATGCTATCCAGACAAACCATGGAATTGGTACTGGATCAGCAGAACACCCACCATCACGTGGGATATTATACAAACCAACCCAGATAAACCATGGGACTGGCGTGGACTGAGCGCAAACCCAAATTTCATATGGGATATTATACGAGATAATCCAAACAAACCATGGGACTTTTATGAGTTGAGCGCAAATCCCAACATCACATGGGATATGATACAAACCAACCCTGACAAACCATGGGATTGGTACTGGATCAGCAAAAACCCTTGCATCAATTGGGATATTATCAAAGCAAATCCCGACAAACCTTGGGACTGGTGTGGATTGAGCGCAAACCCCAATATCACATGGGACATTGTACAATCCAATCCCAACAAAACATGGAACTGGAACTGGATCAGCAGAAACCCCAACATCACATGGGATATAATCCAATCCAACCCCGACAAACAATGGGACTGGTTTGGATTGAGCAGAAAACCCAACATCTCGTGGGATGTTGTACAAGCCACCCCCTACGAACCATGGGATTGGTACTGGATCAGTGCTAACCCCAATATCACTTGGGATATTATACAAGCCAACCCCGACAAACCATGGTACTGGACCTGGATCAGCGCAAACCCCAATATCACTTGGGATATTATACAAGACAACCCAGACAAACCATGGGATTGGTTTTATATTAGCAGAAACCCTTGCATCAAATGGGATATAATACAAGCTAATCCAGATAAACCATGGGATTGGTTTTACATAAGCAAAAACCCTGTAATAACGGTGGATATTGTCAAAGTCTACCCCGACAAACCATGGAATTGGTACTGGATCAGCAAAAACCCTGTCATAACGGTGGATATTGTCAAAGCCAACCCCGACAAACCATGGGACTGGCGTGGATTGAGCTCAAACCTCAATATCACATGGGACATTGTACAATCCAACCCAGACAAACCTTGGTGTTGGTATGAATTAAGCAATAACCCACATATGTTGCTATCTAACCGAGACATTTGTGATATCATACGTAGATGTAGAGCAGCAAGAACTGTACAAAAAATAAGGAGACATGTTAATACAAACCCGAGTTATAATGCGTGTCGGCGTAGACTCTTTAGGGAATATAATGAATTGGTTTAAAATTATTATTATTACTAGCAACCTAGACAACTATCTTACTACTCATATAAGAGCAAGACAGAAAGCCCTGAATTGCTTAGTAACAATCTTTTCATTTAATATGTTTTCACATGTAAAACTTCAATTCATTTGTTTCCTTTGGAAATATCTTGGTTATCGATATCATCGTAAAAATACAATGTTCCAATACATGAATAGTTTTCGGACAGTAATTTTTATAAAGATACTTGTGGATATACTACCATCTATTATTTAGTTATTACGGAAATTTACAATCATAATTTTTTATAATAATGATTTCAGCGGAAATAAATAACCACATCTCGAGACGGGTCAAATGTATGGAACATAAGTGGGATTGGCGTTTATTGAGTTATAATCCATGTTTGACGCGGGAAGTTATCGAATGCTACCCAGACAAACCATGGAATTGGTACTGGATCAGCAGAAACCCCTGCATCACATGGGATATTATACAAGCCAACCCAGATAAACCATGGGACTGGCGTGGATTGAGCGCAAACCCAAATTTCATATGGGATATTATTAAAGCCAACCCTGATAAACAATGGGACTGGCGTGAATTGAGCGCAAACCCATATATCACATGGGAGATGATACAAACCAACCCAGATAAACCATGGGATTGGTATTATATCAGCAAAAACCCTTGCGTCAAATGGGATATTGTCAAAGCAAACCCCGACAAACCATGGAGCTGGGGTGGATTGAGCGCAAACCCCAGCATCACATGGGAGATTATACGAGACAACCCTGATAAACTATGGGATTGGTTTTTTATTAGCAGAAACCCCAATATCACATGGAATATTATACAATCCAACCCAGATAAACAATGGAATTGGAACTGGATCAGCGCAAACCCCAACATCTCTTGGGATGTTGTACAAGCCAACCCTGATAAACCATGGGATTGGTACTGGATCAGCGCAAACCCCAATATCACATGGGATATTGTGCAATCAAACCCCGACAAACCATGGAATTGGACCTGGATCAGCGCAAACCCCAATATCACTTGGGATATTATACAAGCCAACCCCGACAAATCATGGATTTGGTACTGGATCAGCAGAAACCCCAACATCACATGGGATATTATCCAAGCCTACCCCGACAAACCATGGAATTGGTACTGGATCAGCAAAACCCTACATATCCCATGTGATATTATCAAAGCCAACCCCGACAAACCATGGGACTGGCGTGGATTGAGCGCAAACCCCAATATCAAATGGGATGTTATCGTAACAAATCTCGATAACCCATGGAATTGGTATGAGTTCAGCTCTAACCCCAATATGTTGCTATCTACCCAAGACATTTGCGATATCATACGTAGATGTAGAGCAGCAAGAACCATTCAGAAAATATGGCGATACGTCAATACAAACCCGAGTTATAATGTATGTCAACACAGGCTCTTTAGGGAATATAATGAAATGGTTTATTATTAAATTATTATTATCCTCATACCGATTCTTTTCAAATCGGGCCACTGGACAGTATTATTTATAAAGATACTTGTGGATATACTACCATCTATTATCTAGTTATTATGGAAATTTACAATCATATTTTTTTATAATAATAATGATTTCAGCTGAAATAAATAGCCACATCTCGAGACGGGTCAAATGTATGGAACACAAGTGGGATTGGGGTTTGTTGAGTTGTAACTCAACATTAACGTGGGACATTATCGAAAGCTACCCAGACAAACCATGGAATTGGTACTATATAAGCTCAATCCCCAACATCAAATGGGAGATTGTCATTACAAACCCCAATAAACCTTGGGACTGGAGTGGGATCAGCAGAAACCCCAACATCACGTGGGATATTATACATGCCAACCCGGACAAACAATGGGACTGGGACTGGATCAGTAGAAAACCCACCATCACTTGGGATATTATACAAGCCAACCCCGACAAACCATGGAATTGGTGTGGATTAAGCGCAAACCCTAATATCACGTGGGATGTTATACAAGCAAACCCCAAAAAACCATGGAATTGGTTGTATATTAGCACAAACCCTTCCATCACATGGGATATTATACGAGATAATCCAGACAAATCATGGGATTGGTATTATATCAGCAGAAACCCTTGCATCAAATGGGATATTTTCGAAGCAACCCCTGACAAACCATGGGTTTGGTGTGTAATGAGCACAAACCCCAACATCACGTGGGATATTATACGAGATAATCCAAACAAACCATGGGACTGGTGTTGGATCAGCAGAAACCCTTGCATCAAATGGGATATTGTCGAAGCAAACCCTGACAAACCATGGGTTTGGTGTGTAATGAGCGCAAACCCCAACATCACGTGGGATATTATACGAGATAATCCAAACAAACCATGGGACTGGTGTTGGATCAGCAGAAACTCCAACATCACGTGGGATGTTATACAAGCCACCCCCAACAAACCATGGGACTGGTGTGTATTGAGCAGAAACCCCATTATGTTGCTATCTAACCAAGAAATTTGTGATATAATACGTAGATACAAAGCAGCAAGAACTATACAAAAAATATGGCGACATGTCAATACAAACCCGAATTATAATGCATGTCAGCGTAGACTCTTTAGGGAATATAATGAGTTAGTCGAGTGATTATTATTTATTTTTTATTATTATCCTCGTTTTATACCGATCTAAACTTTTCAAATCAGTTTAAAATCGAAACATAGGACAGATACTTATTCAAATCCTTTCAGCCGCTAAAGCATGGATTTGATTGTTGCATTTTTTTGGTGGTTCGCAAATTAACCAATGCAAATCCCAAGAGAATAAAACAATGTAGAAAATGAAAATGTCTCTATATTTATGAAATTTGTATAAAAGAATAGGAGATACAACGAATACGGCAATAATTATTTCAGGTTGGTCAGAATTAAAAATGTCTTGTAAAATTATGTATCCATATATTTTATCATTTTAAAAATCATGTAAAAGTTCAAATCATTGAAATTTTACATCTTCAAAAACAGATTGGAATACGAAGCTTTTGTACTCAAAAAAAAGTCGTGATTATGAATGAATGTTATGTCAAAGGATATTATTGGTGGAATATAATGAATTGGTCGAGTGATTATATAAAGATAATTGTGATATTGTATACTTTTATTATATGGATATTTATAATTTTATATAATAATGATATCAACCGAAATAAATAGTCACATATCGAGACGGGTCAAATACGCGGAACACAAGTGGGACTGGGGTTCATTGAGTTATAACTCGCGTTTACCGTGGGGCATTGTCGAAAGCTATCCAGACAAACCATGGAATTGGTGCTGGATCAGCAGAAACCCTTGCATCAAATGGGATATTGTAAAAGCCAACCCAGATAAACCATGGGACTGGTTAATAATTAGCTCCAACCCCAATATCACATGGGATATTATCAAAGCCAACCCAGGCAAACCGTGGAATTGGTTTTGGATCAGCAGAAAACCCGCCATCACGTGGGATATTGTCATTACAAACCCCGACAAACCATGGAATTGGTACTGGATTAGTAGAAGCCCAACCAGCACATGGGATGTTGTACAAGCTAACCCCGACAAACCATGGGATTGGCGCGGACTGAGTGTAAACCCCAACATCACGTGGGATGTTGTAGCCACAAACCCCGACAAACCATGGGATTGGCGGGGACTGAGTGTAAACCCCAACATCACGTGGGATATTATACAAGACAACCTCAACAAACCATGGGATTGGCGCGGACTGAGTGTAAACCCCAACATCACGTGGGATATTATACAAGACAACCTCAACAAACCATGGGATTGGTATTCCATTAGCAGAAACCCCAACATCGCTTGGGAGATTGTCATTACAAACCCGTATAAACCATGGGATTGGCACTGGATTAGCTGAAGCACTAACATCACACTAGACATTGTCGAAGCTCATCCAGACATCCCATGGGACTGGTATGGATTCAGCAAAAACCCTAACATCACGTGGGATATGATACAAACCAACCCAGACAAACCATGGAATTGGTACTGGATCAGCGCAAACCCCAACATCACATGGGATATTATCGTAGCTAACCCATACAAACCATAGAACTGGTGTGGAATGAGCGCAAACCCCAATATCAAATGGGATATTATACAAGCCGACCCGGATAAACCATGGGACTGGTGTAAGTTGAGCGAAAACCCTAGCATCACATGGGAGCTTATACAAACCAACACAGACAAACCGTGGGCTTGGAACTGGATCAGTACAAACCCTAATATCACATGGGATATTGTACAAGACAACCCTGATAAGCCATGGGACTGGTATGAGTTGGGCAGAAACCCCAATATGTTGCTATCTAACCTAGACATTTGTGATATCATACGTAGATGTAGAGCAGCAAGAACCATTCAGAAAATATGGCGATACGTCAATACAAACCCGAGTTATAATGTGTGTCGAACTAGACTCTTTAGGGAATATAATGAATTAGTCGAGTGATTATTATTTATTATTATCACTCGTTTTATACCGATTATAATCTTTTCAAATCAGGTTAAAATCGGAGCATATGACATTATAAATATACTTATGGACATCTATTTATTAATTTATATTTACAAATATAATTTTTTATAATAATAATGATTTCAGCTGAAACAAATAGCCACATCTCGAGACGGGTCAAATGTCTAGAACACAAGTGGGAGTGGAGTTTATTGAGTTATAATCCATATTTGACGTGGGACATTATTGAATGCAATCCGGACAAAAAGTGGAATTGGTACTGGATCAGCAGAAAACCCAACATCACGTGGGATATTATCCAAGCCAATCCCGACAAACCATGGGACTGGCGTGGATTGAGCGCAAACCCACATATCACATGGGATATTATACGAGATAATCTCGATAAACATTGGTGTTGGTATGTTTTGAGCTCAAACCCCAACATAACGTGGGATATTATACAAGCTTACCCAGACAAACAATGGGACTGGTTTTACATAAGCAGAAAATCCAACATCACGTGGGATATTATACAAGCCAACCCTGGCAAGCCATGGGATTGGTTTTCGATCAGCAAAAACCCCAATATCACATGGGATATTGTGCAATCCAACCCCGACAAACCGTGGGACTGGGGTGAAATGAGCGCAAACCCCAACATCACGTGGGATATTATCGAAGCCTACCCGGACAAACCATGGAATTGGTATCGGATCAGCAAAAACTCCAACATCGCGTGTGATATTATCGAAGCCAACCCCGACAAACCATGGGATTGGTTTTACATAAGCACAACCCCCAACATCATGTGGGATATTGTCAAAGCAAACCCCAACAAACCATGGAATTGGTTTTATATTAGCGCAAACCCTTGCATCAAATGGGATATTATACGAGATAATCCAGACAAACCATGGGATCGGTATTATATTAGCAGAAACCCTTCCATCAAATGGGATATTTTCAAAGCAAACCCTGACAAACCATGGGTTTGGTATGATTTGAGCGCAAACCCCAACATCACGTGGGATATTATACTAGATAATCCAAACAAACCGTGGAGTTGGTATGAGTTGAGCTAAAACCCCAATATCACATGGGATATTATACAAGCCAACCCCAACAAACCATGGGACTGGGGTGTATTGAGTAAGAACCCCAATATGTTGCTATCTACCCAAGACATTTGTGATATCATACGTAGATGTAGAGCAGCAAGAACCATTCAGAAAATATGGCGATACGTCAATACAAACCCGAGTTATAATGTATGTCATCACAGGCTCTTTAGGGAATATAATGAAATGGTTTATTATTAAATTATTATTATCCTCATACCGATTATAATCTTTTCAAATCGGGCCACTGGACAGTATTATTTATCAAGATACTTATGGATATACTACCATCTATTATCTAGTTATTATGGAAATTTACAATCATATTTTTTTATAATAATAATGATTTCAGCTGAAATAAATAGCCACATCTCGAGACGGGTCAAATGTATGGAACACAAGTGGGATTGGGGTTTGTTGAGCTGTAACTCAACATTAACGTGGGACATTATCGAAAGCTACCCAGACAAACCATGGAATTGGTACTGTATCAGCTCAAACCCCAACATCAAATGGGAGATTGTCATTACAAACCCCAATAAACCTTGGGACTGGAGTGGGATCAGCAGAAACCCCAACATCACGTGGGATATTATACATGCCAACCCAGATAAACGATGGGATTGGGACCGGATCAGCGCAAACCCCAACACCACATGGGAGATTATACAAGCCAACCCAGACAAACCGTGGAATTGGGGTCGAATGAGCGCAAGCCCCAATATCACGTGGGATATTATACAAGACAACCCTGTTAAACCATGGAATTGGTTTACATTAGCGCAAACCCCAATATCACATGGGTATTATACGAGATAATCCAAACAAACCATGGAATTGGTTTTACATGAGCACAAACCCCAATATAACATGGAATATTATACAAGCCAACCTGACAAACCATGGAATTGGTTGTATATAAGCGCAAACCCTTCCATCACATGGGATATTGTACGAGATAATCCAGACAAACCATGGGATTGGCATTATATTAGCAGAAACCCTTGCATCAAATGGGATATTGTCGAAGCAAACCCTGACAAACCATGGGTTTGGTATGATTTGAGCGCAAACCCCAACATCACGTGGGATATTATACGAGATAATCCAAACAAACCATGGGACTGGTGTTGGATCAGCAGAAACCCCAACATCACGTGGGATGTTATACAAGCCACCCCCAACAAACCATGGGATTGGTGTGTATTGAGCAGAAACCCCAATATGTTGCAGTTATCTAACCAAAACATTTGTGATATCATACGTAGATGTAGAGCAGCAAGAACTATACAAAAAATATGGCGACATGTCAATACTAACCCGAGTTATAATATATGTCAACGTAGACTCTTTAGGGAATATAATGAATTAGTCGAGTGATTATTACTTATTATTATCCTCGTTTTTTACCGATACAAAAGACATGGCACAAACCCTAATTATAATGTATGTCGAAGTAGACTGTTCAGGGAATATAATGAATTGGACGAGTGATTATTTTTTATTTTTATCCTCATTTTATACATAGTATGGTATCCGCTATCCTAGTAAAGATTATTTTGTTTTTCGAAATTGTATGTGGTGGTGGTATGTTAGACGTATTACTCTCGATAGTAACATACAAGGGTTTCTGCTCAACCAACTACTGTCCATGATTTGTTGACTTTTACTTTTTTATGTGTTTTATCTGGGGTACTATGATTTGATAGATACGGTATGTGTTCATCTACGATATATAATCTTTCCAGATTTGTATCACCTATGCCTGTAGTATTTAGTATGTGAATTGTTTTATAATTTGAATCATATTTTTCGGATCAACAGGTACTGCCGATGAAGAAAATGTCCATGATTTGTTGACTTTTTTATGGATTTTATTTGCGGAGCGGGGAAGTATGAGAGATATTGCTTTAGGTTGATGTATGAGATGTGTTTGTGGTGGATCGATACCGTAAGCTTTGCAAATTTCGATCTGGTTGTTTTGTGAGCACATTGTTATAGTTGGTTGTATTATTTTTAATTTCGAATTCCTGGATAAAAACTTTTCTTGAATTTTCTCCTTTTCTCATTGAGTTAAATTATCTTCAATGTCCCACAACTAAAGCAAGTTGTTATGTTCAAATCTGGTACAAATCGGACCATTGGCCAGTAATATTTATAAAGATACTTGTGGATACTACCATCTATTATTTAGTTATTACGGAAATTTACAATCATAATTCACATCTCGAGACGGGTCAAATGTCTGGAACACAAGTGGGATTGGAGTTTATTGAGTTATAATCCATGTTTGACATAGGACATTATAAAGATACTTATGGACATCTATGTATTAATTAGTTATTATGGAAATTTGCAATCAATAATAAATTGTAAAAAATTATGATTTCAGTGGAAATAAATAGCCACATCTCGAGACGCGTCAAATGTCTGGAACACAAGTGGGACTGGGGTTCGTTGAGTTATAACTCGCGTTTAACGTGGGATATTATCGAAGCTAATCCTGGCGAACCATGGAACTGGAACGGGTTGAGCATAAACCCCAATATCACACGGGATATTGTCGAAGCCAATCCCGACAAACCATGGGACTGGCTAGGAATGAACACGAACCCCTGTATCACATGGGATGTTGTCACCACAAACCCCGACAAACATTGGTGTTTGTATGAATTGAGCGCAAAACCTAACATCACGTGGGATATGATACAAACCAACCCTGATAAACAATGGAATTGGAACTGGATGAGCGCAAACCCCCATATCAAATGGGATGTTGTCAAAGCAAACCCTGATAAACCTTGGAACTGGAGTGTATTGAGCGCAAACCCCCATATCAAATGGGATGTTGTCAAAGCAAACCCTGATAAACAATGGGACTGGTGTGGATTGAGCGCAAACCCACATATCACATGGGATATTGTCAAAGCCAACCCCGACAAACCCTGGGACTGGTGTAAGTTGAGCGCAAACCCCAATATCACATGGGATATTATACAAGACAACCCAGACAAACCGTGGAATTGGTTTTACATTAGCAGAAACCCCAACATCACGTGGGATATTATCCAAACCAACCCAAATAAACAGTGGTACTTGCGTGGAATGAGCATTAAACCCAACATCACTTGGGATATTGTACAAGCCAACCCCGACAAACCTTGGTGTTGGTATGAATTGAGCGCAAACCCCAATATGTTGATATCTACCCAAGACATTTGTGATATCATACGTAGATACATGGCAGTAAGAACTATACAAAAAACATGGCGCCATGTAAATACAAATCCAAGTTATAATGTGTGTCGATGTAGACTCTTTAGGGAATATAATGAATTGGTCGAGTGATTATATAAAGACACTTGTGGATGTAATAGTATTTTTAATAATAATGATTTCAACAGAAATAACTAGTCACATCTCGAGACGCGTCAAATGTCTGGAACACAAATTGGAGTGGGTTTCGCTGAGTTATAACTCTCGTTTACCATGGGCCATTATAGAAGCTTATCCTGACAAACCGTGGAACTGGGACTGGATCAGCAGAAATCCCAACATCACGTGGGATATTATCATTATAAAACCTGATAAACCATGGAACTGGTATCACATTAGCGCAAACCCCAATATCACATGGGCGATTGTCGAAGCCAATCCCGACAAACCATGGGATTGTAACCGGATGAGCTCAAACACAAGTATCACATGGGATGTTGTAGCCACAAACCCCGACAAACCATGGAATTGGTACTGGATCAGCATAAGCCCCAATACCACATGGGATATTGTACAAGCAAACCCCGACAAACCATGGGATTGGTGTGGATTGGGTAAGAACCCCAATATCACGTGGGATATTATACAAACCAACCCCGAAAAACCATGGGATTGGTACTGGATTAGCGCAAACCTCAATATCACATGGGGGATAATACAAGCTAATCCCGACAAACCATGGGACTGGTACTGGATTAGCAGAAGCACTAACATCACACTAGACATTGTCGAAGATCATCCATACATCCCATGGGACTGGCATGGATTCAGCACAAACCCCAATATCACATGGGATTTTGTACAAGCCAACCCAGACAAACAATGGAATTGGTACTCGATCAGCGCAAACCCCAACATCACATGGGGTATTATCGTAGCTAACCCAGATAAACCATGGAACTGGTGTGGTTTGAGCTCAAACCCCAACATCACATGGGGTATTATCGAAGCTAACCCAGATAAACCATGGGACTGGAGTGGATTGAGCTCAAACCCCAACATCACATGGGGTATTATCGTAGCCAATCTCGATAAACCATGGCGTTGGTATGAGTTGAGCATAAAGCCCGACATGTTACTATCTACCCTAGACATTTGTGATATAGTGTGTAGATGGAGAGCAGCAAGAACCATACAGAAAATATGGCGACATGTCAATACAAACCCGAGTTATAATGTGTGTCGAACTAGACTCTTCAGGGAATATAATGAATTATTATAATATTAAATCATTATTAAATGATCATCCTCGTTTTATACCGATCTAAACTTTTCAAACCAGTTTAAAATCGGAGCATAGGACATTAATATTTATAAATATACTTATGGACATCTATCTATAATTTATTATATTATCGAAATTTACAATCGTAATTTTTTATAACAATAATGCTTTCAGCGGAAATAAATAACCACATCTCGAGACGGGTCAAATGTCTGGAACACAAGTGGAAGTGGGGTTCGTTGAGTTATAATCAATGTTTGACGTGGGATATTATCGAATGCAATTCAGACAAACCGTGGAACTGGTACTGGATCAGCAGAAACCCCTGCATCAAATGGGATTTTATCGAAGCCAACCCCGACAAACCTTGGGACTGGGGTGGATTAAGCACAACCCCCAATATCACGTGGGATATTATACAAACCAACCTCGATAAACATTGGGACTGGTTTTATATAAGCTCCAACCCCAATATCACATTGGATATTATACGAGATAATCCTGACAAACCATGGGACTGGGGTGGAATGAGCGCAAACCCCAATATCACATGGGATATTATACAAGACAACCCAGACAAACCGTGGAACTGGAACTGGATCAGCAGAAAACCCAACATCACATGGGATATTATACGAGACAACCCTGACAAACCATGGAATTGGTATTACATGAGCACAAACCCCAATATCACATGGGATATTATACGAAATAATCCAAACAAACCATGGGACTGGTGTTGGATCAGCAGAAACCCCAACATAACGTGGGATATTATACAAGACAACCCTGACAAGTCTTGGGACTGGTGTGGATTGAGCACAAACCCCAATATCACGTGGGATATTATACAAGACAACTTAGACAATCCCGACAAACATTGGAATTGGTTTTATATAAGCGCAAACCCAAATATCACATGGGAGATTATACAAGACAACCCCGACAAACCATGGAACTGGCGAGGAATGAGCTCAAACCCCAATATCACGTGGGATATTATACAAGACAATCTAGATAAACCTTGGTGTTGGTATGAGTTGAGCACAAAGCGATATATGTTGATATCTACCCAAGACAATAGTGATATCATACGTAGATACAGTGCTGCAAGAACCATTCAGAAAATATGGCGACATGTCATCACAAACCCGAGTTATAATGTATGTCAACACAGACTCTTTAGGGAATATAATGAATTGGTCGAGTGATTATTATTTAATGATGTAATAATGTTTGATTAAAATTTCCAAACATGTAAAAGTTATGCGAAAAGTTTTCTTGTTCGTAACCATTTAACCAAACGAGAAGATGGTCTATATATTCGACCATTTATTATAGCGTATGGATATTTTCCAATTTGTGATCTATGTAAAAAGCGACATTGACTATGTCGGTATCTAGGAATGAATTTGTTATCATTCCTGGAAATAAAAGCTGATGACCCCCCGAATTGGTTAACTTGTGGCATTGAAACTTTGGTTAAGGGATTGACTATGCTTGAAGTATTGATTTCTTCAAACTTTTTGTCATAAATGCCATAATATGCATCTATATTCGGTTTTTCTTCCAAGTCTCTGAAAAATTGCTGAAAATCACCTTTAATATATGTACTTATTAATTTGTCATACGTCATACTTTCATCGAATCCTTTTATTATTGAAAATCGATCATAAATACATTCAATTGTATCAATAAATATACCTATATCATCTTCGGACACGTTTGTAAGTGAATCAATTCCATACATTGTCTTGGAAATCGGGTATATTTCGGGTTTAGAATATGGACGTATTTTTTTTCCAAAAAACGTAGAATGTGGTATATTTCCTCGATTTGTAAATTGTTTAACTGTATATTCCCCACCACCGGATATAGTATTTTGGGGCTGTTTAAAAAGTTCTCGAATATTTTCCAATGTGATGTTCAACAAACGTTGGAAAGGTTGGAACAATTCAATCGATACGCGTCTTCGAGCTCTTAAAATTCTTGTTGTATTTTCTTGAATTTTAATAGACTCGCTGAGCTGAACAAATATTTTTGAATTTGTGTTCATACCATCATACATAGGGGACGTATAATGTATAAATGGATTCTTGTCATTATTCATAAAATCAAAACTTGAATTTAATGTATCAATAAAATCTTTCAATATATACGGGATTGTTCGTTGATCCAGGTTATTAACGATGATGAATTTTGGAATTGAGACTGACTCTGATAAAAAAGTTAGTGGTAATTAAGGTTTTATCTGTATGTCATTAAAATATTGACAAAATTCAATTAGCTCTACATAATCATTATATTTATCTAATGTGTCGTTGTCGAAATCATTCAAATTTATATTATGGTTTTTTACATTACATGTTTCTAAAGCGAACCCTTTCACGAGTATAGCATTTAAAGACGATATGTAATTATCTAAATATGCTGTGAACGAATTCAGGTTTATTCTTGGGGGGAATATTAATTGAATGGTGGAAATTGTTATTTTTACGAATTCAGAATAATTCTGTAATACTTCAAATCTTTCATTCAATTTACTAATCCTTTCTTTGCGAATTATTTCTCTGACATTGGATTGATCTGAGTTTATGTTACATGCATAGCAAATAGTCTTGTTAGGTTTTAATAACACAACAGGTACTTTCTCATCTTTAGCTCTTAAATAACATAAACGATCTCCCGTCAGTAAAAGTGTTTGATTTGCCTTATTCAACTCCCTTGTTTGATTTGCCTTATTCAACTCCCTTGTAATTGTTATTTGTCCATAGTCGCCACTGCGCTTAATTTCAAATAATTTGAACAAAACATTGTTTGTGTTATTATTTTTAATCAAAAAAGCCATAAATGGTTGTATTTTTTCTCGTGCTAATTTATCGAGATTATCTTCAGTGATCATTTCATAATAAGATCGCTTATTCCCTGTCCTTACTGGTATCTTTTTGAAAAAAAAATGGGAAAGTACTAATTTCCATACCAATTCAGTGTTTGTATTGTCAATTTCTTTGAATTTTTGACCAAATTCACATAATCTTTTCACACCATTACTAAATTTTGTTGAATCTTGAATGAAAGTAAATGGAAATGTACATGTAACAATTTTACTGTTAGATTCGTCTTTCAATATGGCTGATTTATTTTCAAAGAAAACGTAGTTAGTACCAATACATGTATACTTGTAAATGTATTATTGCTTAATGTCTTTTTTCCTTCTAGTATCGCTGAATACCAATAGGTAGCTATAGTATTAATTCTTCCATTCCATTTATACATTTCAGAACATCCCATTGGCAAAAAATCAATCATGAATTTCATGCCGTTATTTGTTATGAGTTTTTTCAAAAATTCGTGTTCTATAATATCTTCTGTAGTTCTCATGTTATTATTTTTGGTTTTGTTATAATGAAAAATTACAGCATCTTCAAAATCTCGTACTTTAAAATGTTTTTGTATTTTCAAATAATTCTTAGGGTCGACCATTTGCCTAATGTCTACATTCGTCACTTCAAATACTTTTTGGTACCGTTTTGATACTTGAAGAACATTCAGAGTTTGGCTTGTATCTAATACGCATCTAAGTTTATCAAACATATCATGTATGGTATCTGCTACGTCTAGTGCAAGTTTTATAAACTCATCCTCTATCTGATCACTCATTTAAAACGTATAAACAAATAATACAATTTGATTTAGACGTCAGAGTTAAAAAAACTAACAGCATTGCTCGATTTAAAAGTATCAAAACACAAAAAGAACACCAAATATCGTTTTGATCCCAAAATTTTCTCACTCATCAAATACATAATGGACAATTTACAATTTTGGAGAAATACATATACAAACAGACGCGAGAAGATCGCTAGCAAGTTCGTGTGTAGTTTTCAACGATGCATATGGTTTAGTGAGTAATGGACACTAGATTTTGAAAATATCATTGAAAGAAATAAGCGCATTTAAAATAAAATGTTATAGAATTTCCATCAATGTAAACGATAGCAAACAAGCCAAGATCGTATATGTAAAACTTCGCGGAGGTTCTGTAGATTTATTGCGAGATTATAAATAAATGGTATTAAATTGCAATACTTTTCAGAAATTTGGCTTTCTATTACTATGCATACCGATCAGATGTATATTGGTTTATATAGCATTCAGGTATTACAAAAATAACTATGTGATGGCGACGATGAGTGCGTTTACATTCATTATTGGTATATGTTTCCTGCTTATATACATCTTCAATTGGCGAAAAACAGGTGTAGAAGTTTGTGGTAAAAAAATATGGTGGAATTATTTGAGACCCATGCATGGCATATTGTACATTTCATTCGCTATCCTAGCAAGTCAGTCCGAATATAAACAATACGCATATAGTTTGCTTTTGGCTGACGTTATTATCGGTGTTATTGCAGGTGTTTATAAAACAAAAACTCCGAGGATTTTATTTATACCGTAAATATTCTTAAGGATAAACGTAATATTGTATATTGGCTATCCGAAAAACATCAAGCAGGCTATTGCGGATTATAATCGTTACCTTGAAACAGATGACTGGGTTTGTATGAATGTTTCGGATATTGAAGAAACTGCTGGAATTGTCATCGATTCAGATACAATTCTTTGTCAATCGATGTTGAATGATATTTTGGAAGATAAAGCGGTGAAAAAAAGATAGAGTTTGCTTTTAGTTGTAAGCGGAAATACAGAGGAATAATTGTTTTCCGATCCAGGAATCAGAACATATATTCACATACAGAGAAAAAGTGATGTTCTGGTTTGTTGGCTCATCATGTGTCGCAACCTAACAAACAATGCGTCAAAAAATGTGTATTTGTTTGCTATGGATATTTAAAATGGATTTAACTCAAGTTTTGCAACACCCTCCATCAATCGACAAAAAACTTGCCACACAACTTGTATGTGTTGTTATGCAATGGATACACTCAACAGGCAACTATCCGTCAAACATTGAAATCAATTGCGAACGGCTCATCAAATGATATCAAAACAACGAAAACATCCGCGATAAAATCATTTCAGACAACAACTTATTGTACGGAACCATGGCCTTTCAGAACTTTGCAATCAAATCATGCCATGTAGCTACATCTACCGCTCTGAAAACCCTATAATTCCATTATATTCTCTAATAATTCTGAAGGGTCGTAGAATTATTATTAGGAAAACCGGTTCTGTCCTGTGACCGCCCCAGGCGAAGACGGGTAATGATAGGATTATGATAACAATCCTTTCATCAATATGTTTTTAGAAGCATTCGCGTCTCTCCCTGTTACTTAGTTACAAAGAGGACATGTAAACACTTTTTTATTTCCGACATCGTCATTCAATGTCCCACAACTAGAGCACTTTTACATCATTTACATATCATCTAATATATATGTAAATTAAAACAATGACAACAATATTGAAACTTATCAAAAGGGAAACACGTATTCATTTTAATTATCTACTTAAATTCATACAGAATAATGAACTAGCGAAAGAATTTACAATTTGTAATATCATTGTTGTGATGCATCATTATAAACCATTGGTTTCATTAACGCAAATGCATCTAATATTTATGATAGATGAAGAAACTGGTAAGAATATGGTAAGTCTTGTTATGGGTACTAACTATGTTGATGCTACCCATACTCCTGTGGAATTCATAAGCATCAATCAGGTGCGTACTCATATTGAAGAACAAATGGATACGCATTTGCAAAAAATTATGCATCTTTCTGGTGATAATAATGAAACACCAAGACTTTTTGACCTTTACATGACTTCATCTGATAATTATAAAGGCCCCAAAAATATACCTAGAGAATTAAAAGCTATAAATTTAGAATTCGACGAAAAGTTTGACAATCATTTCTTTTACCTCGACAAAATTATGTATTTGAAAGATCCTCTATTCAGACCTAATCTAAAAAATACAGGTCTGACCATTCTTAATAGATTTTTGATTTTTCAATATTCCGATTGGAAAACATTTCCGAAAACATCGTGCGATACTATTTTTCTTAAACTCTCTTTAAGACGGGTTCCAAGATGTGGCCACAAGAGGGAGGCTGCAGATCCCTTTACTTTACCTAAAAGAAATAAACCAAAAATACATCGTGATCCCACAGCTAGTGATATAATACATAATGCTCACCCGCTTCGTCGCAAGTTTGAAGAAGAGCTCGAAAAAAACTGAGTTTGTTTGAAAAAACAGTACGTGAAAAATCTGCTTCAGCGGCAAATAAGTCGTCAAAGATAACTCCTCGAAAAGACAACACTATATATGGCGAAAACTCACGCATCCGCACTACTTATGCTACAAAATCGTCTGGAAGGAATGTCAATAATCCGCATGAAAAAGCTGCTTCTGCAAACAAGAGGGTTGATAACTCAAGTATTTCCTATAATGGAAAAAACAAAAAATCGCCTAATACTGTTGTAAAACTGTCGCCTAATACTGTTGTAAAAAACAAAGCATTATTGTTTACAAATTCTAAACTCGCAAAAGTGGCAGCTGAAACCATTCGGAAAAATACAGATCAAAGGAAAAATAGATAGAAAAAACAATTAATAAATTAAATAAAGAAATGTTGATTAAAGTATATTAATGAATGTAATAAAACCTATTGAAGAAAGAGTCAATGAAGCTATGCAAATTAGCAAACAAGTTAGATCTCTTGGTGGATTGATAGAATATCCAAATGAAGTTAAGTTTCGAGAAACAAACAACTATTGGATTCGAAATGGCGAATCTTGTGGGTGTCAACTCTCCGTCGGTGATGCAAAATTGCTGATAACGTATAGTAATATTAAACAAAGCGGTATTGTACTGGAAAAAGACTGATAATATTATATTGCTTAACTAATTTTTAATTTCATTTCTCATAGTAGTGAGAATTATATAGAGAATTTATGTTTCATTTTATCAGAACAAGTTATTATATGGTTATACATTACATCCAATAATGACTAGTAAAAAAGCAGCCTTACTATACGGGATTAACTATATTCAATCCCCTGAAATGCAATTGCGAGGATGTTGTAATGACGCTATGTTGCTGAACAGTTTGCTAATAAACGAACCTTATAATTTTCCCCAATCGAGTATTGAAATGGTCCTAGATAACGATTATTCTAATAAAACTGGAAAGTATGCTATGTTGTGCGCATTGTACAAAATGGCTTTAAAGTCATGGACGAAAAACCTGGAAACAGTTGTTGTATCGTATTCTGGTCACGGAACTAATGTAGTAGATTTTAATGGCGACGAAGCAGATGGCAGAGATGAAGGAATTTGTCCTTCTGATTGCCAAACAGCCGGTTTAATAATAGATGACCAACTATATTCAATATTCAAACAATTCAATCCCAAAACCACAATATATGTCATTTTAGACTCTTGTCATAGTGGAACTATGTTGGATTTACCATTTTCGAGCAATCAAATAAACATTAAACAAACTGAGTCAATCGTATCACCACATATTATTATGGTCAGCAGACACATCTAATTATAAAACACGGAAATTCGGGGGAGCATTAACTATGAGTATTGTTGACGTACTGCAAAATAAAAAGGAAGGGTTGTTTGATTTCTTTGGAAAATTAAAAGAAAACGTTAAAATGCATGGATATCCTCAAATACCAATACTATCGTCTTCTAAACCATTGACTAATGATATTCACTTATTCATATCGACAAACATATTTTAGAAAGTGGTTCATTGCCTGATGAACAACAGGATTCGTGCTGAACTCGTACCAGTCCCATCATGGTCTTTCTGAGTTGGCTTTGACAAGAGATCATTATAGATCAAGTCGTGTAGGACTTACGCAAATTATAGATGCTTTCACCAGAATCATGTTTTTTTGTACAGATTCGGCAATCTCACTACATGCATTTTCCTAATCCTACCCCCTCCTATAGTCGTAACTGATTTTGGTATGTTCACTGGTAGATGATATATCCCATTCTTATACCTGTCCTGTATAATATCCATCATGAATGAAAATGAATCAGAATATAATAAATATGCGTTCAATTGATCTATTGATATAACTTCTATTTTCTCTAAACTATCTGCGTTAATTGCCATATCCGCTCCTTTAGCTTGTATGTTAAATAAGCAAATATACATGTTTTTGTATTCACCTTTAAATTCTTCTAGCATATCCTTTATTATTTTCTCATCAGCTGAATGATGTAATCTGAACTGCAAATAAACCGGATGAACAAAAACAGGTGTGAACATTGGATAATTTAAATTACTACATGTAATCGTATTGCCGATTTTTTCTATGAAACACATGTCGTCGATGTCTGTTAGAACAATTTGTTCGTCTTTCATCATAATGTTGCCTAGTTTTATATCGCCATGTATAAATCCGAGATTGTTAAACTTTCTAATAATCGCCAAAACTTGGCCCTCCAAAGGATCCATAACATTCTTCCTCTTTAACGGTTTGCATTTGTTCATTTTGTACATTTGTTCATTATCAACAAACATATCACCTTCTAGTGCAATTTCGTTGAAACATGTATTTGCGATGAGCTTGTTTTCTATTAACTTGGGGATTATAACAATCAAGTTGGCTTTTACCCTATCATATTCTGATTTGTTTGCAAATTGTTTGTACACGAATCCATCGTCTCCGCATGAATAAACAGATCCATATGCACCACTTCCATGCGAATTAATTTGTTTTCCATTGTTGCATTTTGGCGATAAACTTTTTGATTGGGTTGATTGGCTTGATGAATTCGGATTGATAAGTCGTATTGTTGGATATTTGGATGTTGTCGATTTTGACTCAAATTTAAAAGTTTGACAACTCCCAAAATCAAAATCTGCAAATGGATTTTGCATTTTATTTATATGTGTATTTTATTATGTACACTTTACACGAATGTCAGTCATTAATTAACCATATCATATCATATTAGTAATAGAAAAAAATAGTCATCGTATTACTACTTCTTTGTTCATTATTTATTTACATACGTTCCACTCTTACTCAAAGATCATAATTGGAAGCCCGTATGAGTGTTTCTATTTGTGAGTCGATCAAGTTATATTCCATGTAAAACCCTAGCATTTCGTCAGTTGGGTTAGCTTCAGTCGCCCTCAAGATAGAAAATTTCTTGTCAATTAGCTTGTATCGTTGTCGCTTAATTTCTTCCAGTCTTTCACGCATGCTTTCGTTGACACTCTTGTTAGTTTTGACCAACGAAATGACATCATACACATGCAGGTATGATCCAATTGTACACATGAGTTCTACAGGTAATTGAACCATTTTTGCTTGTGTTTTACATTAGTTGTCCAATTATATCTTTTTCATTTTACGTAGGATAAAGGCAAAAATCCTTTAGTTAAATTTACCACTTGCATTTTATTCGTTTCTATAATCTGGTGGTTGTAGGTCTCTACAATGTTTGTCCCATTTTACTCTGTGAACGTGGATCTTCAATATACTGACAACAATAGACAATGCAATGACTACAACCACTTCAACCTATACCACGCGTTCTATCAATTGTGGTACATGAGTACGTGTGTTGTTCTGAACTGAAATGAATGCTTTTGGAGTCATCATTTTCTGTCGGGATAAGCTGTCTATATTTACCCGATTCATCTTGTGCGACCTATTCATAATTATTAGAGAATGTAATGGTCTAATCTCTATTCATTTTTTAAATTTAAATGCAAAGTATGCGCTGCGGTTGTATGTATTTAAATATCAGAATTCTGTAAAAGCAATGGGTGACAACATAAGTATTGAACGAATCTCGATGAAAGATGTGTTTACAACATTTCAAATGAACGATGATAGGAGAAGTTTCGGAAAATTGTATGATGAGATAGAATGGAATTTGGTAGACTTGCCCAAGAGAGACAGTAAATTGTCGATGGGATTCTTTCGCGGAAAAACTATAGTCCCAGTCTGGCGGAACGTATTGAAGGAATTTCCATTTTCCGCATTAACAACCTCAAAAACAAGAAACGAATCGATAGAATACAATATAACATTTTCGTCTTATGAAAATTACTTGTATCCTCCGTATTATCTATTCGATCGCAAGAATGAAACATACGCCCGTACTAATAAGAATGTATATACTTCGTTTGGGACATATATCGGTGGTGGGAGATCAGAATTCACAAATGATAACATTGAGAAAATCGTCATATATGGTGAATGGGTTCAAATAGAAATGGACATATATAATATTGTACTCAAGTTTGCAATAACTCCCACACTAGGTAAGCCAGGAGAAGCACCTTCAAAGTTGTACTTTTTGGGATTTGACGTGAACAACAAATGGAATTTACTATTGTCTCAAGAATTTGACCAGATATATGAAGATAATGTACCGATATTTTTCTATGTCAATAAATTGGTTCCGTGTTGCAAGTACCGTTTGATATGCGCAGAAACCAGTTTCAAGTCAAACATTGACAGTCACGGATTTTCCCTTTGTGACATGGTTATGTTTGGCGTAACACGGAATGATAAAGTCCCGTTTGTCAAATTGTATTGGGAAAACGGAATGTCATGTACTATAACAAGCAACGTCAGTGATTTCGACACGTTGGGTGACAACTTAGTGTCTCGCAAGGTAACTAAAATTGAATCAAGTTATAATTGCACATGTGTTCTCTATGTGGGTGTGGATTATAAAGGAAAGTCTCTCACTATATCGGGTGGGTCGTCTACCCCCAACAATATATATTCGAGTATAATGCTATCTAATAATTCATCATTGGATTTGAAATTTCCATTCAATTGGAATGGTTTGGAATATGCTATACTGTTCAGTAGTGTGGTCACGTTCAATGGTAATGCCGAGGTTGTATTGGATAATACCAGAGGTCAAGTTTGTAAGTTTGCATTCGGGGAATTCAATATTCGCGTTCCAATGTCGTATATGCGTGCAATTTTCAGCATAATGTTTTGGATAAGAAGAAGCGATGGGGATATCGAAAACTTACTTGAATCTAGTGAATTGAGTATATCTGTTGTAGATAACAATATGAGTTTCAAACATAATGGTTCAGGAATTTCTCTTGTTGACACCAAGAAGAATGAAGAAACCAAATGGATACATTATTGTGTGTCGTATGACAATATTGCACTAAAGTTGTACAGGAACGGTGTTTTGCATGAGTTTGTAGAAACTTCTAATATTTTGAGTTTGGTTAAGACGGATATTTTGTTTGGTAAAGATTGGACTATGAATACTGATGTCATGATTGACAATGTTCGTCTATATAGTACGGTGATCGATCCTGCAGTTTTGAAGCACGTTTTTGATTTTGAATACTTCAATGCTAATTACTAAACTTTTTTTGTTTATGATTATATAATAATGCAATCAGTTAAATTTAACACAACCAAGTTGTATTTTGTGAAGAATATATTTGCCGTCCTACATAACATTGACGATATAGAAGATCATATCCCACTTTACAGTGTAGACATCCAAATACTTAGTGTCCATCCAACTTGTTATGATTGTCATGAAAATAACAACATATTAAATCGTATTGATTTAGAATACGACAACGACAAAATTATCCAAATAGATGTAAAAGCTATAGAAGGTAGAGAAGTCATATTGTATAATTTCATACAATTTAATAAAGAAGAGTCTGGTAATAACAATGTGGAATTGGAATTGATGGTGGATGTGTACGTCACAGACAAGAATTTCAAGAAATTCAAAGCTAATTCATTTCCAGTTTTTTCATCACAACAAATAAAGGATCTTAATGGTGAAATTCAAAGACCACCCTGAGTTCGTACCAAAAATGACCCCTAAACAATGTATTCAATCAGGAATTTTCGGGGGTATATATTTCAACCCTATAGGCGGAAGACCGGGAATTCTAGGAGCAAGTGTAGATATCAAATATAAAGAGTTTCCACAAGATTGGTTCAAGGGCCTGAAACCGTCGTTTTATCTAGGGAGAAGATATGATGCATCAAAAAATAAGTACAATGTGGTTTGTGGAAGCAATCAATCTGCATGGGAGTCCAAGGGTTGGATCGATCCCCAAGACCCTCGAGGGTGGTTCCAGTGGTATATGCGATTTTACAGGGGTCGGCGCATCGATGATGACAACAGGCAGATAAAGAGGTGGCAACAAGTAACCGGAGTTAATGGGAGATGGAAAAAAAACTAGGTGAATAAAATAAAATACAAGCGTAACATCGATGATTACAGTATATCTCCTCGTGTCAGACAGACATTGTTGCATTGGGCATACGAGGTTTGTGATGTAGACTTTAAATCCTAATGATAGAAAAACATTTAAAGCAGAAAAACAGAAAAATCTCATACGATACAATGAACAATTGGAAAGCTGTTCTAGTAGATGCACCGATGCAGTCTGGCAAGACGCGGAGAACTTTTGAAATCATGTCTGAAAGATTACACAATTCGAAACAAACCATCATATTGTTCATAACTCAAGCTAATAGTGTGTGTGGTGCAAACCAAATCCTACGACGAGCCAAGATACAACTACCAGACAGTGTTGTGAAAAAGAACCACATATACAAAAGCAATAACTTGCCAGTCAAGTGCATCAAAGAAAATATGATGATTGTAGACTTTTGGAATTCAAGAAATACCGCAAACATGATAGACTTTATACACAACTCTTGTTACAAACAAGTTGTTGTCATCTTCGATGAAGTTGATCAAGGCGGATATAACGGAGTCAAGACGCGATTATCTTTTGTGCGGAAAGTGGAAAGACACATTCCCAACACTAAACTCATTTTTATCAAAGCCACTGTGGGTAATTTATCGAAGAGCATTTGTCAAATAGCAGATGATGATTCGAAAAAGTTTAAAAACAGTGATGTAATTCGCGACATTGTGTACAATCCTGTAGTTGAGCACCAGTATGTCAAGCCTTTCAATACATATGTAGGTCCAAGTTGGTTCAAGGAAACGCCTAATGTTTGGCGACCCATTACATTCGAGCGGAAAAGAGTTGACCAGACAAAAGAAGCTTACTCTTATTACAAAGAAGATGTTGTATTATCATCTCTCAAATGCTTGCCAGAAGCTAAGAAGGAATTGACATTGATCGCGGTCACATCTAGTGTCAATAATCATGAGAATATGGTAAAAAAACTGTTCAAAATCGGGTACAATGTAACCGTCGAGTTAAACGGACGGAATATGAAAAATTATCGTGTCCATTATGTCAACGATATTGGTATTGTCAAGACCTGGTTTATACCGTATAAGGAAATCGATACCAAAGCTGATAATGGTGGGTTGAAGATGTATAGGTATAACCGTAAGCTAGTTGAGTCTACAATTGAGCAAAAAGAAGACTATGCACTCACACACGTGCTACAGGCTGCTTTGTTCATGAACACCAATTACGAAGATCGCATAAAAGAAAAAGTAGAGAAAATAGAGTATATTAAACTCAAGACTTTATCAAACGCTCTTGACAACATGAAGAGTAGTGAAAACAGACAGATAGACTATCCTGATAAACCAATTGTGGCTCTTATTGCATGCCAAGATCCATGCATTGATTTTGTATGCACAGCATTTTGTTTCACAGATACGAAAGACAAGGATCAACGTGCCGCAATCAACTCTCAACGATTCGGTAGGGCTTGCGGTATGCTTTCAAATGTATACTCTTCGGATACTCGACGAAAACCTGTTTTACTGGCAACGGAAAATATATTATGCGGTGCCATTTCAAATGAGATGATGTTGCGTCAAAAATCGACTGTGATTGGAAATGGCAAGCTATTCTGTTTGAAAGACATGATTAGTCAAGAAGAATGGAAACAAGTTGTGGACAAAACATCAAATACGATTAATACACAGTAAGTGTATACTGTGTAGCTCGCGCCAAAAAAGGGGTAGAACAGTTACTCGGTTTCCTGTTATTTCTTTTTAAATACTAATACCGTGTTAATATGTTAACAAGCAAACAAATGTAAGTTTTTTTATAGATCAATTAAATTCATTTAAAAAAATGATACGTAGCATACAATCAATACACTTAAAATGTGTACTATGAAGAACAATATTGTTAAAATAGTGGACATCGAAGAACTTGATGCCAAGTTTGATACAGCTATAAATGCTAGATTTGACGAACCAGATTTAGAAGATGCGTTGGCATACAATGATATACTTTTAGACATTCTGAATACAACAGACCCGCTAGATGCTCTCAAGAGAAAACACAAATGTTGTGCCAAAAAATGTTACATTTACAAGTGCTACAAGTTGTTGAGACTACAAGATGATAAATTATATGGCGAACACGATCACGACATCATAAGACACAGACTACGTGTCAAAAAAGGCAAATCACACTCTGGGATAGTGTCTATCACTATATTCACGAGCGCTACCCCATCATATCACAAGGACAGTAAACTACATACAAACAACTTTAGTTGCAATTGGGATTGTTCTTATTGTCCTAACGAACCTGGACAACCACGGTCGTATTTGAAAGGAGAACCCGGAGTGTTGCGAGCAAATCGGAACGAATTCGATTGTGTTCGTCAAATGTACGATCGAATGACGGCGTTGTACAACAATGGCCACGACATAGACAAACTAGAGGTCCTTGTTCTCGGAGGAACATGGGAGTCTTATCCAGAAGAATATAGGGCTGAATTTGTAAGAGACTTGTATTATGCGGCAAATACGTTTTCGTCTGCCATAGACAGGTGTAGAGATAGATATATATTGGCACATGAACGTGATTACAACAGACATGCCAAATGCAAGGTGGTAGGATTGACATTAGAGACTCGACCTGATACAATTTGTCCCGAATCGTTACGATTGTTTCGACAGTATGGATGCACTCGTGTTCAGATCGGTATACAACACATGAATGAAGATATCTTAAGAAAAGTTAACCGCAAATGCTCGATGAAAGATACTATCAATGCGATACAACTTTTAAAAGACTGTGGTTTCAAAGTAGACGCGCATTGGATGCCTAACCTGCCAGGGTCTGATGTCGAAAAAGACGAGGCAATGTTCGTAGGAGTATTGTTGAACGTCTTACAGAAAACTTACAATAAACAAACAGGTGACGAATTGTGGAAATTAAAGTATCCTGAATTCCAAGTTGATCAGTGGAAGATATATCCTTGCACTATCGTTCCTTTTACTAAAATAGAAGAATGGTACAAGAACAATACATACATTCCGTATTCTTGGGAATCTCAAACAAATCTCATTTTGAAAGTGAAGAGCTTGATATTCCCGTGGATTAGATTGAATCGCATTGTTCGTGACATCCCATTCACATACTCTCTGAATTCGGATTACGACTCGAGTCTTAGGAGCGAGCTACCCAAGATCCTTGAAAATGATGGGTTGCGTTGTAATTGTATCAGGTGTAGGGAAGTCAATGATAGAGTATTCAATGACGATTATAAGATAATAACTAGAGAATTTAATGCATCTGAAGGCACAGAGATTTTTATAGAAGCTCAAAGAGACGGTATATTGTATGGATTTTTGTGCCTTCGGTGTAGTCCTAGGAAAAATACGATAGTCCCATAGTCCATTTTTGAAAGCTATAATGTGTTGTTTCGAGTCAAGTTTGTTGACAAAATCAGGGTTTTTCATGAGTTTTACTATTCCGCTTTTGCATTTGACTTTGTGATTCCTATTTTGGAGTCTTAATACTATCTTTTCCATGTCTTTGCATTTCTTATTGATTTCTTTCAGTTTAGGTGTATTCTCGTGATCGTCTTCTATCGTAAGTTGTGATTTTAGCAGGCTAATTGCCGCTTCAAACTTATATCTGATAGTGGTCGACAACCCTATCATTACGTGTGCTTCGGACCAATGTCGCTCCCAAAGTGTCCCGTTGAATACGTACCACAAGTCCCTTGATATTGGAACGCATGTATCACTAAAGGCATTCTGGGCGATTTTGGCAATTGCTGCATGCGATCCGTCGCAGTTTAATATTTCATCCATTTTGATTGATTACGGGTTCTTGTAATACAACTCTCTTTTTCATTTTTATATGACTACAAGCACATGTATCTCTGTTCAATCCTAACGTTGATGTCATTTCATACGTGACAACCGGTTGCTTCATGATGTCAGTCAAAAAATATGTGAAAAAACACACCCGTTTTTTATATAGACATCCGGGACTGATGTATACTTCTATATGACATGTATGTGTTAATCTATTATGTTCCTACAAATTTTCAATGATGTCCAATGCCGTTTTGAGATTTCATTAAGTAGGTTTGTGGATTTTTCATGCCCTGTTCGCCCCCCCCCCCCCTTCATCTATAGTCCGGAGAGATGAGAGAATTATAGTTCCTACTAATTCGTTTTAAAAAGACAATAATCAGATTGATTTTCGAATCAATCACATTGATGGATAATGGTATTATGAGTAAATGTTCACTTTAAAAACGGCCACTTTGTCCCCCCTGTCATCTATAGTCCGGCAAAAGAACAAAGTGGCCGTTTTTTTTCTTCAAAAATGACGTTGAATCTCCGTATATATAACAAAATGGAGGGCTACATCCAAAATATTAATTTTCAGAGGGGCTTAAAGAGATATGCTTTTATCTTTTCCCGTTTTTGGTAATTGAAAATATTTCCTAGATAAAAACTTGAAAATCGCGAGGGGCTTAAAGCGATATGCTTTTCCCATGTTACATTATGTAAATCGTCCTTCTTGTTTTACGAGTATTCTGTGACTGATACATGAAGTTGATCATATTGATGGATAATGGTATTGTGAGTAAATGTTTTAAAACGGCCACTTTGTCCCCCCTGTCATCTATAGTCCGGCAAAAGAACAAAGTGGCCGTTTTTTTTCTTCAAAAATGACGTTGAATCTCCGTATATATAACAAAATGGAGGGCTACATCCGAAATATTAATTTTCAGGGGGGCTTAAAGAGATATGCTTTTGGCTTTTCCCGTTTTTGGTAATTGAAAATATTTCCTAGATAAAAATTTGAAAATCGCGAGGGGCTTAAAGCGATATGCTTTTCCCATGTTACATAATGTAAATCGTCCTTCTTGTTTTAAGAGTATTCTGTGACTGATACATGAAGTTGATCATATTGATGGATAATGGTATTGTGAGTAAATGTTCAAAAAACGGCCACTTTGTCCCCCCTGTCATCTATAGTCCGGCAAAAGAACAAAGTGGCCGTTTTTTTTCTTCAAGAATGACGTTGAATCTCCGTATATATAACAAAATGGAGGGCTACATCCAAAATATTAATTTTCAGGGGGGCTTAAAGCGATATGCTTTTCCCATGTTACATTATGTAAATCGTCCTTCTTGTTTTACGAGTATTCTGTGACTGATACGTGAAGTTGATCATATTGATGGATAATGGTATTGTGAGTAAATGTTCAAAAAACGGCCACTTTGTCCCCCCTGTCATCTATAGTCCGGCAAAAGAACAAAGTGGCCGTTTTTTTTCTTCAAGAATGACGTTGAATCTCCGTATATATAACAAAATGGAGGGCGACATCCAAAATATTAATTTTCAGATGGGCTTAAAGAGATATGCTTTTGGCTTTTCCCGTTTTTGGTAATTGAAAATATTTCCTAGATAAAAACTTGAAAATCGCGAGGGGCTTAAAGCGATATGCTTTCTGTTTGTATCTAGTATTGTACTTGAAATATTTATGTTTTGTGCATTCCTATGTAGTGAATATCTAGTATAAATACACGTTTTTGAATAAGATTTATGATTAAATCACCTGCAAAAAAGTTTTTCATATGATTGTCCCGTGTCCGTGAATCGTTTTTATGTGTTTTTATCCTTGTCATCTGTTGTAATTCCTTGATTTAATTTTCATGTTTCGCGGTAAGACCAAGTATATCCGCTCTGAAACCCTGTTATTCCATTATATTCTCTAAATCATATAATGAATCCGATTAACTGTCTCCCTCTGTAGTTTTTGTCAAAAATAATGTCTGATTTGTCACACTAACCTGTTATAATCCTAGATTTTTCATTTTATCTGCAATTTTCTTTGCTTCATTCCGTTTCCTTGATTTTGCGGCGTTTTTCTTATCCATTTCTTCTTTGTTTTTTTCGTAGTGTTTCCGTTGAAACATATCGTAAGTTGACATACCAGTCTCTTGTCTAATTCTGTCTATTTTTTCCTTGTCGTATCTTTTCATATTCGGGTCAAATTTCATCACATCACACAACAATGTCAGGAGTTCGTCCATGTTTTCATGCGTGATGCTCCCTTTAGTAAGTATCATTTTCTCTAACTCTGTAGAGAACAACTTGTACTTTGACTTGTTTATATTATTACATGCACGTTTTTCACATGTAGTTTGCATGTTTATAATATGCGACGTGTCTTATATACACATAAGACACATCATTTTTTTAAGTAATGACTTAAGAACAACTGTCTTAAGTATTCTTAAGACATAAATATAAAAATGAAAAATTATTGCACCCCGACCAAGAAACACAATAATAAGTATATATCAATGAAACCCTTAAGTGAATTCCATCATTCCAAAGTCGCTTTAGATAAAAACAAGTGTCCTGATGATAAGTGGATTATCTCTGCTGACTCTAGTCCACGCACTGCATCAAAGTGTTTTTCGTGGTTCTCTGATGAATGCATCCACTATTTCTTTGACAATTATGCATGTAAAATAGACAACAGACCGCACTTTTACGAAGTCATTCCAGATAAGCGCACAACCCCTGTGTACGTGTGTTTGGACATTGACAGACCGATTGATCCTATTGTTTTTGTGGTTGATGACATTGTGTTCATTGACATGTTTACTGCCAAGTTTACGAGTTTCATCAAACACGTGTATTCCCATGATATTGTTATGAAACTAGGCACGAACTTCCAGGTTGGCACTTCGCATTCGCCAACAAAGTTTTCTTGTCACATCAAGATTGACATACCATGTCTGAACATGCTCTGTGTGCAACAGATTATTCTTAACTTTCAAAGATACCTCTTGTCAAACATACACAATACACCAGAGGAGATAGAAATGTTCAATTACTATGACAAGGATGTTCTAAAAAGTATCATAGACACTTCTATATACTCTAACTTCAGGTCTTTTAGACTCCTGTATTCTGCCAAGTTCAAAACGGATAAATGGCACCCATTGAAGCCATGGGGTTCGTCTTCAACACGGATTCAAGACCACTTAATGTGTGTACACGATTCCGGTTATGATGGTTTTCCAGGTGTCGTATTTCCATATATAGACGCTGACATTTGTACAAATTTATCACTCATAAAGAATACTCATTTGTCCATCAAGAGCATCAACACAATCCCTTTAGAGAGACATGACATGAACAATATATCGTTAATTGATCCGTCTGTGCTTGAAGCTGTCAAGAAGCAAATCGTCGAAACCTTCAATGAGGCCGTGATCACGAGTAGCAACTGTATTGCGCCACATGTGTATGTGTTTCATACAACGGGTATCCCCTGTCCATACTCTAATGTTGTCAAGGCATCTGCTATGAAAAACATACAGAAACTCATCTCTCCCTCTCGTGCTGATGTTTATCAAGACTGGCTCAATGTAGGTTTTGCTCTTAAGAATATAGGAGACGGTATGTTGGAGACATGGGTAGAGTTCAGTAAGCAAAGTCCCAAGTTCAACTTGATTGAGTGTCAAAACAAGTGGAGCAACATGGAAAGAGATAGAGGCATTACGTGTGCCACTCTCCATAAAATGGCAAGAACGGACACTCCTTTTGTTGTATTCAAGAATAACACAAAAGGTTCTCGTCAAATCCATGAGGGCGGATGCATTGAATACCATCATAATAAGAAGTTACTTGTCATGAAATGTAGCAACCCAGACTGTAAAATCGCACAATGTACTGTCGACAAGGTGATAAAGATCCATGATCTTGGAGATAGTATTAAAGCTCTAGATTCTCTGTCTAATAATGTTAATCTGCACGGAAAGCATGATGTCATAAAGTGGGACCATGTGTATGACCAAGATAGTATGCTGGACTATCCTATACATCCTATTGTATGTATTTGGGGTCAGATGGTGGTTGGTAAAACCAAAGCTATTCTCAAGTTATTTGATAAGGTTATTAAACCCGAAACTAGATGTCTGGTTGTCACATATGGTATTTTATTGGCTTCAAAGTATACAGCGGAGTTTGAAACGTATGGATTCAAGTCTTATCAGAACATATATGGACCTATCAAGGAGGACAAGGTTGTAATATGTCTAGATTCCCTGTATAGAATAGATTGTTCCAAGTTTGACTATGTCATTATGGATGAAGCTGTATCGGTCCTCCTACACATGAATAGTGACGTTATGCAGTCGCGTTCGGCTGTCAGTGCGTCTCTTGAGGAAATGCTACTAGTTGCCGGTAAGATATATTTCTTGGATGCTTGTGTCGACCACGAGATTGTGTATGACGTTGTTAAATATATAGAGAAAATCAAGCAGGTAAAAGCAATGTGGATCAAAAACACTTACCTTCGTCCTAATGGGCGAAACGCGAGTGCAACAATATGCACCAAGCAAGGTTTAAATGAAAAGTTTGTTAATACGGCTATACACCAAGTATTGGATCTTTTGATTGATGGGAAAAAAGTTGTCGTAGCTAGTAATACTAAATCGTTTGCGCATAAATTAGAAGAAACAATACAGGATAATATGAAAGGATCTATAAATGTAGTGATTCACACCAGAGATACTGATAAGAAACTACTAAAAGATGTTACAAGTCTATGGAAAACCGCAGACTGTCTCATTTACAGTCCCACTGTCGCTGCAGGTGTTTCTTTTGAAGAAGTCCACTTTGACTCTCTAGTGGGATATATGGAAAATGGTTTCAAAACGCCTGCGGTAGATCTTACTCTCCAGCAACTTTTTCGTGTTAGAAACTTGACAGATGGAGACATGTTCCTTTACATAAACGATTCATTGGACCTAGATCATTCAAGATATCCGATCAACAGTACTTCTATAGATGCCTGGTTAGATAGAGATGTTAAGTCTATCACTAAATATTACCCTGATCAGTCTGTTACCGCCGACTATGTGGATACTGTTGTCAAAAAAGATGGTGATGAGTTCAAAGTAGAATACGACACCACGCGTATGTCTTATAATATACTTAGTGGTATCATATCTAATAAGAACAGATCGTTATTGCATTATTCCCAAGTACTTATCAACACACTTAAGAGTGACTATGGTATTGAGACGCATGCGTCTGCGTTTTCAGTATCTGAAAATATCCCCAACTACGCCGTCGATGAAACCAAAGGACGTATATTGTTAACCCCCGATCTCTTGATTGGCAAAACTGCTTATCTGGAACTTGAAAATAAAAAGACAAAGTCGGACGAAACATTGAGTACTGATGAGTTGAAGCAGATGTTGATATACAAGATGAGGTGTAAATGGCATGTTGATATAGAATACGTAGACCAAGCGTTTGTAACCGATTTCGTTGGTAGAATTTATAATGACAACCATGATAAGTTTGATTTGTTGTATAGATTTTTGAGGTTTGTTGACATGTTGAACAATACGGAGCAAGAAAACAAGGAGAGATTCAAATTCAAGATTTATAAGTTGATGGATGAAAAAAAGAATGACTACAATATATCATTGTATAACGACAAAAGTCGTGCTTACTTTCAAAAGCTCATTCAGGGACAAAGAGTTTCAAGAGTTATACTCGACAATTTTGATATGAAAACATTGTTGTCAGGGAATAAATGTATAATGAAGACGAAACTCATTGCAGATAAGATGCGTGTATACCTGATTTCTCTTGATACAGATGAATTGCTTGATTTCATGGATGTATTCAAAGACTATAACATGACTATAGATGATTTAAATAGTTCAGATAACAAGAAAATACTAGGCATAGTTAAACATGTGATACTCTGTGTATTTGGTGTAAAAATGATGACACTTGATAGGGGTGTACGAGACAAAAAATGTTCTTCGTATGATGATTCTACAAAAATTATAAATGCTAAAAAATGGCATTTATTGCATGATAAATACAAATCAAAACTGGTATACAACGATAATATAGAATCTGATTCGGAAGGTGATCATATTGATGGATAATGGTATTGTGAGTAAATGTTCAAAAAACGGCCACTTTGTCCCCCCTGTCATCTATAGTCCGGCAAAAGAACAAAGTGGCCGTTTTTTTTCTTCAAGAATTACGTTGAATCTCCGTATATAAAACAAAATGGAGGGCTTCATCCCAAATATTTTTTTTCAAATGGGCTTAAAGCGATTTCTGTTTTTCGTTTTCCGTTTTTCACTATTGAAAACTTTTCCTAGATTGAAACCCAGAAAGTCGCGAGGGCTTAAAGCGATTTCTTTTTTTTTCCCATGTTACATCTGTCCATCTATTATGTTAGTATATTGGGAGTTTATTGAATGTCTATGATTTTCCGTAAAACATTTGATGTGTTTATACTTGTATATCCATTAAATGTGTTGAAAAACGATACAATATATTGTTATACGTGTCTCCTTCGATTATATATGTATACACAGGTACGGACCTGTTCGCGCCTCAAAACATGTTTTTTTCACACGTCAATATGTCTTTATCTAAAAGAATGTCACACCTATATTGACGGATACGGTATTATGAGTAAATGTTCAAAAACGGCCACTTTATCCCCCCTGTCATCTATAGTCCGCCAAAAGAACAAAGTGGCCGTTTTTTTTCTTCAAAAATTACGTTGAATCTCCGTACATATAACAAAATGGAGGGCTTCATCCAAAATATTATTTTTCAAATGGGCTTAAAGCGATTTCTGTTTTTCGTTTTCGGTTTTTCACTATTGAAAACTTTTCCTAGATTGAAACCCAGAAAGTCGCGAGGGCTTAAAGCGATTTCTGTTTTAAAACTTACTCATTTCAACGGTTAACTCCTATTATAAATGTTTTTAAACGTTATAACATTTTATATTGACGCTAGTCCATAGTAAATCAACTGATTTGTGTATTTTGACGAAGACGAGTATCGATATTTATATGAAAAAAAAATGTGGTGTGTCAGCATAGACTCCTGTGGGAGTATGGTGAATTAGTCTAGATTATTAGTTCCAAATTGAACAGCTCCTCGAAGTTTTTCAGTTGAAGTGCTTACAGACAGTCAGTGTCTAAAACTGTATGTGTCTTAGAGAGTGAGCTCGCGTACTTATGTATTGTCTGCTGTAATCGCATTGTGATTCGTAGTAATACGCCCTGATGCATACATATCGGCCCACGCAAGCAAATATACTGCGTCTTCAAAATGCTTGTTGACCAGAGCAATTCTGGATGCAAGATTCAATGTGTGTGGATCATCCACCCCCGCGCTCACAAAAATCTTGATGATGTATGAATGTCCCTTTGCTGCAGCGAGGAGTAACCCCAAACCATGTTTGTACTTCACATCTGCGCCCAATCGGATGAGTTCTTGAACTCCTAAACAATCTGCAACTGATGCGTGTGTTACTAATGCAATGTTTATTTCTTCTTTGTCTGCTGCCATCTGGTATTGCTATCCATGTACACAGCCCCTTTTCTTTATGGGTTTTTCCGGATTCAGCATGTATGTGTTCAGAATACACTGTGTTCCATCTGTTCCACCTGTTCCAGGCTAGAAGTAAGTCTATTGTCTCTCTCTAATTCCGTTCTGAAACCTCCCTATATTACCTATGTAATATTTCTCTGACTCCGCGTAATTGACTATAACAAAAATGACTTGTTATAAGTTATCCATGGAATCAATTTATATTCGATGGATACATAAATAAAATTATCTAGTCGATGATTTTTTTTGTGACGATGGCGATTTATTTGGTGGTGACGGTGATTTATTGAAATAATTGTCGTAGTCTGTTTGTTCATATGTAACTGGTTCCTGGTAGTCTGATATTTTTGACTTTAAAATTGAGTTTATGTCTTGTTGTCTCATATTTTTAAGCATTGTTGATATTGCATCAAATTCATTAAATAACATTGCATACGTGTACATATCTTCATCTCTAGGATTCCCTTCCGTAGACCTCGTAATTTGCCCTCTTCTATGTTGTAGTTCTTTAATTTTATTTTTTATGATATTCAGATTTTTCTTCAATTCTGGTAAAGGTAACGCCATGGCAATATTTTGTGCAGTAATAAGATCCGAATTAGATCCAATTTGTTCTAAAATTTCTGATGGAATTTGTCTTTGTCGTCTTGGAGACATGTATATATATGTATAAATATTATAATTTGTGTAAAAAGTGGTATAATCGCGAGTATTTTAACACATACAATATGACTTTTTGGGGACTATGTATATTATGTAACATAATTTCCCTAGTCCGAGTGTACTTAAGTCGTTGATCTCAAATCTGTATGTGTCTAAGAGAGTGAGCTCGCGCTGATTTGTATGATTTTTTGTGTAAAAAAATGATATAAGTGTGAGTATTTATGTATGTAATTGTTGTGTATTATGATGAACGGCCATATAACAAGTGTCGTCGAGACAAAGTCTCGTTATGTCTTAACTGTGAACGGCAAAAAGTTCTCTTATTATGATAATGATATGCAAATGTTTTCCCCTGACTTGCCTCTATTAGAATCTGTGTGTAGAAAGAAGTGTGTCTTTTTCAAGGGCTTGAGTGTGTCTTTTTCCTGTATGGACGGTTCTAGTACAATTCGAAACATCTCCGTGGACACAACCCTTTGCGTGTGTTCTGACTTCACCAAATCCTTTAGCAAATACCTAATATCTCTTTGTCCTCCTAGTCTTCATCTGTGTATAAAATCTATGACCAATGTCACGAGTAGTTTTGCTTGCATCCTGGATTCTTTGTTATTAAATGTGATAGCGCATCCTGGATTCTTTGTTATTAATAGTGCATTGATCCGTTGTATCATATATGAGTACAAAAGATTGTACGTTAGGATGAATGATAAATATACATTGAAGACCGATGTGTTTTATAAAAAAAAAATGGTTTTTGTTGAAGACTATGTCTTCATCAGATGTATCAAGAAGATAGTCGACACCCCTATGTATTCTTATGAGAGATTCCGCCAAAACCCGTATGAGTACCTGTCTCTGTCTAATTGTGACCGTGAGTGTAGTAAAACATTTTTAGCCATATATATGTTTGGCGAAGCATATAGTGTGTGTCAACAATGTCACCTGAATGGTGTGATAAGTAACTCCTTGTACTATACTATGAGTCAGGGGCATACTTGTTATCCAGTGTCATTGTTGGTCGAAAACGTTGTATTGATGGGTAAGAATCTTTTGCCCGATCTCAAATTAGTGTTTTCTCGTGATGACATCATGAATGAGTTGAATGGCAATGATTCTTACTATATATATGATGGGAGAACCATGTTCAAATGGCTGTATCATGTAGAGAAGTGTATTGCTGTTCGTGTGAATGATAGAGTTACATCTTATAATGGCGATGAAACCCGATATAGTTTCTGTGTCGACTCCTATATATGTTCTTTCGAGTCTGAGAATTCTTTAACTCTGAACATAGAGCAGAAGAATGCTGTGCGTTCTGTGTTTGTATCAACTTCCGGTATCTTTGTTTTGACTGGTCTTCCTGGAACTGGAAAGACTTCTGTGGTCAAATGCATAGAGTATATAGCAGAAGAAGAGATGATATCCTATGAGATGGCCTCGCCTACTGGCAAGAGTGCTATTAAGATGGGTAGGAACGCCAAAACAATCCACCGTCTCTTGTGTCCTCAGTTCGATGGCAACAGTTTCAAATTCTTGCGTGGGGAGAAGAATCCTCTTGAAGCTTCTCTAATCATATTGGACGAGGTGTCTATGGTTGATATAGATTTGTTCTATAGTTTCATAAAGGCCTGTCCCTCTGAGTGTATGATTGTGTTGATAGGTGATAGTAACCAGTTACCTAGTGTGAGCTATGGTGATTTGTTGGGATCTCTTGTTCGATCTGGTTCTATTCCTCACGTCCACCTGACTCATTTGTATCGCCAAGGACCTGGTAGTTTTATTCCCGTGATAGCTAAGAAGGTTGTTGATGGTGTGTATTTGACTGATGTCGATTTGAATAATGATTCTGTCAAATTCATCCACTCGACTGATGAAGCTGATATCCGGCAGCACGTATTGGATTTTTACCGTGCTAATAAAAATAAGTGTAAGACTAAGATAATGGCTCCTAATAACAGTGTTGTATATATGTTGAATGCTGATATTCACTTGGATGAGTATAATACTAGTGATCCTGTGTTTGAAAGCGGTGAGGATATCATGTGTGTTTCAAATATGTATTCAAAGAATGACTCTGGTGTTGTGGATATTGGCAAATCAATGTTGAACGGCGAGTTTGGTCGTTTTTGTGTATATAGAGATGATAGTATTGTGGAGATAGAGAAATTGGATAAATCTAAGAATAAGATCCTTCTGCGCTCTGACAATATAAAGTACGGATATTGTATAACTATCCATAAGTCCCAGGGTGATGAGTACAATAATGTCTTGCTTGTGTTGTATAAGTCTCCTTATATAATGTTGAATAAGAACTTATTGTATACCGCTATAACTCGAGCAAAGACCCATTTGACAATAATAGGTACCTCTGTGTATCTAAAAAAGTGTGTAGATGTTTCTTTGTCTCGTTATGACATTTTGGAATCACTAATCCGTGAATTGTCCCATTATTTATTGGATATGTATGTGACATGTATCGTTGATTTGACAAAGAACATTTGATATCTATTGAAAAGGCATGTTTTTTGTCTACCCATGTTACATATTTGTGAACGTCTTTTTGCGTTTTTTTTGTCTGAATTGTATATTAAAATAATAGTTCGCATTAGTATCAAAAGGCACAATGAAGTTGCCTATAAGCTGCTTAACATTACCTAAAACAGCCTATTTAGTGTATGGTACTTTACCCGAGTCATAACTCTGTTCGCATTCAGCTTCAAAAAGCACAATGAAGCTGTATAGAAGCTACTGTATGTAACCTAAGAACAGCCTATTTTAGTGTCTGAGTCTTTACCCGAGTCATAACTGTGTTCACATTCAGCTTCAAAAGGCACAATGAAGTTGCCTAAAAGCTACTGCATGTTACCTAAGAGCTACTGCATGTAACCTAGAACAGTCTATTTTAGTGTCTGAGTCTTTACCCGAGTCATAACTGTGTTCACATTCAGCTTCAAAAGGCACAATGAAGTTGCCTAAAAGCTACTGCATGTAACCTAGAACAGTCTATTTTAGTGTATGAGTCTTTACCCGAGTCATAACTGTGTTCACATTCAGCTTCAAAAGGCACAATGAAGTTGCCTAAAAGCTACTGTATGTAACCTAGAACAGCCTATTTTAGTATCAAAGTCTTTACCCGAGTCATAACTCTGTTCACATTCAGCTTCAAAAGACACAATGAAGTTGCCTAGAAGCTACTGTATGTAACCTAGAACAGCCTAATTTAGTGTCAATGTCTTTACCCGAGTCATAACTCTGTTCACATTCAGCTTCAAAAGGCACAATGAAGTTGCCTAGAAGCTACTGTATGTAACCTAAAAGCTACTGCATGTAACCTAGAACAGCCTATTTTAGTGTCAAAGTCTTTACCCGAGTCATAACTCTGTTCACATTCAGCTTCAAAAGGCACAATGAAGTTGCCTAAAAGCTACTGCATGTAACCTAGAACAGCCTATTAGGTCAAGTCTTTATCCGAGTCTAACCTGCGTTCACAGTTCAGTTCAAAGGCACAATGAGTTGCTAAAAGCTATGCATGTTACCTATAAAATTACTGCATGTAACCTACGAAACAGCCTATTTTAGTGTCAAAGTCTATACCCGAGTCCTTAATCTGTTCAATTCAGCTTCAAAAGGCACAATGAAGTTGCTAAAAGTTAACGGCATGGAAACTAGAACAGCTTATTTGTGTCAAAGTTCTTTACCCGAGTTCATAACTCGTGTCCCATTCAGCTTAAAAAGGAACAATGAAGTTGGCCTCTAAAGCTACTGCATGTACGTTAAAATCTACGCATGTAACCTAGAACAGCATAGTTCGTGTCAAGTCTTTACCCGAGTATAACTTGTTCACAATTTAGCTTCAAAAGGCAAAATTGAAGTGCCCCTAAAAGTACTGCAGTACTAAAAGCTACGCATGAAACTAAAAGCTACGCATGTAACTTAAAGCTATTGCATGTAACCTAAAAGCTACTGCATGTAACCTAAAAGCTACTGCATGTAACCTAAAAGCTACTGCATGTAACCTAAAAGCTACTGCATGTAACCTAAAAGCTACTGCATGTAACCTAAAAGCTACTGCATGTAACCTAAAAGCTACTGCATGTAACCTAAAAGCTACTGCATGTAACCTAGAACAGCCTATTTTAGTGTCAAAGTCTTTACCCGAGTCATAACTCTGTTCACATTTAGCTTCAAAAGGCACAATGAAGTTGCCTAAAAGCTACTGCATGTAACCTAAAAGCTACTGCATGTAACCTAAAAGCTACTGCATGTAACCTAAAAGCTACTGCATGTAACCTAAAAGCTACTGCATGTAACCTAAAAGCTACTGCATGTAACCTAAAAGCTACTGCATGTAACCTAAAAGCTACTGCATGTAACCTAAAAGCTACTGCATGTAACCTAAAAGCTACTGCATGTAACCTAAAAGCTACTGCATGTAACCTAAAAGCTACTGCATGTAACCTAAAAGCTACTGCATGTAACCTAGAACAGCCTATTTTAGTGTCAAAGTCTTTACCCGAGTCATAACTCTGTTCACATTCAGCTTCAAAAAGCACACATGAAGCTGTCTAGAAGCTGCTGCATGTAATCCAACGGATCACAAGTGGCGACTGGCGATGGCTTGATGGCATCCTGGATCTGCATGTGAAAAGATAGATGGTTGTCAGTGAAATTTGTATGTACTAACATTGCAAAATGGAAGAGTGTGTGTGTGTGTGATAATGCCTTCACATGACATGCCCCCCCCCCCAAACAGAAAAAACATTTACCTTGGCATCATAAGCGAGTTCGCTTAGGAGGAGGTCCACCAGCATCAGAAGGTCCACCAGGATCAGAAGTTCCACCAGCATCAGGAGTTACAGCAGTTTGAGCAATTATTGCCAAGGTGTTCTGGAGGTTCACTGCTGCTGCAGTCTCTGCTGATATAGCTTCTTCAAAAGCAGCTCCAATACGCATTGATTCTGCGTTATACCTTGTTGCCACCGCGTCCGCCTCAGCTATGTCATCAGCAGACAAAGTAGGGGGGTATGCATCTAAGTGTAGAACCGCTACTCCCAGCGAGAGCTTGTGAAGGTAAGGTTTCCATAAGGCTTGTACCTCATCCCTAGTCAGGTCCTCTTGTAGAGGGATCGTTGCATCGTCCACCGTCCAGCTGTATTCGGAAGCTAGCTCCTCATTCTCTTTGATGTCGCGGATGGCCACTAGGCAAGGTAAGCCAACACAACGCATCCAGTCGATTTCCGCGTTGGCTGGAAAAATGTCCGTGCTCTGATTGATCCACTGAGTAGGACAATCAGATGTTGCTACGCAACAAACCATTTTGGAATCCTCTCCCGCGATCATGGACATGTGTCTGCAGTAATCAGACTGCTGAAATCCTCCAGGCACGATGACCCCCTTGATGGTGCCGATAATATCCCCTGCTGCGTAGGACCTGGCTACAAAGCATCCTCTGGTGTCAGCGCGAATCCCGGACTGCCCCGAGAATACATCCGCTGCAGGAGTCGCGCAGAGTCCTCTGGACATTTCTAAGATCTCCTCATGACTGAAGAGAGATGACATAGCAGTGTTCTTGATCGTCATGTATTTAGCTGCAAGGCAAGCACTGTGAGTCCTCATGATGATAAATAGAAGAGTTGGAAAGAGTAGGAAAGTGGATAACGGTATTGCGAAGAGAATGAAAGTGGATAACGATATTGCGAAGAGTTCGAGAATTTGATGTGTCCCTGCGAATTTGTGGTCTGCGTGGAGTTGGCCGAAGATGTCACTGACATCTCAAATGTCTTCCGGAAAGTGTGTCCCTGCGAAGTTGTGGTCTGCGCGGAGTTGGCCGAAGATGCCAGTGACATCTCAAATGTCTTCCTGTAAAGTGTATCCCTGCGAAAAGTGTGTCCCTGTGAAGTTGTGGGTCTGCGCGAAGTTGTATCGATGGCTACAGTGCTTGCAGTGAGTTGTGTTTCGACTTCCAGTCAATTGGTGTGTCCCTGCGAAGTTGTGGTCTGCGCGGAGTTGGCCGAAGATGCCAGTGACATCTCAAATGTCTTCCTGTAAAGTGTATCCCTGCGAAAAGTGTGTCCCTGTGAAGTTGTGGGTCTGCGCGAAGTTGTATCGATGGCTACAGTGCTTGCAGTGAGTTGTGTTTCGACTTCCAGTCAATTGGTGTGTCCCTGCGAAGTTGTGGGTCTGCGCGAAGTTGTATCGATGGCTACAGTGCTTTGCATGGATTTTGTAACGATTTTTGCCGTGCTTGCAGGGAGTTGTGTTTCGGCTTCCAGTCTATTGTTGTGTCCCTGCGAATTTGTGATCTGCATGGAGTTTGTAACGATTTTTGCCGTGCTTGCTGGGAGTTGTGTTTCGGCTTCCAGTCAATTGTTGTGTCCCTGCGAATTTGTGATCTGCATGGAGTTTGTAACGATTTTTGCCGTGCTTGCTGGGATTTGTGTTTCGGCTTCCAGTCAGAACCAAACTACAACCAGTATAGCTTTTCCCCTGTAATTAATCTTGCCGGAATTATTATAACTATGAATACTGATAGCGTTTGAATATGGTGTATATAGCCCAGCGTCATAATTCACTTTTGCTCGAAAACTTATGAAATAATGCGTATATGTTTGGTTGTTATCCCAATCAGTGGATACGCGAATCATATTATTTTCAGCACTGGTTTGGGGCGGGATAAGGAATGATTTCCAAACATTTCCCTCATAATTTGATGCATTTAAATCCGCTATTGGCTTTGCCCACCCTAGAAACCAATTTTGAGGAGCATTAAAGCATCTTACCCCGGCGGCCCCACCCATTGCGCACGAATAATCACCGTATTCATTACTGGGTGTACTAGAATGCACTAATCCTAATGTATGTCCCATTTCGTGAAACATGGTGTCAAGTCTGACAGCATATGGCACGTTAAGCCATATTATACATGACCAACCCGGCTGGCATCCAACATTGTTAGATCGACCAAGCCATGGGCATTTCGGGTTGTGCGGTATGACATATATTTTTCTTGAATACTTGGTCAACTCGATATTCTTAGTTTCGGTTAAATAATGATTTGTGTAATTCGCCCACCCATAAAGCTCTAAGTATGAGCATTGCGTCGCATTCCATAAAGTATCTGCAATTTGACCTACACAAGGTACTTGTACTTCATCCGGAACAACATAATTATCGTCCTCTGCAAACGTTGTATATCCTTGTGAGCAAGACTCGTAGTATCCCTCCATTGTGCTTTGCCCACTGACTGAAGCGCTTGTATACCACATTGATTTGAATAGATCATGGTCAATTCCAGGTGATTTACCACAGACATTTAAAAATATTACAATTGATGTTATCCTTTTAACGCAATTTCCATTTAATCAACCACATTGTTGTTTTCTTAAGCAATAATGCCAATGTAATCCAGAAGTGTATAAAATATGTGCACTCGTTAATCTCCTCTGTTTATTGTACATTAACAATGTATGATTATGCAGTTAATACATCAACTGTTGCATGGCTGGGTGTGAACACGAACAGTAATCTAGACTCGTCTGAGTTTGAATTTGAACCATTGAAATTAGAAGATATAGTTCCACCCGAAGACATTCCGAATCAGCGTAACCGTACTTTCCCCGGGGACCAGGCTATTCCATATGAGACATCATGGATGGACCATCTTAAAAATCACCATGTCGTGTTCAATCTTGCTAATGGTACTTCGGTTATACTCAAGATAGATGTATATGAAGGGTTGTTCAGGAATACGTCAAACATTCTTACTAATTTATTATACATCAGTAGCGACAGTAACCAAATTAAACTTGCAATGTCATACAACACGACTAAAACCGTGACCATAACCAGGGATGTTACTAACCCAAAGGGCTTTGTGACGTTCGAAGGTCTATCACATCCTAACAGCAGGATAGTTTCAAGTTACTTTACTTGAGGAACAACACAATACCTTTATTTTTTCAAACAACTAGTATATGCAAAATGCAGTTCCACATCCATTGAATTCACATTTGTATGGCTTTTCTCCTGTACGTATTCTTGTATGTTTAGTAAAATCACTACTATGAGCAAATGCAGCTCCACATAGTTCACACTTGAATTTTCTTGTAGACATCTGTATCCGATATAATTATACAAGTAAGTTTTATTAGCGCTTCATCATTTTTAAATGATGATGTCGAGTGTCACGTATTGATATAAAAATGGAATCAGTTAAGGATTTGAATATAAGATACAAATCAATTAAAGCCGTTATAAGTACTAAATACCCACTAAATGCCAACTACATCTCAACTAAATACCCACTAAATATCCCCTGATATTCCCTTGTAATATCCTGCTATTGTCCTGGTATTGTCCTGGTATTGTCCTGGTATTGTCCTAGTGTCTTGTCTTATCGTTTATTAATGGATAAAATTGAATTCATCTAAAGGCTGATAGTTTCTTAATTGAAATCCAGTTAAAGCTTGTAAGTATGTCAATTGCATCTATGTCTGTAGTTCCCGTGTTTGTTTGCCATGAATGCAATAAAGTATTCAAGACTGCGTATACTCTTCGACGCCATACAATGTTACATACTGGCGAATTACCTTGGTCTTGTGAGTCCTGTAAGAAAGGTTTCACTACTAAGAGTTCCTTGACTGTCCACAAGTGTCATCCTTGCAAGCATTGCAATGAGATATTCCAGACTGCCCCAGACTTGAAGGTTCATCTGTTAAAACATGTAAACCCCCTTGAGTGTCAAACATGTCACAAGTGTTTTGCTACTGTTGAGATCCTGAAGGTCCACATGAACCGACACCTAGAATATAAACCTTATCCCTGTAAGCATTGCCCTAAGAGTTTCGCTACTAATGCCGAGTTGAAGCACCACACGGTGTTCCATGAAGCCAATCGTCCTCATGTGTGTGATGAGTGCGGTATGTCCTTCATCCACAAATGGCAACTCCTTGTCCACGAGGAAGATCACGGAGATAATCAACGACTCTGTCCTTATTGTCAGACATCCATAGCATTTCGACGTATGGATAATCATATTTACAAATGTCATCGTGATAAATACATGCAACACGACAATTCTATCCGTTTAAAACTACCAATTCCACTTTAATGGCATATCCATGTTGTCCTGCTTGTCCCGTCACGTTATGTTGTGTGTTATATTGCACCATATTCTTTTTATAGGAACTTGCACACCGATACAACTGTATCTTCATGTAAAACCATATATGTCGCAGTATGTCCCATAGACATCGCCTGAGTACCCTCCATGTATCTGCCTGTTACTCTCCTGTTACTTTCCCGTTACTGTCCCTGTAACTCCTACTACTCTCTCGCACATGTAAACCAAATGTATGTTGTCGGCAATCCCCATGATACTCAACATACCCTAATTCAATACGAAGCTCAGTGGACAACTTCGGCATCCAGTCTACTACGATGAAGGTGCAATGGTTAGTTGAATGATATACCGATAAAGTACGTAAGATAACTAGTGGAGATCACATAGTATACTATTGGTAAATTACACGAAGTACATTGATGATATACCGTACATCCAATAGTATTGGTGAATGCCCGAGAGTTATTACTACAATCCTACAAATCTCTTCCGTATCGAGTGGTGCCAGGATGACAAAGACATTAATTTCTTACCATCGAAAAACCCTGCGGTCCGTAGTTGAACACTGAGCTTCGTATTGAATTTAGGTGGGCAGTTGGCCTTTGGTAAAAATATGCTGCAGCTGCTGGGACCCGTACACGACAAAACACAACAGTTACTACACTACACTACACAACAGTACACAACACTATACAACACTACACAACACTACACAACACTACACAACACTATAGAACAAGGGGGTTGGGAGGGGGATGGGGGGGGGGGGGGGGGGGGGGGGGGGGACTGAGCTACTTGAAACACTCACTCATTCACTAACTTTGATGTCTGTTTCCACTTGCAGCTCGCTCGGAGGATTCGAGGGGAGCGAAACTAGGACTTGGCAAGAAGTTGTGGTGAGTTATGCTTTCATGCCTGAACCACCCTCATGTAACAACTTAATGAATGCATGTTACTTATCAATAATATCATAATATGGCTTAGCTGAACCTACCCATACTGTAGCCCGATAAGCGCCCTTGAGGCTGCTTGCTACAGAATGGGCGGGAGATGCGATTTGCCTTGTATGGTATGCCTTAACCACCCTCATGTAACAACTTAATTAATGCATGTTACTTATCAATAATATCATAATATGGCTTAGCTGAACCTACCCATACTGTAGCCCGATAAGCGCCCTTGAGGCTGCTTGCTACAGAATGGGCGGGAGATGCGATTTGCCTTGTATGGTATGCCTGAACCACCCTCATGTAACAACTTAATTAATGCATGTTACTTATCAATAATATCATAATATGGCTTAGCTGAACCTACCCATACTGTAGCCCGATAAGCGCCCTTGAGGCTGCTTGCTACAGAATGGGCGGGAGATGCGATTTGCCTTGTATGGTATGCCTGAACCACCCTCATGTAACAACTTAATTAATGCATGTTACTTATCAATAATATCATAATATGGCTTAGCTGAACCTACCCATACTGTAGCCCGATAAGCGCCCTTGAGGCTGCTTGCTACAGAATGGGCGGGAGATGCGATTTGCCTTGTATGGTATGCCTTAACCACCCTCATGTAACAACTTAATTAATGCATGTTACTTATCAATAATATCATAATATGGCTTAGCTGAACCTACCCATACTGTAGCCCGATAAGCGCCCTTGAGGCTGCTTGCTACAGAATGGGCGGGAGATGCGATTTGCCTTGTATGGTATGCCTGAACCACCCTCATGTAACAACTTAATTAATGCATGTTACTTATCAATAATATCATAATATGACTTAGCTGAACCTACCCATACTGTAGCCCGATAAGCGCCCTTGAGGCTGCTTGCTACAGAATGGGCGGGAGATGCGATTTGCCTTGTATGGTATGCCTGAACCACCCTCATGTAACAACTTAATTAATGCATGTTACTTATCAATAATATCATAATATGGCTTAGCTGAACCTACCCATACTGTAGCCCGATAAGCGCCCTTGAGGCTGCTTGCTACAGAATGGGCGGGAGATGCGATTTGCCTTGTATGGTATGCCTGAACCACCCTCATGTAACAACTTAATTAATGCATGTTACTTATCAATAATATCATAATATGGCTTAGCTGAACCTACCCATACTGTAGCCCGATAAGCGCCCTTGAGGCTGCTTGCTACAGAATGGGCGGGAGATGCGATTTGCCTTGTATGGTATGCCTGAACCACCCTCATGTAACAACTTAATTAATGCATGTTACTTATCAATAATATCATAATATGGCTTAGCTGAACCTACCCATACTGTAGCCCGATAAGCGCCCTTGAGGCTGCTTGCTACAGAATGGGCGGGAGATGCGATTTGCCTTGTATGGTATGCCTTAACCACCCTCATGTAACAACTTAATTAATGCATGTTACTTATCAATAATATCATAATATGGCTTAGCTGAACCTACCCATACTGTAGCCCGATAAGCGCCCTTGAGGCTGCTTGCTACAGAATGGGCGGGAGATGCGATTTGCCTTGTATGGTATGCCTGAACCACCCTCATGTAACAACTTAATTAATGCATGTTACTTATCAATAATATCATAATATGGCTTAGCTGAACCTACCCATACTGTAGCCCGATAAGCGCCCTTGAGGCTGCTTGCTACAGAATGGGCGGGAGATGCGATTTGCCTTGTATGGTATGCCTGAACCACCCTCATGTAACAACTTAATTAATGCATGTTACTTATCAATAATATCATAATATGGCTTAGCTGAACCTACCCATACTGTAGCCCGATAAGCGCCCTTGAGGCTGCTTGCTACAGAATGGGCGGGAGATGCGATTTGCCTTGTATGGTATGCCTGAACCACCCTCATGTAACAACTTAATTAATGCATGTTACTTATCAATAATATCATAATATGGCTTAGCTGAACCTACCCATACTGTAGCCCGATAAGCGCCCTTGAGGCTGCTTGCTACAGAATGGGCGGGAGATGCGATTTGCCTTGTATGGTATGCCTGAACCACCCTCATGTAACAACTTAATTAATGCATGTCAGTAATAAAAAATATGGCTTAGCTGCACCTGCCCATTATGTAGCCGCATAAGCGCCCTTGAGGCTGCTTGCTACAAAATGGGTGGTCAATGCGTTTAGCCATGTATGCATCCACCACCCTCTGCACACACTTAAGTCACCAACATGATAAGTGCAGCACATTCTAAGCAGCATTATCTTACTCATTCTAATGTTTTTCCCTTGCAGGTCATTCATGAATGCTGGCTGTTGGGAGCAAGTAAAGGACGAATATGCAGTAGTGGAGCTGCCTGGAAGCTGCCATCATGTGGTGCCAAGCTTAGCCAATAGGATATTAAGGCATGTTAGTGCCCTGAATATATAGTAGCATGGAGCAGTAATCATAGGGTGACTTTAGTTTGGGTTTTTTTTATGAGGGTTTAAAGGTACTGCCTGTCCTTGTTGACCAGGACAGGCAGTACCTTTAAACCCTCATACAAAAAACCCAAAAATTTAATTTGAAATTTCAAGCACAGCAGTAGATAGGCCTATTATCCCTTCCACCACCTTGGACAATAGCCGGGCCTGGTAGTTGACAATATACAGCCTTCTTGTGCGATACCCACGAGAGCACTGTATTGTATTCATCAATTGTGGGATACCCACAACGATGAATACTTTCCCTACAACTGAATTAGACCTAACTTCCAGCCAGCTCCATTAGGTTGTACAGCTTCCAGCCATGGGTTGTACAGCTTCCAGCTAGCTCCTTAGGTTGTAGAACTTCCAGCCAGCTTCAATAGACTTTCACTTTGTGTGACAGGTTGTACAGCTTCTAGCCAGATCCATTAGGTTGTACAGCTTCCAGCCAGCTGCATTAGGTTGTACAGCTTCTAGCCAGATCCATTAGGTTGTAGAGCTTCCAGCCAGCTCCATTAGACTTTCACTTGTGTGGCAGGTTGTAAAGCTTCCACCCAGATCCATTAGGTTGTACAGCTTCCAGCCAGCTCCATAAGACTTTCACTTTGTGTGCCAGGTTGTATAGCTTCCAGCCAGCTCCATTAGGCTGTCTCTCTGTATATTAGGTTGTTGTGTAGCTTCGAGCCAGCTAAGCCGTCCTCAGCAGGAAAATTAAATATATGATACCAATTTGTTTTCTGGCATTATATTTGTTTCCTTTCTTGTAAAAGTCTTTCCTACCATTGTCCAAAGTGCGAGTACTTAAACACGCACACACACCCTACTTGGGCTGTTTCCAAACTCCTACATTCAACTTCAACTTGGTTACATAGCCAGACTTCAACTTGGTTACATAGCCAGACTTCAACTTGGTTACGTAGCCAGACTTCAACTTGGTTACATAGCCAGACTTCAACTTGGTTACATAGCCAGTTGTGACACTTGAGATTACAGCCATCATCTTGCTAGCACCTACACCCCACCCTAGTTTTTTGTCTAGCCAATGAAAGCACAACTAATGTACTACAAGGAACGGATTTGTGCCGGTTATCGCTAGGCGCTCGCCCGCCTCGGATTCAAAGCTTCCTACCTCTCGGCAGCCTACATATGGGAGCTTAGCTACATTTCGAAGTGCAATATCTTCGACCACCTTGAATTCCGTTTGATATTGTCTTGATTGACTTCCGTCTGATTCAATGAATAAGCTGCTTGAATTGAATCACTGATTCAAACTGTTTTCAAGGTACCCTGATTCAAGGGGAAAACCGCTTGATAGGGGTTCATTGATTCAAACCAGTTGATTCAAACGATTTCAAAGGTCTGCCTAAATACCGACGACAATATTTATCGTAAGATTTCAGTAAAATAAAAAATCCGTTCGGAAGCAGGAACGCCCATTATATTTGACTCTTTGACAGATTGAAATAGTCTTGCCTGGAAGCTGCTGCTTGTAGCCGAAAAGAAAAACAGTGCTGACCCACCATAGTGTTTTAGTGGTAGGAATATGTGCTGTTTCCACCAGTAGTTTTAACGATAACAGGTTTTCCTACAGGGGAATACCCATAATGTGGCTTGAGACGCTCACTAAACCAGCATTCGTCAACTGATACTAAAAAATTCCCAGCATTGATTGTATCTTTGTATCAACTACAAAATTCTGAGTAGAAATTTAAAAAAATTCGCCGGGAGGAAGGAACGCCCATTACTTTTTTGTAGCTCCGAATATTCAGACAGTCTTGCCGTCGACCACTTTTTCGTTTGTTTTTGTGGGGCGTTCGGAGTGCGACATGTGAAATGTAATGAGACATAATATTACGAACACGTTTCCCATGGAAATGAAAGACATGCTATCATCGTCATCTTCTCGCTCGGTCTCAGACGTTGTGGTTGCTTGGTACAACGAACCGGGGGTGGAACGATGGGTATCCGCGCTTGCTTTTGCGTTTTCGGAGCGTCCTGCAGGCGAGCGGTACCGGATATTCGTGTTCCACAAGGGTACTGCCGAAGATGCAAAGCAACGTTTGTTCGATGTCTTGGGTACAAAGTGTAGTGATGTCGATGTCTTTTTCGAGCATCTGGATAATGTGGGTCGTGAGGCAGATACGTGGTTGCATTACACGGTGGCGCGTTTGCGTGCTGGCGACATGCCTGTGAACCGTGTGGCCTTCTTGGAGGGTGATCCTTGGGACCATTTTGGGACGCCGCATGGCGGCATGGAGAGGAATCTATATGCGTTTTCATCAAAGCTTGTGGCATTGCTTGCGCCTACCGCTCATCCGATGGCATCGAACCCTGAGCCATTGTTTTGCAAACTGATGAGCGAGTCGCGTGTCATGCGGAGAGGGCTCTCGCACCCTCAACGTCTGGACCTTGAGCGGGTTTGGGTTGAGGCCTTCGGATGCGAATGTAAGGTGGACAGTTATGTGTTCGCTGCGGGGGCGCAGTACCTTGTGGACGCCATGCGCCTTTCTCAAGAAAAGCCATTGTCTTGGTGGACGTCCCTTCATCATAAATTGCGTGCTGACGAGATCAATGCTTGGGAGATCGAGCGGTTTTGGTGATGGTGTATAAAAACAAAATGCATCATGCTTGGAATAAGCATTGTTTCAAACATGAACGATCACTCCGCTACCGCTACAGCTACAGCTGCTCCTCCTCCTCATTACTTGCGTTGTAGCATCAAACGAATACCATTAAAAGATGATGGCGCTGTCGACTACGATGAAAAGCTTAAAAAGGAGATTGGATACATCAATTACCATTTCATGCACAAGAAAGAAGTACTTGAACGCAGAATACAACAGTTGGAGAAGGAGAGGGAAAAACAAATCAAATTCGCAACCGATCGGAACACTATTGCCCAATTGGAAGGCAACGTTGATTTGGTGCGGGCCGCTGAAAACTATCTTCGTGTTGAAGCGATCGAGGATGAGTGTTGGGCTTCGAAAGCCATCTTGAAACCGCCTGAGGATCTAAATTCAGTAGAGTAGAAAATTCAAAAAATCCGCAGTGAGGCAGGAACACCCATTCTGTACCGCTTGCAGATACCGCCAGGCAAGTGCAACCAAGAGTTTATAGGGTTTATCCCAACTCATTATTTATTTATACCATCCTGTGCGCTTGCATGCATGTACACACATGTTCATCGAACATGCATTCGCACACGCGATCATCGTTTCCACTCCTAACGTGTCCCTATGACATTCTTGATCGTATTGCCCTATTCTCTTCCAACCCCAAGATTGAATTAGTGTGTAAAACTCTGCACAAAAGATTTTCGGGATGGCCCCTTATCGGATTGATCCAACCACCACAGCGAGTTGGAGAGATGATGGTGAAAGGGGGGCAAGCCGACCTTCTAGCAGTATGCTTGGTGTCCAATCCTTGTACGGGTTAAGGGGGCCCTACAATCGAGGGCGAACCAAAATGAAAACAAGCTTCTCTATGTGGCTGCCAAGGAAGGTCACGCAGATGTCTGCAAGCTGCTGATGGATCCAGAGGTGGCTGGACTTGAGTTCAGGGCCTTGGCGAACTCTAGCGACAGCTGGGCATTGTGGCTGGCTGCAAAGGAAGGTCACGCAGATGTCTGCAAGCTGCTGATGGATCCAGATGTGGCTGGACTTGAGTATAGGGCCCGGGCAAACTCTAGCGACAGCTGGGCATTGTGGGCGGCTGCCAAGGAAGGTCACGCAGATGTCTGCAAGCTGCTGATGGATCCAGAGGTGGCTGGACTTGAGTTCAGGGCCTTGGCGAACTCTAACGACAGCAGTGCCTTGTGGGCGGCTGCAAAGGCAGGTCACGCAGATGTCTGCAAGCTGCTGATGGATCCAGCGGTGGCTGGACTTGAGTTCAGGGCCCGGGCGAACTCTAGCGACAGCAGTGCCTTGTGGGCGGCTGCAAAGGCAGGTCACGCAGATGTCTGCAAGCTGCTGATGGATCCAGCGGTGGCTGGACTTGAGTTCAGGGCCCGGGCGAACTCTAGCGACAGCAGGGCCTTGTGGGCGGCTGCAAAGGAAGGTCACGCAGATGTCTGCAAGCTGCTGATGGATCCAGCGGTGGCTGGACTCAAGTACAGGGCCAGGGCGAACTCTAGCGACAGCTGGGCCTTGTGGGCAGCTGCCAAAGAAGGCCACGCAGATGTCTGCAAGCTGCTGATGGATCCAGCAGTGGCTGGACTCAAGTACAGGGCCAGGGCGAACCATATCAACAGCAGGGCCTTGGGGGCGTCTGCCAAGGCAGGTCACGCAGATGTCTGCAAGCTGCTGATGGATCCAGCGGTGGCTGGACTTGAGTACAGGGCCCTGGCGAACTCTAGCGACAGCAGAGCATTGTGGGCGGCTGCCAAGGCAGGTCACGCAGATGTCTGCAAGCTGCTGATGGATCCTGCGGTGGCTGGACTTGAGTTCAGGGCCCGGGCGAACTCTGTCAACAGCTGGGCCTTGTGGGCGGCTGCGGAGGCCGGTCACGCCGATGTCTGCTTGCTTTTGATGGATCCAGAGGCAGCTGGCCCCGAGTACAGGGCCATTGTGAAACTTGACAGCAGCTGGGTCTTGTGTTAGGCAAGACACGTTTCTTGCCACCGTAGAGCAAGTATTTATCCACTCTCCTCAAACTTTTCAGCAATGTGTTCATTTTGCTCAAGCGAAATATATAGCTGCGTGTGCCCAAATAATTCCAGATGTAGCATAAATATTTGATTATGAGTAGGAATTCTTTGAAAATGATCATTGATGCGCACGATGTGAGCCAGCACTTTGACTTTTCAGGCTACTTTGAAGATGTAACTTCTATGTCAATCTCCTGAAGACAATATCTGTATAGACAAGATCGGTTACAAAACTTGATGAAACTTGAATTCCTTAATGTAAGAAAGAAAGACAATTTGCACCAGTACATTTGTTTCTGCCTCCCGGAGGGACTTTGACTGGTATCGGAGCCTGGTCTGGTCGGAATCGCAATTCCGAGGAGAGCTAAATCTCTGGTTGGCGAGTGAGTCGTTCGTACTTCTGCTTTGAAAATTCAAAAAAATCGCCGGGAGGCAGGAACACCCATTCTGTACCGCTTGCAGATACCGCCAGGCAAGTGCCGCTTGCAGATACCGCTAGGCAAGTGCCGCTTGCCGCTTGCATGCCAGGCAAGTGCAACCAAGGGTTTATAGGGTTTATCCCAACTCATTATTTATTTATACTATCCTGTGCATAAAATTGTCAACGCTTCTAGTCTGATTTTATGCATTCGCACACGCGATCATTGGTTCCATTCCTAACGTTTTCCCATGACATTCTTGATCGAATTGCCCTATTCTCTTCCAACCCCAAGATTGTATTAGTGTGTAAAACTCTGCACACAAGATTTTCTGGATGCCCCCTTACCGGACTGATCCAACCACCACAGCGAGTTGGAGAGATGATGGCGAAAGGGGGGCGCGCTGACCTTCTAGCAGTATGCTTGGTGTCCAATCCTCTTGTAAATGTTAAAGGGGCCCTACAATTGAGGGCGAACCAAAATGAAAACAAGCTTCTCTATGTGGCTGCCAAGGAAGGTCACGCAGATGTCTGCAAGCTGCTGATGGATCCAGAGGTGGCTGGACTTGAGTATAGGGCCCGGGCGAACTTTAGCGACAGCAGGGCCTTGTGGGCAGCTGCGAAGGCCGGTCACTCAGATGTCTGCAAGCTGCTGATGGATCCGGCGGTTGCTGGACTTGAGTTCAGGGACAAGGCGAAATCTAACGACAGCTGGGGATTGTGGCTGGCTGCCAAGGAAGGTCACGCAGATGTCTGCAAGCTGCTGATGGATCCAGCGGTGGCTGGACTTGAGTTCAGGGCCCTGGCAAACTCTAGCGACAGCTGGGCCTTGCGTGAGGCTGCAAAGGAAGGTCACGCAGATGTCTGCAAGCTTCTGATGGATCCAGAGGTGGCTGGACTTGAGTTCAGAGCCCGGGCGAACTCTAGCGACAGCAGGGCCTAGGGAGCTGCTGCAAAGGAAGGTCACGCAGATGTCTGCAAGCTGCTGATGGATCCAGAGGTGGCTGGACTTGAGTTCAGGGCCCGGGCAAACTCTAGCTACAGCAGGGCCTTGTGGGCGGCTGCCAATGAAGGTCACGCAGATGTCTGCAAGCTGCTGATGGATCCTGCGGGGGCTGGACTTGAGTAGAGGGCCCTGGCGAACTCTAGCGACAGCTGGGCATTGTGGGCGGCTTCAACGGAAGGTCACGCAGATGTCTGCAAGCTGCTGATGGATCCAGAGGTGGCTGGACTTGAGTACAGGGCCCGGGCGAACAATATCAACAGCAGGGCCTTGTGGGCGTCTGCCAAGGAAGGTCACGCAGATGTCTGCAAGCTGCTAATGGATCCAGCGGTGGCTGGACTTGAGTATAGGGCCCGGGCGAACTCTAGCGACAGTTGGGCCTTGTGTGAGGCTGCAATAAAAGGTCACGCAGATGTCTGCAAGCTGCTGATGGATCCAGATGTGGCTGGACTTGAGTATAGGGCCCGGGCGAACTCTAGCGACAGCGGGGCCTTGTGGGTGGCTGCCAATGAAGGTCACGCAGATGTCTGCAAGCTGCTGATGGATCCAGAAGTGGCTGGACTCAAGTTCAGGGCCAGGGCGAACTCTGTCAACAGCAGGGCCTTGGGGGCGGCTGCCAAGGCAGGTCACGCAGATGTCTGCAAGCTGCTCATGGGATCCAGAGGTGGCTGGAATTGAGTTCAGGGCCCGGGCGAACTCTGTCAACAGCTGGGCCTTGTGGGCGGCTGCGAAGGCCTGTCACGCCGATGTCTGCTTGCTTTTGATGGATCCAGAGGCGGCTGGCCCAGAGTACAGGGCCATTGTGAAACTTGACAGCAGCTAGGTCTTGTGTTAGGCAAGACACGTTTCTTGCCACCGTAGAGCAAGTATTTATTTACTCTCCTCAAACTTTTCAGCAATGCGTTCAGTTTGCTCAAGCGAAAATATCGCTGCGTGTGCCCAATAATTCCAGATGTAGCAGAAATATTTGATTATGAGGCCAGGAACTCTTTGAAAATGATTATTGATGCGCACGATGTGAGCCAGCACTTTGACTTTTCAGGCTACTTTGAAGATGTAACTTCTGTGTCCTTGAATATTTGTGTCAATCTCCTGAAGACAATATCTGTTGTATTGACAAGATCGGTTACAAAACTTGATGAAACTTGAATTCCTTAATGTAAGAAAGAAAGACAATTTGCACCAGTACATTTGTTCCTGCCTCGTTTCGTTTCGCGGAGAGCTAAATCTCTGGTTGGCGAGTGAGTCGTTTGTACGGCTCTAACTTCTGCTTTGAAAATTAAAAAAAATCGCCGGGAGGCATGAACACCCATTCTGTACCGCTTGCAGATACCGCCAGGCAAGTGCCGCTTGCCGCTTGCCGCTTGCATGCCAGGCAAGTGCAACCAAGGGTTTATAGGGTTTATAGGGTTTATAGGGTTTATAGGGTTTATAGGGTTTATAGGGTTTATAGGGTTTATCCCAACTCATTATTTATTTATACCATCCTGTGCGCTTGTACACACATGTTCATCGAACATGAAGTCGCACACGCGATCATCGTTTCCATTCCTAACGTTTCCCCATGACATTCTTGATCGTATTCCCCTATTCTCTTCCAACCCCAAGATTGTATTAGTGTGTAAAACTCTGCACACAAGATTTTCTGGATGGCCCCTTACCGGACTGATCCAACCACCACAGCGAGTTGGAGAGATGATGGCGAAAGGGGGGCGCGCCGACCTTCTAGCAGTATGCTTGGTGTCCAATCCTCTTGTACAGGTTAAGGGGGCCCTACAATTGAGGGCGAACCAAAATGAAAACAAGCTTCTCTATGTGGCTGCCAAGGAAGGTCAAGCAGATGTCTGCAAGCTGCTCATGGATCCAGAGGTGGCTGGACGTGAGTTCAGGGCCAGGGCGAACTATAGCTACAGCTTGGTCTTGCGTGAGGCTGCCAAGGAAGGTCACGCAGATGTCTGCAAGCTGCTGATGGATCCAGCGGTGACTAGAATTGAGTTCAGGGCCCGGGCGAACTCTGTCGACAGCAGGGCCTTGAGGGCGGCAGCAAAGGAAGGTCACTCAGATGTCTGCAAGCTGCTGATGGATCCAGCGGTGACTGGACTTGAGTTCAGGGCCCTGGCGAGCTCTAGCGAAAGCTGGGCCTTGTGTGAGGCTGCAAATGAAGGTCACGCAGATGTCTGCAAGCTGCTGATGGATCCAGTGTTGGCTGGAATTGAGTTCAGGGCCGTGGCGAACTCTAGAGACAGCTGGGCATTGTGGGCGGCTGCCAAGGAAGGTCACGCAGATGTCTGCAAGCTGCTGATGGATCCAGAGGTGGCTGGAATTGAGTTTGAGCACAGGGCCCTGGCGAACTCTAGCGACAGCCGGGCCTTGTGGGCAGCTGCAAAGGCAGGTCACGCAGATGTCTGCAAGCTGCTCATGGATCTAGCGGTGGCTGGACTTGAGTACAGGGCCAGGGCGAACCATATCAACAACAGGGCATTGTGGTCGGCTGCAAGGGAAGGTCACGCAGATGTCTGCAAGCTGCTGATGGATCCAGTGGTGGCTGGACTTGAGTACAGGGCCAGGGCGAACCATATGAACAGCTGGGCCTTGCGTGATGCTGCCAATGCAGGTCACGCAGATGTCTGCAAGCTGCTGATGGATCCAGAGGTGGCTGGACTTGAGTACAGGGCCCGGGCGAACGCTAGCAACAGCTGGGCCTAGCGTGATGCTGCCAATGCAGGTCACGCAGATGTCTGCAAGCTGCTGATGGATCCAGAGGTGGCTGGAATTGAGTACAGGGCCCGTGCGAACGCTAGCAATAGCTGGGCCTAGTGTGAGGCTGCAATGGAAGGTCACGCAGATGTCTGCTTGCTTTTGATGGATCCAGCGGTGGCTGGACTTGAGTTCAGGGCCCTGGCGAACTCTAGCGACAGCAGGGCCTTGGGGGCGGCTGCCAAGGAAGGTCACGCATATGTCTGCAAGCTTCTCATGGATCCAGCTGTGGCTGGACTTGAGTATAGGGCCCTGGCGAACGCTAGTGACAGCTGGGCCTTGTGTGAGGCTGCAAAGGAAGGTCACGCAGTTGTCTGCAAGCTGCTAATGGATCCAGAGGTGGTTGGACTTGAGTACATGGCGAGGGCGAACCATATCAACAGCAGGGCCTTGTGGGCGGCTGCCAAGGCAGGTCACGAAGATGCCTGCAAGCTGCTGATGGATCCAGCAGTTGCTGGACTCAAGTACAGGGCCAGGGCGAACAATATCCACAGCAGGGCCTTGGGGGCGGCTGCCAAGGCAAACGCAGATGTCTGCAAGCTGCTGATGGATCCAGAGGTGGCTGGACTTGAGTTCAGGGCCCGGGCGAACTCTAGAGACAGCAGGGCATTGTGTGAGGCTGCAAAAGAAGGTCACGCAGATGTCTGCAAGCTGCTCATGGATTCAGAGGTGCCTGGGCTTGAGTTCATGGCCAGGGCGAACCATGTCAACAGCAGGGCCTTGGGGGCGGCTGCAAAGGAAGGTCACGCAGATGTCTGCAAGCTGCTGATGGATCCAGCAGTGGCTGGACTCAAGTACAGGGCCAGGGCGAACTCTGTCAACAGCAGGGCTTTGGGGGCGGTTGCAAAGGAAGGTCACGCAGATGTCTGCAAGCTGCTCATGGGATCCAGCGGTGGCTGGACTTGAGTTCAGAGCCCTGGCAAACTCTAGCGACAGCAGGGCCTTGTTTGTGGCTGCAAAGGAAGGTCACGCAGATGTCTGCAAGCTGCTGATAGATCCAGAGGTGGCTGGAATTGAGTTCAGGGCCCGGGCGAAGTCTGTCAACTGGGCCTTGTGGGTGGCTGCAAAGGAAGGTCACTCAGATGTCTGCAAGCTGCTCATGGATCCAGAGGTGGCTGGACTTGAGTTCAGGGTCCTGGCGAACTCTAGCGACAGCATGGCATTGTGGCTGGCTGCAAAGGAAGGTTACGCAGATGTCTGCAAGCTGCTGATGGATCCAGCAGTGGCTGGACTCAAGTACAGGGCCAGGGCGAACTCTGTCAACAGCAGGGCTTTGGGGGCGGTTGCAAAGGAAGGTCACGCAGATGTCTGCAAGCTGCTCATGGGATCCAGCGGTGGCTGGACTTGAGTTCAGAGCCCTGGCAAACTCTAGCGACAGCAGGGCCTTGTTTGTGGCTGCAAAGGCAGGTCACGCAGATGTCTGCAAGCTGCTGATGGATCCAGAGGTGGCTGGAATTGAGTTCAGGGCCCGGGCGAAGTCTGTCAACTGGGCCTTGTGGGTGGCTGCAAAGGAAGGTCACTCAGATGTCTGCAAGCTGCTGATGGATCCAGAGGTGGCTGGACTTGAGTTCAGGGTCCTGGCGAACTCTAGCGACAGCATGGCATTGTGGCTGGCTGCAAAGGAAGGTTACGCAGATGTCTGCAAGCTGCTGATGGATCCAGCGGTGGCTGGAATTGAGTTAAGGGCCCAGGCGAACTCTAGCGAAAGCAGGGCCTTGTGGGTGGCTGCACAGGAAGGTCACGCAGATGTCTGCAAGCTGCTGATGGATCCAGCGGTGGCTGGAGTTGAGTTCAGAGCCCTGGCGAACTCTAGCGAAAGCTGGGCCTTGTGGGTGGCTGCACAGGCAGGTCACGCAGATGTCTGCAAGCTGCTGATGGATCCAGAGGTGGCTGGACTTGAGTACAGGGCCCGGGCGAACTCTGTCAACAGCTGGGCTTTGGGGGCGGCTGCAAAGGCAGGTCACGCAGATGTCTGCAAGCTGCTGATGGATCCAGAGGTAACTGGACTCACGTACAGGGCCCGGGCGAACTCTGTCAACAGCTGGGCTTTGGGGGCGGCTGCCAAGGCAGGTCACGCAGATGTCTGCAAGCTGCTCATGGATCCAGAGGTGGCTGGACTTGAGTACAGGGCTTAGGCGAACTCTGTCAACAGCAGGGCTTTGGGGGCGGCTGCGAAGGCCGGTCACACCGAGTCTGCTAGCTCTTGATGGATCCAGAGGCGGCTGGCCACGAGTACAGGGCCATTGTGAAACTTGACAGCAGCTGGGTCTTGTGTTAGGCAAGACAAGTTTCTCGCCACCTTAGAGCAAGTATTTATCCACTCTCCTCAAACTTTTCAGAAATGTGTTCAGTTTGCTCAAGCGAAAATATCGCTGCGTGTGCCCAATAATTCCAGATGTAACATAAATATTTGATTATGAGGCAGGAACTCTTTGAAAATAATTATTGATGCGCACGATGTGAGCCAGCACTTTGACTTTTCAGGCTACTTTGAAAGATGTAACTTCTATGTCTTTACAGTCCTTGAATGTTTTGTGTCAATCTCCTGAGGACAATATCTGTTGTATTGACAAGATCGGTTACAAAACTTGATGAAACTTGAATTCCGTAATGTAAGAAAGAAAGACAATTTGCACCAGTACATTTGTTCCTGCCTCCCGGAGGGATTTTGACTGGTTTCGGATCCTGGTCTGGTCGGAATCGCAATTCCGCGGAGAGCTAAATCTCTGGTTGGCGAGTGAGTCGTTCGTACTTCTGCTTTGAAAATTCAAAAAAATCGCCGGGAGACATGAACACCCATTCTGTACCGCTTGCAGATACCGCCAGGCAATCGCCGCTTGCCGCTTGCCGCTTGCATGCCATGCAAGTGCAACCAAGGGTTTATAGGGTTTATAGGGTTTATAGGGTTTATAGGGTTTATCCCAACTCATTATTTATTTATACAATCCTGTGCAAACAATTTTCAACGCTTCTAGTCTGATTTTATTTATACCATCCTGTGCGCTTGCACACATGTACATCGAACATGCAGTCGCACACGTGATCATCGTTTCCATTCCTAACGTTTCCCCATGACATTCTTGATCGTATTGCCCTATTCTCTTCCAACCCCAAGATTGTATTAGTGTGTAAAACTCTGCACAACAGATTTTCTGGATGGCCCCTTACCGGACTGATCCAACCACCACAGCGAGTTGGAGAGATGATGGCGAAAGGGGGGCGCGCCGACCTTCTAGCAGTATGCTTGGTGTCCAATCCTCTTGTACAGGTTAAGGGGGCCCTACAATTGAGGGCGAACCAAAATGAAAACAAGCTTCTCTATGTGGCTGCCAAGGAAGGTCACGCAGATGTCTGCAAGCTGCTCATGGATCCAGAGGTGGCTGGACTTGAGTTCAGGGCCAGGGCAAACTCTAGCGCCAGCTGGGTCTTGTGGCTGGCTGCGGAGGCCGGTCAAGCAGATGTCTGCAAGCTGCTGATGGATCCAGAGGTGGCTGGAATTGAGTTCAGGGCCCGGGCGAACTCTAGCGACAGCTGGGCCTTGTGTGCGTCTGCCAAGGCATGTCACGCAGATGTCTGCAAGCTGCTGATGGATCCAGAGGTGGCTGGACTTGAGTATAGGGCCCGGGCGAACTCTAGCGACAGCTGGGCCTTGTATGAGGCTGCCAAGGCAGGTCACGCAGATGTCTGCAAGCTGCTGATGGATACAGAGGTGGCTGGAATTGAGTATAGGGTCCGGGCGAACTCTAGCTACAGCCGGGCCTTGGGGGCGGCTGCCAATGAAGGTCACGCAGATGTCTGCAAGCTGCTCATGGATCCAGAGGTGGCTGGACTTGAGTACAGGGCCCTGGCGAACTCTAGCGACAGCTGGGCCTTGTGGGAGGCTGCCAAGGCAGGTCACGCAGATGTCTGCAAGCTGCTAATGGATCCAGAGGTGGCTGGACTTGAGTATAGGGCCAGGGCGAACTCTAGCGACAGCTGGGCCTTGTGTGAGGCTGCCAAAGAAGGCCACGCAGATGTCTGCAAGCTGCTGATGGATCCAGCAGTGGCTGGACTCAAGTACAGGGCCAGGGCGATTTCTAGCGACAGCAGTGCCTTGAGTGCGTCTGCCAAGGCAGGTCACGCAGATGTCTGCAAGCTGCTGATGGATCCAGAGGTGGCTGGACTCAAGTACAGGGCCAGGGCGAACTCTAGCGACAGCAGGGCCTTGGGGGCGGCTGCAAAGGCAGGTCACGCAGATGTCTGCAAGCTGCTGATGGATCCAGTGGTGGCTGGACTCAAGTACAGGGCCCGGGCGAACTCTGTCAACAGCTGGGCTTTGGGGGCGGCTGCCAAGGCAGGTCACGCAGATGTCTGCAAGCTGCTGATGGATCCAGAAGTGGCTGGAATTGAGTTCAGGGCCCGGGCGAACTCTGTCAACAGAAGGGCCTTGGGGGCGGCTGCGAAGGCCGGTCACGCCGATGTCTGCAAGCTGCTCATGGGATCCAGAGGTGGCTGGACTTGAGTTCAGGGCCCTGGCGAACTCTGTCAACAGCTGGGCCTTGGGGGCGGCTGCGAAGGCCGGTCACGCCGATGTTTGCTTGCTTTTGATGGATCCAGAGGCGGCTTGCCCCGAGTACAGGGCCATTGTGAAACTTGACAGCAGCTGGGTCTTGTGTTAGGCAAGACACGTTTCTTGCCACCTTAGAGCAAGTATTTATTTACTCTCCTAAAACTTTTCAGCAATGTGTTTAGTTTGCTCAAGCGAAAATATCGCTGCGTGTTCCCAGATAATTCCAGATGTAGCAGAAATATTTAATTATGAGGCAGGAACTCTTTAAAAATAATTATTGATGCGCACGATGTGAGCCAGCACTTTGACTTTTCAGGATACTTTGAAGATGCATCTATGTCTTTACAGTCCTTGAATGTTTTGTGTCAATCTCCTGAAGACAATATCTGTTGTATTGACAAGATCGGTTACAAAACTTGATGAAACTTGAATTCCTTAATGTAAGAAAGACAATTTGCACCAATACATTTGTTCCTGCCTGCCGGAGGGATTTTGACTGGTTTCGGAGCCTGGTCTGGTCGGAATCGCAATTCCGCGGAGAGCTAAATCTCTGGTTGGCGAGTGAGTCGTTCGTACGGCTCTAACTTCTGCTTCTAAAATTCAAAAAAATTGCCGGGATGCAGGAACACCCATTCTGTACCGCTTGCAGATACCGCTAGGCAAGTGCCGCTTGCCGCTTGCCGCTTGCATGCCATGCAAGTGCAACCAAGGGTTTATAGGGTTTATAGGGTTTATAGGGTTTATCCCAACTCATTATTTATTTATACCATCCTGTGCATAAAATTGTCAACGCATCTAGTCTGATTTTATTTATACCATCCTGTGCATGTACACACATGTTCATCGAACATGCATTCGCACACGCGATCATCGTTATTCCTTACGTTTCCCCATGATATTCTTGATCGTATTGCCCTATTCTCTTCCAACCCCAAGATTGTATTAGTGTGTACAACTCTGCACAAAAGATTTTCTGGATGGCCCCTTACCGGACTGATCCGACGACCACAGCGAGTTGGAGAGATGATGGCGAAAGGGGGGCGCGCCTATCTTCTAGCAGTATGCTTGGTGTCCAATCCTCTTGTACAGGTTGAGGGGGGCCTACAATTGAGGGCGAACCAAAATGAAAACAAGCTTCGCTATGTGGCTGCCAAGGAAGGTCACGCAGATGTCTGCAAGCTGCTGATGGATCCAGAGGTGGCTGGACTTGAGTTCAGGGCCATGGCGAACACTTTCAACAGCAAGGCCTTGTGGGCGGCTGCCAAGGCAGGGCACGCAGATGTCTGCAAGCTGCTGATGGATCCAGAGGTGGCTGGACTTGAGTTCAGGGCCCGGGCGAACTCTAGCGACAACAGGGCCTTGTGGGCGGCTGCCAAGGAAGGTCACGCAAATGTCTGCAAGTTGCTGATGGATCCAGAGGTGGCTGGACTTGAGTATAGGGCCCGGGCGAACTCTAGAGTCAGCTGGGCATTGTGGGTGGCGGCCAATGCAGGTCACGCAGATGTCTGCAAGCTGCTGATGGATCTAGATGTGGCTGGACTTGAGTATAGGGCCCGGGCGAACTCTAGCGCCAGCAGGGCCTTGTGGGCGGCTGCGTAGGACGGTCACGCAGATGTCTGCAAGCTGCTGATGGATCCAGATGTGGCTATACTTGAGTATAGGGCCCGGGCGAACTCTAGCGACAGCAGGGCCTTGTGGGTGGCTGCAAAGGAAGGTCACGCAGATGTCTGCAAGCTGCTGATGGATCCAGAGGTGGCTGGACTCAAGTACAGAGTCCGGGCGAACTCTGTCAACAGCTGGGATTTGGGGGCGGCCGTCAAGGCAGGTCACGCAGATGTCTGCAAGCTGCTGATGGATCCAGAGTTGACGGGACTCAAGTTCAAGGCCCGGGCGAACTCTAGCGACAGCTGGGCATTGTGGGAGGCTGCCAAGGCTGGTCACGCAGATGATTGCATGCTGCTGATGGATCCAGCGGTGGCTGGACTTGAGTTTAGGGCCCTGGCGAACACTAGCGACAGCTGGGCCTTGTGTGAGGCTGCAAAGGAAGGTCACGCAGATGTCTGCAAGCTGCTCATGGATCCAGAGGTGGCTGGACTTGAGTACAGGGCCAGGGCGAACTCTAGCGACAGCAGGGCATTAGGGGCGGCTGCCAAGGCAGGTCACGCAGATGTCTGCAAGCTGCTGATGGATCCAGCGGTGGCTGGAATTGAGTTCATGGCCCGGGCGAACTCTGTCAACAGCTGGGCCTTGGGGGCGGCTGCGAAGGCCGGTCACACCGAGTCTGCTTGCTTTTGATGGATCCAGAGGCGGCTGGCCACGAGTACAGGGCCATTGTGAAACTTGACAGCAGCTGGGTCTTGTGTTAGGCACGTTTCTTGCCATCTTAGAGCAAGTATTATCCACTCTCCTCAAACTTTTCAGCAATGTGTTCAGTTTGCTCAAGCGAAAATATCGCTGCGTGTGCCCAATAATTCCAGATGTAGCAGAAATATTTAATTATGAGGCAGGAACTCTTTGAAAATAATTATTGATGCGCACGATTTGAGCCAGCACTTTGACTTTTCAGGATACTTTGAAGATGTAACTTCTATGTCTTTACAGTCCTTGAATGTTTTGTGTCAATCTCCTGAAGACAATATCTGTTGTATTGACAAGATCGGTTACAAAACTTGATGAAACTTGAATTCCTTAATGTAAGAAAGAAAGACAATTTGCACCAGTACATTTGTTCCTGCCTCCCGGAGGAATTCTGACTGGTTTCGAAGCCTGGTCTGGTCGGAATCGCAATTCCGCGGAGAGCTAAATCTCTGGTTGGCGAGTGAGAGAGTCGTTCGTACGGCTCTAACTTCTGCTTTGAAAATTCAAAAAAATCGCCGGGAGGCAGGAACACCCATTCTGTACCGCTTGCAGATACCGCGCGGCAAGTCCAGCTTGCCGCTTGCATGCCAGGCAAGTGCAACCAAGGGTTTATAGGGTTTATAGGGTTTATCCCAACTCATTATTTATTTATACAATCCTGTGCATAAAATTGTCAACGCTTCTAGTCTGATTATATTTATACCATCCTGTGCGCTTGCATGCATGTACACACATGTTCATCGAACATGCATTCACACACGCGATCATCGTTTCCATTCCTAACGTTTCCTCATGACATTCTTGATCGTATTGCCCTATTCTCTTCCAACCCCAAGATTGTATTAGTGTGTAAAGCTCTGCACAAATGATTTTCGGGATGGCCCCTTACCGGATTGATTCAACCACCACAGCGAGTTGGAGAGATGATGGCGAAAGGGGGGCGCGCCGATCTTCTGGCATTATGCTTGGTGTCCAATCCTCTTGTACATGTTAAGGGGGCCCTACAATTGAGGGCAAACCAAAATGAAAACAAGCTTCTCTATGTGGCTGCCAAGGAAGGTCACGCAGATGTCTGCAAGCTGCTGATGGATCCAGAGGTAACTGGACTTGAGTTCAGAGCCCGGGCGAACTATAGCGACAGCAGGGCCTTGTGGGCGGCTGCCAAGGCAGGGCACGCAGATATCTGCAAGCTGCTCATGGATCCAGCAGTGGCTGGACTTGAGTTCAGGGCCCGGGCGAACTCTGTCAACAGCCGGGCCTTGGGGGCGGTTGCAAAGGAAGGTCACGCAGATGTCTGCAAGCTGCTGATGGATCCAGCGGTGGCAGGACTTGAGTTCAGGGCCCTGGCGAACTCTTACGACAGCAAGGCTTTGGGGGCGGCTGCCAAGGCAGGTCACGCAGATGTCTGCAAGCTGCTGATGGATCCAGCAGTGGCTGGAATTGAGTTCAGGGCCCGGGCGAACTCTGTCAACAGCTGGGCCTTGTGGGCGGCTGCGAAGGCCGGTTACGCCGATGTCTGCTTGCTTTTGATGGATCCAGAGACGGCTGGCCCCGAGTACATGACCATTGTGAAACTTGACAGCAGCTGGGTCTTGTGTTAGGCAAGACACGTTTCTTGCCACCGTAGAGCAAGTATTTATCGGGGGAACTCTGTCAACAGCTGGGCGTTGTGGGTGGCTGCCAAGGAAGGTCACGCAGATGTATGCAAGCTGCTCATGGATCCAGAGGTGGCTGGACTTGATTTCAGAGCCCTGGCAAACTCTAGCGACAGCAGGGCCTTGTGGTTGGCTGCCAAGGAAGGTCACGCAGATGTCTGCAAGCTGCTCATGGATCCAGAGGTGGCTGGAATTGAGTTCAGAGCCCTGGCAAACTCTAGCGACAGCAGGGCCTTGTGGGTGGCTGCCAAGGAAGGTCACATAGATGTATGCAAGCTGCTGATGGATCCAGCGGTGGCTGGACTTGAGTATAGGGCCCTAACGAACTCTAGCGACAGCATGGCATTGTGGCTGGCTGCAAAGGAAGGTCACGCAGATGTATGCAAGCTGCTGATGGATCCAGCGGTGGCTGGACTTGAGTATAGGGCCCGGGCGAACTCTAGCGACAGCTGGGCATTGTGGGTGGCTACAAAGGCAGGTCACGCAGATGTCTGCAAGCTGCTGATGGATCCAGCGGTGGCTGGACTTGAGTTCAGGGCTTGGGCGAACTTTAGCGACAGCTGGGCATTGTGGCTGGCTGCCAAGGAAGGTCATGCAGATGTCTGCAAGCTGCTGATGGATCCAGAGGTGGCTGGACTTGTGTTCAGAGCCCGGGCGAACTCTAGTGACAGCAGGGCCTTGTGGGCGGCTGCAAAGGAAGGTCACTCAGATGTCTGCAAGCTGCTGATGGATCCAGAGGTGGCTGGACTTGAGTTCAGAGCCCGGGCGAACTCTGGCGACAGCAGGGCCTTGTGGGTGGCTGCCAAGGAAGGTCACGCAGATGTCTGCAAGCTGCTGATGGATCCAGAGGTGGCAGGACTTGAGTATAGGGTCCGGGCTAACACTAGCGACAGCTGAGTCTTGTGGGCGGCTGCCAAGGCAGGTCACGCAAATGTCTGCAAGCTGCTCATGGATCCAGCGGTGGCTGGACTTGAGTACAGGGCCCGGGCGAACTCTGGCAACAGCTGGGCCTTGTGGGAGGCTGCGAAGGAAGGTCACGCAGATGTCTGCAAGTTGCTGATGGATCCAGAGGTGGCTGGACTTGAGTTAATGGCCAGGGTGAACGCTAGCGACAGCCGGGCCTTGTGGGTGGCTGCCAAGGAAGGTCACGCAGATGTATGCAAGCTGCTCATGGATCCAGAGGTGGCTGGACTTGAGTATAGGGCCCGGGCGAACTCTAGCTACAGCCGGGCCTTGTGTGAGGCTGCAAAGGAAGGTCACGCAGATGTATGCAATCTGCTGATGGATCCAGAGGTGGCTGGACTTGAGTACAGGGCCCTGGCGAACTCTAGCGACAGCAAAGCCTTGGGGGCGGCTGCCAAGGCAGGTCACGCAGATGTTTGCAAGCTGCTGATGGATCCAGCGGTGGCTGGACTTGAGTACAGGGCCAGGGCGAACTCTAGCGACAGCCGGGCCTTGTGGGCGGCTGCCAATGAAGGTCACGCAGATGTCTGTAAGCTGCTGATGGATCCAGCGGTGGCTGGACTTGAGTATAGGGCCAGGGCGAACAATATCAACAGCAGGGCCTTAGGGGCGGCTGCAAAGGCAGGTCACGCAGATGTCTGCAAGCTGCTGATGTATCCAGCAGTGGCTGGAATCAAGTACAGGGCCAGGGCGAACAATATCAACAGCAGGGCCTTGGGGGCGGCTGCAAAGGCAGGTCACGCAGATGTCTGCAAGCTGCTCATGGATCCAGAGGTAGCTGGACTTGAGTTCAGAGCCCGGGCGAACTCTAGCGACAGCCGGGCCTTGTGGGCGGGTGCCAAGGCAGGTCACGCAGATGTCTGCAAGCTGCTGATGGATCCAGCGGTGGCTGGAATTGAGTTCAGGGCCAGGGCGAACTCTAGCTACAGCAGGGCCTTGTTGGCGGCTGCGAAGGCCGGTCACGCTGATGTCTGCTTGCTTTTGATGGATCCAGCGGAGGCTGGCCCCGAGTAAAGGGCCAATGTAAAACTTGACAGCAGATGGGTCTTGCCACCGTAGAGCAAGTATTTATCCACTCTCCTCAAACTTTTCAGAAATGTGTTCAGTTTGCTCAAGCGAAAATATCGCTGCGTGTGCCCAATAATTCCAGATGTAGCATAAATATTTGATTATGAGGCAGGAACTCTTTGAAAATGATTATTGATGCGCACGATGTGAGCCAGCACTTTGACTTTTCTGGCTACTTTGAAAGATGTAACTTCTATGTCTTTACAGTCCTTGAATGTTTTGTGTCAATCTCCTGAAGACAATATCTGTTGTATTGACAAGATCGGTTACAAAACTTGATGAAACTTGAATTCCGTAATGTAAGAAAGAAAGACAATTTGCACCAGTACATTTGTTCCTGCCTCCCGGAGGGATTTTGACTGGTTTCGGATCCTGGTCTGGTCGGAATCGCAATTCCGCGGAGAGCTAAATCTCTGGTTGGTGAGTGAGTCGTTCGTACGGCTCTAACTTCTGCTTTGAAAATTCAAAAAAATCGCCGGGAGGCAGGAACACCCATTCTATACCGCTTGCAGATACCGCCAGGCAAGTGCCGCTTGCATGCCAGGCAAGTTCCGCTTGCCGCTTGCCGCTTGCATGCCAGGCAAGTGCAACCCAGGGTTTATAGGGTTTATAGGGTTTATAGGGTTTATAGGGGTTATAGGGTTTATCCCAACTCATTATTTATTTATACCATCCTGTGCATAAAATTGTCAACGCTTCTAGTCTGATTTTATTTATACCATCCTGTGCGCTTGCATGCATGTACATCGAACATGCAGTCGCACACGCGATCATCGTTAATCCTAACGTTTCCCCATGACATTCTTGATCGTATTGCCCTATTCTCTTCCAACCCCAAGATTGTATTAGTGTGTAAAACTCTGCACAAAAGATTTTCTGGATGGCCCCTTACCGGACTGATCCAACCACCACAGCGAGTTGGAGAGATGATGGCGAAAGGGGGGCGCGCCGACCTTCTAGCAGTATGCTTGGTGTCCAATCCTCTTGTACAGGTTAAGGGGGCCCTACAATTGAGGGCGAACCAAATGAAAACAAGCTTCTCTATGTGGCTGCCAAGGAAGATCACGCAGATGTATGCAAGCTGCTCATGGATCCATCGGTGGCTGGACTTGAGTTCAGAGCCCTGGCGAATTCTAGCGACAGCAGGGCCTTGGGGGTGGCTGCAAAGGAAGGTCACTCAGATGTATGCAAGCTGCTGATGGATCCAGAGGTGGCTGGACTTGTGTTCAGGGCCCGGGCGAACTCTATCTACAGCCGGGCCTTGGGGGCGGCTGCAAAGGAAGGTCACGCAGATGTCTGCAAGCTGCTGATGGATCCAGCGGTGGCTGGACTTGAGTTCAGGGCCAGGGCGAACTCTAGCGACAGCTGGGCATTGTGGGTGGCTACCAAGGAAGGTCACGCAGATGTCTGCAAGCTGCTGATGGATCCAGAGGTGGCTGGAGTTCAGTTCAGGGCCAGGGCGAACTCTATCGACAGCTGGGCATTGTGGCTGGCTGCCAAGGCAGGTCACGCAGATGTCTGCAAGCTGCTGATGGATCCAGCGGTGGCTGAAATTGGGTTCAGGGCCCTGGCGAACTCTAGCGACAGCTGGGCCTTGCGTGAGGCTGCAAAGGAAGGTCACGCAGATGTCTGCAAGCTGCTAATGGATCCAGAGGTGGCTGGACTTGAGTTCAGAGCCCGGGCGAACTCTAGCGACAGCAGGGCCTTGTGGGCGGCTGCAAAGGCAGGTCACTCAGATGTCTGCAAGCTGCTGATGGATCCAGAGGTGACTGGACTTTAGTACAGGGCCAGGGCGAACCATATCAACAGCAGGGCCTTGGAGGCGGCGGCCAATGTAGGCCACGCAGATGTCTGCAAGCTGCTGATGGATCCAGAGGTGGCTGGACTTGAGTACAGGGCCAGGGCGAACAATATCAACAGCAGGGCCTTGGGGGCGGCTGCAAAGGAAGGTCACGCAGATGTCTGCAAGCTGCTCATGGATCCAGCGGTGGCTGGACTTGAGTTCAGGGCCCTGGCGAACTATAGCAACAGCAGGGCCTTGTGGGCGGCTGCCAAGGAAGGTCACTCAGATGTCTGCAAGCTGTTGATGGATCCAGTGGTGGATGGACTTGAGTTCAGGGCCAGGGCGAACTCTAGCGACAGCAGGGCCTTGTGGGCGGCTGCCAAGGAAGGTCACTCAGATGTCTGCAAGCTGCTGATGGATCCAGCGGTGGTTGGAATTGAGTTCAGGGCCCGGGCAAACTCTGTCAACAGCTGGGCCGTGCGTGAGGCTGCGAATGCCGGTCACGCAGATGTCTGCAAGCTGCTGATGGATCCAGTGGTGGCTGGAATTGAGTTCAGGGCACGGGCGAACTCTGTCAACAGCTGGGCCTTGGGGGCGGCTGCGAAGGCTGGTCACGCCGATGTCTGCAAGCTTTTGATGGATCCTCAGGCGGATGGCCCCGAGTTCAGGGCCATTGTGAATCTTGACAGCAGCTGGGTCTTGCCACCGTAGAGCAAGTATTTATCCACTCTCCTCAAACTTTTCAGAAATGTGTTCAGTTTGCTCAAGAGAAAATATCGCTGCGTGTGCCCAATAATTCCAGATGTAGCATAAATATTTGATTCTGAGGCAGGAACTCTTTGAAAATGATTATTGATGTGAGCCAGCACTTTGACTTTTCAGGCTACTTTGAAGATGTAACTTCTGTGTCTTTACAGTCCTTGAATGTTTTGTGTCAATCTCCTGAATTGACAAGATCGGTTACAAAACTTGATGAAACTTGAATTCCTTCATGAAAGAAGACAATTTGCGCCAATACATTTGTTCCTGCCTCCTGGAGGGATTTTGACTGGTTTCGGAGCCTGGTCTGGTCAGAATCGCAATTCCGCAGAGAGCTAAATCTTTGGTTGGCGAGTGAGTCGTTCATACGGCTCTAACTTCTGCTTTGAAAATTCAAAAAATCCCCGGGAGGCAGGAAAACCCATTCTGTACCGCTTGCAGATACCGCCAGGCAAGTGCCGCTTGCCGCTTGCATTCCAGGCAAGTGCCTCTTGCCGCTTGCCGCTTGCCGCTTACCGCTTGCATGCCAGGAAAGTGCAACCAAGGGTTTATAGGGTTTATCCCAATTCATTATTTATTTATACCATCCTGTGCGCTTGCATGCATGTACACACATGTTCATCGAACATGCATTCGCACACGCGATCATCGTTATTCCTAACGTTCCCCATGACATTCTTGATCGTATTGCCCTATTCTCTTCCAACCCCAAGATTGTATTAGTGTGTAAAACTCTGCACAACAGATTTTCTGGATGGCCCCTTACCGGACTGATCCGACGACCACAGCGAGTTGGAGAGATGATGGCGAAAGGGGGGCGCGCCGACCTTCTAGCAGTATGCTTGGTGTCCAATCCTCTTGTACAGGTTAAGGGGGCCCTACAATTGAGGGCGAACCAAAATGTAAACAAGCTTCTCCATGTGGCTGCCTATGAAGGTCACGCAGATGTCTGCAAGCTGCTGATGGATCCAGCGGTGGCTGGACTTGAGTTCAGGGCCAGGGCGAACTCTGGCGACAGCTGGGCATTGTGGGCGGCTGCCAATGAAGGTCACGCAGATGTTTGCAAGCTGCTGATGGATCCAGCGGTGGCTGGACTTGAGTTCAGGGCCCTGGCGAACACTAGCGACAGCTGGGCCTTGTGTGAGGCTGCCAATGAAGGTCACGCAGATGTCTGCAAGCTGCTCATGGATCCAGAGGTGGCTGGACTTGAGTTCAGGGCCAGGGCGAACTCTAACGACAGCTGGGCCTTGGGGGCGGCTGCAAAGGAAGGTCACGCAGATGTCTGCAAGTTGCTGATGGATCCAGCGGTGGCTGGACTTGAGTTCAGGGCTGGGCGAACTTTGTCAACAGCTGGTTCTTGAGTGAGGCTGCCTATGAAGGTCACGCAGATGTCTGCAAGCTGCTCATGGATCCAGCGGTGGCTGGACTTGAGTTCAGGGCCCGGGCGAACTCTAACGACAGCAGGGCCTTGGGGGCGGCTGCCAAGGAAGGTCACGCAGATGTCTGCAAGCTGCTGATGGATCCAGCGGTGGCTGGACTCAAGTTCAGGGCCCGGGCAAACTTTAGCGACAGCAGGGGCTTGTGGTGGACAGCAAAGGAAGGTCACGCAGATGTCTGCAAGCTGCTGATGGATCCAGAAGTGGCTGGACTCAAGTTCAGGGCCCTGGCGAACTCTAGCGACAGCAGGGCCTTGGGGGCGGCTGCAAAGGCAGGTCACGCAGATGTCTGCACGCTGCTGATGGATCCAGCGGTGGCTGGACTCAAGTTCAGGGCCCGGGCGAACTCTAGCGATAGCTGGGCATTGTGGGAGGCTGCCAATGAAGGTCACGCAGATGTCTGCAAGTTGCTGATGGATCCAGCAGTGGCTGGACTTGAGTATAGGGCCATTGGGGGAGGCTGCCATTGAAGGTCACGCAGATGTCTGCAAGTTGCTGATGGATCCAGCAGTGGCTGGACTTGAGTATAGGGCCATTGTGAAACTTGACAGCAGCTAGGTCTTGTATTAGGCAAGACACGTTTCTTTCTTGCCACCGTAGAGCAAGTATTTATCCACTCTTCTCAAACTTTTCAGAAATGTGTTCAGTTTGCTCAAGCGAAAATATCGCTGCATGTGCCCAATAATTCCAGATGTAAATATTTGATTATGAGGCAGGAAACGCTTTGGAAATGATTATTGATGCGCACGATGTGAGCCAGCACTTTGACTTTTCAGGCTACTTTGAAGATGTAACTTCTGTGTCCTTGAATGTTTTGTGTCAATCTCCTGAAGACAATATCTGTTGTATTGACAAGATCGGTTACAAAACTTGATGAAACTTGAATTCCTTAATGTAAGAAAGACAATTTGCACCAGTACATTTGTTCCTGCCTCCCGGAGGTATTTTGACTGGTTTCGGAGCCTGGTCTGGTCGGAATCGCAATTCCGCGGAGAGCTAAATCTCTGGTTGGCGAGTGAGTGAGTCGTTCGTACGGCTCTAACTTCTGCTTGGAAAATTCAAAAAAATCGCCGGGAGGCAGGAACGCCCATTGTTTAATTGGCGATTGTTTCGATTTGGTTTTTGAAACCGAGTATAAATGTTTTCTTCGATGATGTAGATATTGTTGTGTATTATTCCTGTCGTAGCTTTAGAAATGTCGATTCGTGTAGGAGACGTTCTGGCTCCTGTGATCCCTTCTCCCTCAGTCGGTACGGATCACTTCATACCTGGTAACATCGGAGGGTCCTTCTCAGTTTCTGGCGTCGACTTGTGCATTGTGAATTCGTTGCGTCGTGCGATCATCGCTTGTGTGGAGACCGCGGCGTTCGACACTTTGGTTCCTCCTGGGGGCGGTGGTGGTGGTGTGCGCGTACTTGAGAACACGTCCGTGATGCACAACGAGATGTTGGCTCTCCGTGTGTCGCTTGTGCCTTTGTGTCTGACTCCCAACGAGTTGGAGAACTTCGCCCCTGGCGATTACCAATGCACCTTGGCCGTGCGGAACACCGGGAATGAGGTGTTGGATGTGGTGAGCGGAGACTTTGTAGTTCGTGACGCGGCAGGCGTCTCGTTCCAGACCGAGCGTTTGAAGCGTCTGTTTCCTGTTGACCAGCGGTCGGGTGACAGTGTGTTACTTACTGTCTTGCGCCCCAACATCATGTGTGGCGGCATCGGTGAGGCTGTGAACATCACGGCGACTGCGAGGCTTGGCTCCGGTCGGGAGCATGCGAGATATTCTCCAGTCTGCTCTTGCTATTTTCGTTACAAGGAGCCTGTTTTGGACGACGACGCGGTTCCCGACAAGTTCGAATTTTTCGTTGAGAGCGTGAACCCGAGCCTGTCCCCTTACTACCTCGTTTTTCTAGGGTTCCGCTTCCTTGTCCGAGCCATCATTGCTCTCTCGGAAGACGTCCGTGCCGAGCGCGTCTCGTTTGAGGACTCGACCGTCCCGGGTGGCGCGAGGAGCATTCTTTTTCCTGGTAATTTCCGTGTCACACGATAGACATCACAAACGTCGCGATCTTCAGCTGAAACATGATAAGTGTTTGGTAGGTTCATATGCTCGGTCCAGCGAGGAAGCACCACATCTTTCGCTGGTTACCACTCAATTCCTGGAAATTCGGAAGCCCAAGGTGAGGTGTCTTTGAAATAGCTTCCATGATTTCGCGACGAGTTGCATCGCCTGTTCGCTAATTTGAATTGCATTGCCGAATTGCATTGCTCAGGAAGTGCTCGCTCGCTCGCTCAGGAAGTGCTTGCTCGCATCGCTCAGGAAGTGCTTGCTCGCATTGCTCAGGAAGTGCTTGCTCGCTCGCTCAATCGCGTTTGTTCAATCAACCAGGTGAAGTTGGTCGGATCTAGCTTACAGGATAGTTGTTAGATGCTGCTGCTGCTGCAATGCCTGCCTGCACTGTCGCGACTGTTCGATAACTGACAGGATGCTAGATCGAGTTGAGCTGGTCGGATATAGCTTACAGGATAGTCAAATGCTGTTGCTGCAATGCCTGCCTGCACTGTTGCGATTGTTCGATAGCTTATAGGATGCTATATCGTGTTTAGCTGGTCGGATCTAGATTACAGGATAGTCAAATGCTTCTGCTGCACTGCCTGCCTGCACTATCGCGATTGTTCTATAGCTTATAGGATGCTAGATCGAGTTGAGCTGGTAGGATATAGCTTATAGGATAGTCAAATGCTGCTGCTGCAATGCCTGCCTGCACTGTCGCGATTGTTCGATAGCTTACAGGATGCTATATCCAGTTGAGCTGGTCGGATCTAGCTTACAGGATAGGCAAATGCTGCTGCTGCTTCTGCACTGTCGCAATTGTTCGATAGCTTACAGAATGCTAGATCGAGTTGAGATGGTCGGACCTAGCTTACAGGATAGTCAAATGCTGCTGCTGCTTCTGCGCTACCTGCCCGCACTGTCGCAATTGTTCGATAGCTGACAGGATGCTAGATCGAGTTGAGCTGGTCGGATATAGATTACAGGATAGTCAAATGCTGCTGCTGCACTGCCTGCCTGCACTATCCCGATTGTTCGATAGCTTATAGGATGCTAGATCGAGTTGAGCTGGTCGGACCTAGCTTACAGGATAGTCAAATGCTGCTGCTGCAATGCCTGCCTGCACTGTCGCAATTGTTCGATAACTTACAGGATGCTAGATCGAGTTGAGCTTGTAGGATCTATACAAGATAGTCAAATGCTGTTGCTGCACTGCCTGACTGATTTTATGCTCCATTTTTTCGTAACACAGGAAACATGCCCAAGTCATCCTATGTCAACTTGACAGGCTATATATCGTTGTTGTCAGAGGACCAAGGTACATGCAATTGTTTGCTTTCAATATAATGTACAACTGCGATGTCGTTTTACATTTAAATCTGACACGGGTTTTCATTTTATTCCTGTGACTACAGATGAAGAGGATGAGGTCGAGGTAGTTGAGGATGAGGTCGAGGTGGTTGAGAATGAGGTCGAGGTGGTTGAGGATGAGGTCGAGGTGGTTGAGAATGAGGTCGAGGTGGTTGAGAATGAGGTCGAGGTGGTTGAGAATGAGGTCGAGGTGGTTGAGATCGAGCGCCCTCTGACTGGGCGACGTGCCTCCATAGCTGGCCCTAGTACTGTTGTGCCTCTGACTGTGCGACGTGCCTCCATAGCTGGCCCTAGTACTGATGTGCCTCTGACTGTGCGACGTGCCTCCATAGCTGGCCCTAGTACTGTTGTGCCTCTGACTGTGCGACGTGCCTCCATAGCTGGCCCTAGTACTGTTGTGCCTCTGACTGTGCGACGTGCCTCCATAGCTGGCTCTAGTAGTGTTGTGCCTCTGACTGTGCGACGTGCCAAACGTGGGCAGAGAGCAGTGGAAGTGGACTTGACGCATGATGACGAAAATGAGGGTGCCTCGGGTGCTAAATTGTGTTGCCCTCAATGCGCAAATCTGATGTCGAAGAGGGATTCATGCAAGGAATGCATAGCAAAGGCAAGCGAAGACTATTGGAAAAGAAGCCGACAAAAGTGTGTGTTCCGTCCAATCGGCACCCCTACGCGACGGCAGCTACGTTTGTGATTTGATCTGATGAAAATGGACACCTTGGGATTTTGACAAGTTGACCATCAATCTTTGTAACCGATCAAACCCGTTCAGAAGTGTCTTCGCTCCTCCTCTCACATTGTGCGCGTTAAAAGCGTTAACATTGTTGCTACATCATGATTGATGCAAAGGTCGGACTCGACCGAAAGCATGCGATAATGCAAACGCACGCACACGCACGTGAAGAAGAGTGATAGATAGATTTAAAACACAGGATCACGCACGTTTCGTGTATGGGCGAAGCCCGGCATTTGAGGTATTTAGGTTGCATGGGGCATGTTGTGTGTACCACGGGGTTGCATGGGGCATGCGGTGTGTACCATGGGGCATGCTGTGTGTACCATGGGGCATGCGGTGTGTGAGGTGTGTACCATGGGGCATGCAGTGTGTGCCATGCGGCATGCGGTATGCGGTGTGTACCATGGGGCATGCGGTGTGTGCGGTGTGTACCATGGGGCATGCTGTGTGTACCATGGGGCATGCGGTGTGTGCCATGGGGCATGCGGTGTGTACCACGGGGTTGCATGGGGCATGCGGTGTGTACCATGGGGCATGCTGTGTGTACCATGGGGCATGCGGTGTGTGCCATGGGGTTGCATGGGGCATGCGGTGTGTACCATGGGGCATGCGGTGTGTGCCGTGCAAATTTTACCTATATATTAGCTGGCATTTAGGCGTTGCAAAAATAGGCAGACGTACCAGCTCCGAAACCGGTCGAAATCGACCGGGCGGCAGGAACGATGCCCATCATTTGTAAACCATAAGGGCTAAAACCCAGGATACAAGGATACCCGCGGAGCGGGTTTCGCCATCTATATATTCTTCCATTCTTTCATTATTTCATTCACAAAACCCATTCACCACATAAATAAATCCCTACTTATCCCCACTTGCTTATTCACGTCCAAGGTAAACACGATCAATATCATCGACTATTCATTGATTCTTCATTTGATGATTACAACATTTAATTCCACGCACTTGTTTCCCTCAGGCACAACAATCAACATCATGGGATCCGTCCCATATCATGGGATCCCAACCGAGGTGTGGCTACACATAGCATCATTGACTGTGGACCGTAGCGGATCCTCAACGCCTTTTCCGTTCTGATCGTGCCATTATCCGCCCATCGACGGAGGACGGTCCTGGAGACACCAAGGGCATCGGAGGCCTTGCCAAATTTACAGAAGCGTTGGTTGCCATACATGGCATTCTGATATTTAGTACATGCAAATTCCTTATACACTGTTAGGTTTACTTATTTTCGGAAAGCAAACGAGTCAACTGTTGCAACCTTTACACCATCCTGTATCCTTTGACCCCCCCCCCCCCTCTCAGATTTTCGTTTCCGTGTGCTTTTCTTCGTGTGTCGTGTGGGCGCTGATGGACGAACAGGGGTATGCGCAAGCCGCCGTGCATATGTGAGGATGATTGATGTACTCCGATGGACAGCGTTCATGCGGAGCGCGCCGGCCCACTCGATCCATTCATCAAGCGTCCGTTCTTTTTTGTCGGAGGCCTCATTCTTAATATAAAGCAACTATTTATGTGTGTGTGTAATACACCTGTTTTCATGACTTCTACAGGCATTGTTCCATGTCGATGTCCCATGTCGATAAGCTATATGAATCGCACTGTCCACGTGCTCCGGAGTGACATGGCACCAGACGTAGTCATCAAGCTTCAAAGCTTGTCAAACCACACGGGACGCGTTTGGACAGAGAATGCAGATGGTATCACAGTGTTCACACCTGAGCTGAGTGTGCATGATACAACAGATGTAACTGCCATTAAGGCTGCGCGCGTGGAGAACAGCTACATCATCGAGATTAATCGGTCATATGTCATCGCTTACTGCAGCATTCAAATTCTAAGGATTTGCAGACAGCAGCAGCAAGCTATGTTTGTGTGCAACGGTTCCACTATGGATGCTACAACTTGACATGGAGGATCCGTTAGGGTAGCGAATGTTCGTGAGGAACAACTAAGTCAGATGAAGGCTTACTGTGACACTGATGATCGACTTATCGAAGAGTGCTTGACCAATGCCGTGGCGGCAGCGTTGGATGACAGCACTATTATCACAGCTAGGGACATTTGAAAGTGGGACACCTTGTCGTCTGGGACTTACGAAAACTTGACCAATTCAAGTGCCGAACCCTGCTTGGCCGTTGAATTTTAGTTCCCCGGAATTCACCACCCTACCCATGCAGCCTCATGTAATCCATGCCAACCCATGGTACCATAAGGCAGCCTCACAAATGCCCAACCTCAGTCTGTAATTTCTTTGAAGGCGAACGGCGTGCTTTGGTATGGACGCACCATTTTGTCTTTGTGTGCATGCATTGGGGTCGGAAATTGAGAACTAATAGGTTCCAGGATGTCGCTCACCCATCCTTGTTTGTGATGCTCTGCAACATGGTTTGCAGTTGCCAGTTCAAAACTATTGTATGAAAACTTTTTAAGGAGCAGGTGCATGTGGCGTGGTTGGAATCGTGCAGCTGAGTGCATGAGAGTGTATACTCCCACCGTGTTTCTCCCGAACTCGTAAAACCATGGATATTGAGGAAGATGTAACAGGATGTAACGAAAACTGTTCAATCTGTTTGCGTCAATGGAATAACACATTAGGATGCTTAGTAACCTGCACAGTCTATTGCTCTCGGATGCCCATTTGCACAGACACCGTAAGGTGACCGTGTCCTCCTCATCAATGACCCTCCGTATTGCATCGCCCTGTTCATGCTCGTCCGCATTTAAAACTGCACGATGCTGGCACACCATCTGAGTATGTATGTCGCACATGTGCATGATGTGACTCAGAACATTAGCGTTGAGATACATGTTTATCCCGTTAGCTTTAACTAAAAACACATCTTAGCTTTAACTAAAAACACATCTTAGCTTTAACTAAAAACACATCTTAGCTCATGGGTGCATTGCCACAAGATGTGTTAGACACGATCATCAACATGATTGATACGCAAACAAAGATCTTGCTGTACGACTCAAAGGTGTTGCATGATCTAGTTTCGTTAACAATGTATAAAAATATAGAGCAAGACATTTTTTCGGAATTCAAGGTGCAACACAACAAGCAGCTGCAGTCTTGTCTCAACTGCTTACAATATCATGTGTGGAGTGACGGGAATCCAATGAAGAACAGGTGTAGGCACTTCTATAAAATTGTCAGGGGCCGAACACGTATCCGCGCTGAATGACAAGTGCATTGCTCACAAACTCAGCAAAAACGCACACTCCATCTCGGGAATAACAATTATTTCAACAAAAAATAAATACTGAAGAATTCTTCCGGAGGCTCCCTATTTTAAACGTGTTCACATGAACACCTCTGAAAAGATAAATTTTCTTTGTTCGCCAGCGTAAAATCCTGCTTCTTCGATACAAACAACGTTAGAGCTTTCTCTGTACTTGTCACAGAACATTTCTACATTTTCTTTTGAATGTCCGTAGAGAATTTTAATGTATGCACAGGATTCACTCTTTGCCCCCTTGGTCTATTTTCGCGAGTCAGTTGTTTCAATTCGCTGATTGTGACACTACATGCATCGAGAGCATCCTCTGTGATGTCGAACCCCTTCTCCTGCGCCCACATCAGTGCTTGACGGCCGCAGAAGAGTCCATTGTCATCTCTGATCGCTGGAAATGAAGTCACCTGCCACACCGAGAGTAGTTCAGTAACGCAATATGTAAGGGGCTCATCCAGTGCTATGATGCGAAACCCTATGATTTCCTGTAGTGGATGGAATATATGGTTGTATGCTTCAAGTGACGGACAAGAGGCAGATACGATGACAAATTTGTGTCCCATGTTGGTTGTTATTAATACATAAGCGACAATATTTTGCAATCAGACGCACCACCTACAGTCGGCGGAACAGTAAAATGAAACACATATCAGATGGAAATAAATGTACGACATCGCCGTTATAAAATTGGCGTTAAGAATTCTCGACATACAAGAAAAGCGCAGGAGCGGGTCGGAAGCTGTTACGTTTGTCACAGACCACTTGTAGAGTCCGCCCACCAAGCTTCATTGTATTCATCCAGCTTGACGTGTGTACGGACGTGGATGACTTGACAGTTCAGGTCGCCTATCACCGACGCTGCCTGCCTCTGTCTACCCCTCCAAGAGATGCCTTGCATGCCGTGCCAAAATCACATGCTTGAATATAAGGAGGTGACATGGGTACGTACACCCCTCAACGTTGCCCAAAAGCAACGATCTTCAGTTTTTAGAGTATAAGGCGTGCTTTATTTACAAATAAAGTCCAACCATTCTAAAAATCATACAAATGCCACCAACGTACACAGTCACCATTCAGTATACAGACGACAGTAGTCCGATATCAGGTTTCATTTGCAGTATTCGAACTGTGGAAGATTCCTTGTTGGCATGCCAGGGGGGGATAGGGGGGACAATATCAGAGGCTATCGATGACTTTAGACATCGGGTTACAATGTGGCTGGCATATCCTGAGAATCATGGATTCTCTGACTGGCCAACGCCTCTCACCGACATCTCTGAGATCAAAAACGTAATTAGGACTTTTAGTTGGACACCAGAGTGATTGGAATCATAATTCGTGGATTCACACCCGATGGGATCCTGATGTAAACAGAAGTAGTTGAGATCCCACGTTTGTGACGCAACTCGCGGACAAGATGATCAATCGAATCCTTGATGATGTTGGTGACTTTTAATCTATGCTGGTCATGCCAAATGTACCCCATGGCCATCGGAAACTGTTTGCTGAGTTGTATGTCAATGTCAGATATCACGAAGATACGGCTGTGATTGGTCACAATGTCTGGCGCCGCCATACCTGTGAGTATCGGGAGGGGCGGAGATGACATGAGCAACCAATATTGTTATATAATATATGCCGCCCCAGCCTTGCAACGGGAAAATGGAAGCAGTCCCCATAGACCCGTTGACGAGAAGCCCCCCTCAAGACACCCCATGCGGTGCAATGAGAAAGTGACGATATCTGTCATAACGGGTCGACACCGACTCGCAGCGCACCCAGGCGCAAAGAAGCGTCCTGGCAGTCTTCGATACTTGCGTCTTTGGGATACCCCGCGTTTCTTGTGTACTCAGGTGAATGTAGATAAGGGGGAAATCGTGTGTTTACTGTACTCAGGGTCAAAATATTTGACGAAATGCGTTGGCGTCTCCCGCAGTATGATGATGATGAAGAAGAGCCAGATCATCAATTTTGCCACCATGAACATGAGCTGCCAACCGACTCGCCCTCTTCATTATCCAGCAGCAAGGCACTTCTGTTGTATGTGGATTATACTTATGTTCCTACGGATCACATTCAGAGGACTTTAAGTGTGCACATGCGTGAAGCAGGAACCATGTTGGGCAAGAATGTGGATGGTTTGGACATACCAGGTCACCACAGCACGTGGGTTCGCTTTTTGCACCCACTTGACTTTCATGTCGCTGTGCTTCCGGGGCACTTGAAGAAGGCGGAGCTGATGGATCTGTTGGATGATCACGTGGCACACTCACATGATGACTTGGTGCTCGTGATCGTCTTGTGTGGTCATGGATCCTCCGGCCAACTCGTCATGACCAACGGGGCGAAGGTGTCACTGGAGGAGGTGTCACATGCGACAATGCATCACAGAGGAACAGTGTTGCCTTTCATGTTCTTTTGCGGTGCGCGGCCTTCCGAGGGCCTCAACCCACTGAGAGGGATCAAGAACAACAACAAACTTCGACGGTGCATGTTCATCTTTGCAACCGATGACGCTGTCTTGAACTCGCAAACACTGAATGCATTTGTGAAAGCGATCGGCAGCATCATGGATACCAGGGAATGTTGTTACTCTGGGATTTAGGACGCCATTCGCTGTCACATGCGTGTGTTCAACGGATCCGTCTTGCATCTGGTGGGGGCAAACAACGAGATGCGAGGTTCTTTGTTTCAACCGGCATTCGTCATGCAAAGAGAGGTGAGCTTGGCTTGTACCAAAGAGGCTACTCGGAATATCTTTGAGGACCTCTTCAACCTGCTGCACCCCCCAACGTTGCCCAAAAGCAACGATATGCAGTCTGGATGATTATAAGGTGTGTGTCCCACTTTATTTGAGAACTACAGTCGGCGGAACAGTAAAATGAAACATCAAAAAAACGGTATAAGGCGGTAATATATATAGCTTGAATAGTTGTATACAGGATGGACACAAAGACCGTATCGGAGCTTAGGGCGATGTTCGGCACCCCTCAAGCTGATGATGCGTTCGAAGAACTCTGCCGCCGGGCTGAGGTAACCGAGGCAGCTGCTGCTGTGCCTCCTCAGCCTGAACATCCGACGTACGTATCGGAAATTGTTGCTCGCACTCTCTTTTCATGCGCAGTTCAAGCTCGTTTTGTGGAATGAGGCCGATTTTGTAAAACCGTTTCATTTTAGTATTCCGTCGAGTGTAAGAAAGACAATGAATTCTCCATAGGGGTATCATAGGGGTCAACTCCCCCGTGGCTGCTGTCCTTTACGAACAGAGATTTTCTGTTCGAACTGCCTTCAGGAAGATGCCGTCTCGCCCGTGCCTTCGGGAATGACGATGCCCTCAAGATGGAGTTCGTGCGTTGCTTGTTTCGCGCCTACGATCACGATTTCTGCTTCGACATGCCCCCTCCGGTGTGTGTGTGTGTGTGTGTGTGTGTGTGTGTGTGTAAATCAGTAGTGTGTCTTCTGGTTGATATTACACTGTGGGCTCCCCTCCGGTCGCCCACCCGCTCGGTTCCTCGCGGACTCCTTTGTGGGGGCTCCCCTCCGGTCGCCCCCGGTTGCTCCGCTGTGGGGAATAGGTGGAAGGGGCTCCGCCACTTGTTTAATGCGGTACGGTGGTTCTCATCCATTGACAAGATTCTTTTAGGTTGGTTGCTTGAGGATGAGAACAACCGTGATGTAGAATGATAGGTTTCCCTGAATTTTGTTACTTCCGTTATTTTTTGATGGGGAGGGCCATAGCGGCACCTGTGCCGACACAGGTGCCGCCGTGATGAGAGTAGTGGTCGGTCTCTCTGTGATGTGAGTTATATAAGTTCACTGCTACGGTTACCGCCACTCTGATGTCGAGCGTGGCAATCGTGTTGCTGCCCGCCAGCTGGGTCGCAACCTCGGGGTAGCTTCCTCGTCTGAAATGCCGGAAGTTTGGCAGGTGCGGCTGAGAAGGTGTGGATGGCCAACCTGGTTGGGTCCACACCGGCCTGAATCCTTCTGCATTGGAAAAGGTGGCAGTGTTGTCCAGCATTGCGGCGGCGAGGAGGAGAGAATAAAAAATGCACTTTTTATATAATTGGTGTGTTCATGTGGCATGAGACATGCTTCTTGTGGCACGAGCTGGCCAGTCATCTATCTGCGGTCGACATGTATGTATTATCCTTGACATGCAATGCTGCTAGGAAGTACTACATGCGCAATCTACTCCAGCTTGCGGTATTTGACGTCACAGAACTGTCATTGCGAAGTGCATGGACCATTCTGTCGCATGTGCACTGCAAGCAGGTAGCCATTCCCACGAGCTTGCGCCAAACTGAGTTCCTACACAACAAAAGAGTATTGACAACAGGGGCTGACTGGGCAGCACGCAAGGGACACTTGCCCCTATTGCAATGGCTGCTGTTGAATACTGAGGAGGTCTGCACGACTTATGCATTCGACTTGGCAGCACGCAATGGGCATAAGAACGTTCTGTTGTGGCTGCATGACAATGGCTTAGGCGGCACTAGGACATCGGCCGATTGGGCGGCATATACTGGTAACCTACATATTGTAAAATGGTTGTATGACAACACAAACTTTAAGTGTTCTGAGCATGCTACCATGATTGCTGCAGGCAATGGGGACCTTGAAATGTTGCTGTGGTTGCACGCGCAAGGTGTCACATGTAACACGAGTTGTGCAAACTTTGGATTCGCCTGCGAGCATGAAGGAATCATGCAGTTCCTTGAATCCGTGGGATGCAAACGATGCATAGACGAAGCAAACACTAACATCATAAAAAATATTCGACACATCATTGAGTGTGAGCGACTACCATCCGCTCGGAACTGAAGCCGGTACAAGGAATCCTGTTGTTGCACGAGTGTACACACGACAATTTCTTTGACTTAGCTTTTTCACATGTATTTCGAAGGTGGCTCCCGAGTCCAATCAGGCAGCTCTGGTCATGTTGGATGGCAAGGAACCTGACATGAAGACGACAGAATGTTCCCTACCTTGTTTTTACCAAGACGGTCCCTCATCTAGCCTCATCCGGTGGTAGACTAAGTAGGACTCAGTGCCTTGCACAACTGCTACTTGTCCAGTCTCCCTGCGTACAATGAACACGAAAAAATTTCCATTTCCCCTGCCCCATGGATTGCTACACCATTAGGTTACACTCCGGTGTGGCCTTACACTCTCGAAAAGTAGAAGAAGAATAACGTACGAGTCCTCAGTCACACTCACTGAGCTTCACTGAGCTTCACTGAACCTGGAACAAATATAAACCCCTCATCGTCGTCTCATCTAATCACGATGAAGATACCAACATTGAGCATGTTATGCATGAAGCAGATTCCTTTCAACGTATGGCGCAGTTTGACAATACACATTCAGAGCTGCCTGTACCCGCGCCAATGGAGATTTGCAATCACCTCACTGCAAGGGCATTTGCTCCGTTGCTCACGACGCGGGATGGCTTCGTTATTGCAATTGCTGGAGGACCAGGATGCTGGCCATTGGTCGTTGGCCCCAACAAACACCGTGGTGCACAACACAGCTCTGGCTTTCGAGACCTTACGGCACGGCGACCACGTTGTTGTGATGATCGGGGGGTGGCGCAATGGTTATGCACACCATGGCATTGTATCTCGCCCTCACACCAGCGATACACCAAGCATCGCTAACTTCAGCTCCCCCACCGGGAATAGCAAAATGCGCGATGCCAAACTTCAGTTTGTGCGCTACGACGTGTTCTTAGCTGGACACCGCACGTTTGGATGCGTGCCTTGCAGTGGTGAGGAAGGAGACGAGGCGATGCAACGTGAGCGAGCAGTCAACATTGCCAGTCTGCTTATCCTTTGCCCCATGCAAGCTTGCACAAGTACCACCTTATCAGATGGAACTGTGAGTGTTTCGCCTGGATGTGCAAGACGGGTTTCGTGCACACATCATCCGATCAGGTGGATCGCATTCTGCGCGCCATTACAACATATCTTAGGAAAGGGGATAGATCGTTCATTCTGCAGTCAGGCATGATCGCATCAAAATCTTGTGTAGTGTCTTAACCCGCATACAGCTAGGGACATTTGATATTGGGACACCTTCTATTTTGGGGATTCTGAAAAGTTGACCAATTCAAGATTTGTAACCGATCTTGTCAATACAGATACTGTCTTCAGGTGATTGACACAAAAAATTCAAGGCATCTAAAGACACTGAATTTACATGTTCAAAGTACCCTGAAAAGTCAAACTGACGGCTAACATCGTGCGCATCAATAATCCTTTTCAAAGCGTTACTGTAATCAAATATATCTGCTACGTCTGGAATTATTGGGCACATGCAGCGATATTTTCGCTTGAGCAAACTAAAGACATTCTCGATAGCGTTAAACTCTGGACTGTAAGGAGGTACAAAGAGTGGTCGTATTCCTACAGAATCGAACATAGAAATCGTCTCCTTTGAATGATGGAACTGGATATTGTCAAGGACAGCGACTGTACCATGCTGTACATGTAACTCAGATACAAACTGTACAAAGTCGACTTTCTTGCAATTGTGATCAAGGATCTTGTAATGAACGATACCTTAAGCAGAAACGGCAGCAATTAGTGTCAATTTGGACATTCGCAATGTCCTAGAAATTTGGATATTTAAACGTTTGCCGCGTTGACAGTACCCTCTGCGACAAGTGTCACCAATGTAAAAACCCGCCTCATCGATGCTTAACAAATCCGATGTCGGAACGGCTAAATACTCCTTACAAAAACGGTCGACAGAAGATTTGTGGTCATTCTTGTGCCGAACTGTTTTGTATGCGCGCTTGCGGGTGTAACCGAGTTTGCGTGTGTAGCATCCACTAGTTTTTGGAGACATCTTGACAGAGGACAGAGAAATCACACCCTCTGCAAGCTGAGACATTGTCAAGAAGGGATTGGAGTCAATCAGTTGTTTTATAGCAGCCTTGATATCTTCTGTAATGACACTGAGTCTCACCCTTTTCTTCCGATGATTATATTGGCTTTGGTGACCCAACGTTGGAGTGATGATTTTGATACTTTGTACAGCAAACTAACTTTCCTCAAACTACGATTATAGTATTTGTAGTGAACAACCGCGCGGTGTCTTATCATGATTAGGAAATGTGTATAAGGGAATGTGGGTGCAACATTATATCACCAAAAGAAAAAGAATACTCACCCCCTCTTAATGGGGGTAGTGCAAGACAAAGGAGATGACGATATTAACATCAGCGTCGTCAGAGAACGCTAATTCTCTGTGGCATGGATGTATCGAGGCATCAGATCTCCTCAAGGGATACAAAGCAATGGTACTCTATAAATCAAAACCACGGCAGTTGCAGGAGGCTACTTATAGTGCGCAAAATTTTCAGATCACAAGATGCCTCGATGATGGAGACTTTGACGTCAAGCAGTTACCACACCTGGGAATCGGAACTTTTATGACAGGGGGCCGCCTGCGGTATCGACCTCCAAGGTGCGAAAGGATACGTCCTGGGCCAGAGCTTCAATGATACGCAGGGTTGCTTCGACCCCGATAAGACCTATGCAGGCTAACGTGAAGGTGGAGACGTTCCGGCCGGGGGACAAGTAATCGCGGACGTCTCAATACAAATGGCGACGATGGCGTGCAACAGCGTCCTGGGCAAACGTGGACAGGTCTTTATCAAGGTACCCCCCTGCGCTTGAAACAAAAACAATCCCTCTCCTCTGAAGAAACATTTCGACGAAGATTGTCAAAGCGG
>JACBWV010000688.1:1957285-2154492 GCA_013435795.1 Chlamydomonas sp. ICE-L | reverse complement strand
GGGGGCACCTGGGGGGGCGTGGGGCGGGGGCGGGGGGGGGGGGGAGGGCAGGGGGGGGGCGGGGAGGAGGGGGGGACCGGCGGCGGCGGCGTGAGGTTCGTGCGCAGAAGACGAAGTTTAAAGAGCTCCCAGCATCCGGGAGACACTCTCCGGGCACAGGCGGTAGTTCCCTCTCCTCCTTGGTGCGCTTGCCCTTGACCTGCGCGCGCGTGGTATCGACATGGTGAGCGAGACCAAGCGCGTGCAGGTCAAAGGCAAGCGCACCAAGGAGGAGAGAAATTACCGCCTGTATCCGGAGAGCTGTACATGGACAGCTCGTGGCCAGAAAGGGCAGCGGCTGCGTGCGCGTTGAGTGGCGTGAGGTCAGTGCGCAGAAGACAAAGTTTCACGAGCTCGAGCATACGGCAGACACTCTCCGGGCACAGGCGGTAGTTAATCTCCTCCTTGGTGCGCTTGCCTTTGACCTGCACGCGCTTGGTCTCGCTCACCATATCCAGACCCACGGCGTTCAGGATCATCTTCACAGACTTGGACACCTTGCACAGGTCCCACCCGTCGCGAACGCCGCACAAGGCCTGGCGGAACAGCCTAGCGGTGTTTGCGTAGTCGCGGAACATCTGTGTTCCCTTGAGCTTGGCGTCGAACACCGTCATCAGGTTCGGGATGATTGTCTCAGTGTCGAACGGGGACGAAAACCCCAGACCAGAGAGTGTCTCCTCTATCAACACGATCTTCAGAAGATCGGGGTGCAACGGCACGCCACGAAAGGGGCGCTGCAGCTCAGGGCACAGAAGAGATGCAAGTACCTCCACGGAACGTGGGGTATTGCGCCTCAAGACGTTCTCGAATATCTTGGCGACCAGTCGAGAGACCGTCTTCTCTCGCTCCTTCTCTCGCTGCTTCTCGCGCTGCTTCTCTCGCTGCTTCTCTCGCTGCTTCTCGCGCTGCTTCTCGCGCTGCTTCTCTCGCTGCTTCTCTCGCTGCTTCTCGCGCTCCTTCTCTTGCTCAACAACGGCAAAGATGGGGGGGTCGGGTGGCACGTCCTCGGTGCCGCAATCAAGGCTGTCGACGCCACCTGTCCACACGTACTGGAAGACGACAAACGGCCATCTCCCGAAAGACGGCACCTGCATCACCCGCGTCAAGTTGGTAGTACTCGTATCCAACGTCGCGACGGGGCTTGACTCGAGGGTCTCCGCGAAGGTACCGGAGCAGGACAGTCTCAGCCTCCACACAAGCACGCGGATTAAGTACGTGGATTGCGAAGATCATCTTCGAGTTCTTCGGGTACTGAGAAAGTCGCTGAACAACGGGCTTCGACGTCCTGCCCACCTTGACGACGATCTCATCTTTCTGAATGAACTTGTGCTCAACCAACGCGTACACAACATTGGTTGTCATGTGCGCCATGACCGCTGTCGAGCTGCTCATATGCTATCCCAATGCGCGCGTTTACACCACTTCCACGAGACGATGAGTGGCGATGATCCGCCACCTTGTGTCATGAATGGACGGACGGACGGTGTGGATGCAACAGTTTTCCACAGTTTTGCGTGTGATGATTGATTGATGCCTTTACAGGTTTCTGCAGCTCAATTCCCCTACCCCACTCCGTGGGCCCCGCGATTCCCTATCGATATACGAGATATATTGTCTAGCAGGCCTCTGCTTGACATGTGATCACCATTTGCGACCCCCGTCCATCATTCATTCTCACACACACACACACACACATATGCCATTGCGGCTTTTGCAGCCCCCCATTCATGACACACGGATTCTCGTCACTCCTTGTCATATGTGTGACATGGTGGATCTCGCATGGACCTCGTAAAAACGCTCGATTATTACGATATAAAGCTCGCGACAAGCATCTTGGTTGAGTCAAGCTTCCCTTCCCTTGTGTATCATCCATCCATGGCGCACCACACCCAGCACGTCGTGTACGCCCTCGTCGAGCGCGAGTTCCTGGGCAAATTGTCCCCGTTGGTCGTCAAGGTCGGCCGGACCAGCCAGCCGTTCTGCAAGAGGCTCTCGCAGTACCCCAATGGATCCCAGCTCATTTTTGCCATCCATGTTCGAGATGCACAAGCGTGCGTGGATGCAGAGGCGACACTGCTCAGGTACATGCGCGGTGGTTACGATTCCAGAATCCAGCCACGAAGAGATGTGGGTGCCGAGTACTTCGAGGTGGGCGAAGCCACCGTTTACAATGGTATGTTAGCGAACGTTTTGAAGTACGCCTGGTATGGCGACAACTGCGGTGGCAAACAGGAGGAGTGTGACACTCCACGTGATGACTCCGTTGAATCTGAGGGATCCGTGGAATCCGCCGTTGAATCTGAGGAGACGGACCAGGAGCGTGTGGATCGTGAGATGTACGTCTCACGTGTGGTGACTGTGATTTTTGACAACGTCGTTCATGCTAACATCGAGTGTTACGATACGGTGCACGACTTTGTCGAGGCCAATGTAACAGAGCTGTCTGGTGCGGTGTTGGATCAGGGCGCATTTGTCGCTCGGGTACTGTCGAAGCTATCTGCCGCCCTCGGGTCTAGCTTCACCGCCAAGAAAGTGGTATCATCGCTCAAGGATCTGGGCATCCAACCCATCCAGCACATTTTCGACGGCCTGCTGCTTCCCCCGTCGTGCCCTGCGGTTCCCCGACTTCACTCGCCACAAGAATATCCTCCGCTTTCTGGATGAGCGGTGCATTGCCACCAACCCCGGCGATCTGCGACCGCATATCGCCACGACCCCGGGCATGTACAACGCTTACGTCACGTTCTGCGAGGAGGAGGGGCTACAGGCGACTGTTGCTGACGTTGTCGAGCTGGCGCATGTCGTCCAGGAGTGCGGCCTGGACACGAGGTACACCCTGCAAAAAGCTACCCCCGAAGACATCCTGCTGATTGAGTCCCAATTCCTCTTGCACCTGATGCAAGAGCAGAGCGTCTCGCATCCCCGTATCGATGATTCTGTGAGCTTCACGGCGGCCACCTTGTTCTCCATGTTCAATGACTGGCTATCCCCGATCCCTGGTTCTCCTAAACATGAAACCACCTTGATCAAGTTGGTCTCAAGATGTCCAAGCTTGGCTTGAGGGGCGTCTCCAAGCGACGCTGCAACACGGGTGCTGTTTACTCTTTCTGCATTACGGATGTCATCAATGACATGCGTGAGAAGATGTGGCCTGTATTGGATTGGGCTCTGTTATCCATTGCTGCACGCACGCACACACACAGACAGATAAAGCACGCGTATGATGCGGTCGTGAAAAATTGTATGAAGAATGCCGGAGGCTCACATCAATCCCTATTTTAAACATGAACACCTCTGAAAAGACTCCATCTTGGTAACAACAATTATTTCAACAAAAAATAAATACTGAAGAATTCCGGAGGCTCACATCAATCCCTATTTTAAACGTGTTCACATGAACACATCTGAAAAGACTCTCCATCTCGGTAACAACAATTATTTCAACAAAAAATAAATACTGAAGAATTCCGGAGGCTCACATCAATCCCTATTTTAAACGTGTTCACATGAACACATCTGAAAAGACTCTCCATCTCGGTAACAACAATTATTTCAACAAAAATAAATACTGAAGAATTCCGGAGGCTCACATCAATCCCTATTTTAAACGTGTTCGCATGAACACATCTGAAAAGACTCTCCATCTCGGTAACAACAAGTATTTCAACAAAAATAATACTGAAGAATTCCGGAGGCTCACATCAATCCCTATTTTAAAACGTGTTCACATGACCACATCTGAAAAAAAGACTCTCCTCTCGGTAACAAACAATTATTTCAACAAAAATAAATACTGAAGATCCGGAGGATTCACATCAATCCTATTTTAAAAGGTTTCATGAACACATCTGAAAAGACTTCTCCATCTCGGTAACAAACAATATTTCAACAAAAAAAATTATGAAGGAATTCCGGAGGCTCACATCAATCCTATTTTCAAACGTGTTCACATGACACATCTGAAAGACTCTCATCTCGGTAACAACACTTATTTCCACAAAAAATAAATTACTGAAGAATTCCGGGAGGCTCAATCAATCCCATTTTAACGTGTTCGACATGAAAACCTCCTAAAAGGACTCTCCATTCGGTAACAACCAATATGTCAACAAAAAAGAAAATACTGACGAATTCCGGAGGCTCCATCAATCCCTATTTTAAACGTGTTCACATGAACACATCTGAAAAGACTCTCCATCTCGGTAACAACAATTATTTCAACAAAAAATAAATACTGAAGAATTCCAGAGGCTCACATCAATCCCTATTTTAAACGTGTTCACATGAACACATCTGAAAAGACTCTCCATCTCGGTAACAACAATTATTTCAACAAAAAATAAATACTGAAGAATTCCGGAGGCTCACATCAATCCCTATTTTAAACGTGTTCACATGAACACATCTGAAAAGACTCTCCATCTCGGTAACAACAATTATTTCAACAAAAAATAAATACTGAAGAATTCCGGAGGCTCACATCAATCCCTATTTTAAACGTGTTCACATGAACACATCTGAAAAGACTCTCCATCTCGGTAACAACAATTATTTCAACAAAAAATAAATACTGAAGAATTCCGGAGGCTCACATCAATCCCTATTTTAAACGTGTTCACATGAACACATCTGAAAAGACTCTCCATCTCGGTAACAACAATTATTCAACAAAAAATAAATACTGAAGAATTCCGGAGGCTCACATCAATCCCTATTTTAAAAGTGTTCGCAATGAACACATCTGAAAAGACTCTCCATCTCGGTAACAACAATTATTTCAACAAAAAATAAATACTGAAGAATTCCGGAGGCTCACATCAATCCCTATTTTAAACGTGTTCGCATGAACACCTCTGAAAAGACTCTCCATCTCGGTAACAACAATTATTTCAACAAAAAATAAATACTGAAGAATTCCGGAGGCTCACATCAATCCCTATTTTAAACGTGTTCACATGAACACATCTGAAAAGACTCTCCATCTCGGTAACAACAATTATTTCAACAAAAATAATACTGAAGAATTCCGGAGGCTCACATCAATCCCTATTTTAAACGTGTCGCATGAACAACTCTGAAAAGACTCTCCATCTCGGTAACAAACAATTATTTCAACAAAAAATAAATACTGAAGAATTCCGGAGGCTCACATCAATCCCTATTTTAAACGTGTTAGCATGAACACCTCTGAAAAGACTCTCCATCTCGGTAACAACAATTATTTCAACAAAAAATAAATACTGAAGAATTCCGGAGGCTCACATCAATCCCTATTTTAAACGTGTTCACATGAACACATCTGAAAAGACTCTCCATCTCGGTAACAACAATTATTTCAACAAAAAATAAATACTGAAGAATTCCGGAGGCTCACATCAATCCCTATTTTAAACGTGTTCGCATGAACAACTCTGAAAAGACTCTCCATCTCGGTAACAACAATTATTTCAACAAAAAATAAATACTGAAGAATTCCGGAGGCTCACATCAATCCCTATTTTAAACGTGTTCACATGAGCACATCTGAAAATGCGTGGGAGCGAGTCAGCAGCTGAATTCCCCTGCCCCACTCCGTGGGGGCCGCGATTCCCCTATCGATATACGAGAGCGCTTGTCTAGCAGACCCATGCTTGATATGTGATCACAGGTTGCGATTACTTTACCGTGTTTTCCGTCATCTGTGAGTGATAATATATTAGAGAGTATCGACTTCTTTGCGATGCGAGCGATCGTCCCCCGTAAGTCGACATCGTTCCGCATTGATGATAGTGGTCGCCGTGTGACTCGACACAGGTGCCGTCGTGATGCGAGAGGTCGCTCTGTGACGTGACTCGACACAGGTGCCGCCGTGATGCGAGAGGTCGGTCGCTCTGTGACTCGACTCGACACAGGTTCCGTCATGATGCGAGAGGTCGGTCGCTCTGTGACTCGACTCGACACACGTGCCGCCGTGATGCGAGATGTCGCCATGTGACTCTGTGACTCGACTCGACACACGTGCCGCCGTGATGCGAGATGTCGCCGTGTGACTCTGTGACTCGACACACGTGCCGCCGTGATGCGAGATGTCGCCATGTGACTCTGTGACTCGACTCAACACAGATGCCGCCGTCCTTGATGAGAGTGGTCGCCGTTCCTCTAAAAACGAGTGTAAACGTAGTGGCATAAGCCCCCTCACCCAAATCCTGTGTAGTGCTGGCGGCGGTACAATCGATCGCCGGACATGATAAAAGACCCGACGATCCCCGAAACTGCATAATTTCCTTTTATTTTGTTCTCCTCTCTCTTCCTTCGAACACAACCGACCGACATCTTCCTCCTTTCCATAAGCAGCATCATTCATCGAGCCTCGAGTGAAGTGTGTGGCTCACGCCCGACAGCATCGATGGGGATTGCCAAAACCCCGATGTCTGATAACACACTCGAGGTTGGCTAACCTCTCGGATCGATGAGAGTGCTGTCAAGGTAGCCGCCACCGCTTGCGAAGACGAGCAGTTCCTCTGTCACAAGAGGAATCGTCAGACTCTCTCCTTCCAAGCTGTGAAAGTCTCCTGGGCACTCTGTACGATCCTTGAGGGTTCCTTGAAGCCGCCTTAGTCCTTCCTTTCCTTTCCTTTCCTTTGCTTCCATCCTTATTTTCTGAACAAATCTAGATAATCCATAAGCATCATTATCATCGAGCATGGAGACAGATGGACGAGACAATGAGGATGCGCTTGCCGCCGCGGTGTTTCCGCCGTTTGCATGTGGAGTCAGATGGACGATGACAGTGTTCCTCCCTTTGCGTGTGTTCGTACGTACGTGTGTTTGCTTGCATTCATTCATTCATTCATTCATTCATGCATTCACCATCATCATGTCGTAGCCGCAATCCCATATATCCCTGTTGTGTCCCCTCCCTTCCGATTCGAATCGTCTTTTTTACGAACCCCTTGTTCTTCATCTGCCTGTGGAACCACTTTTCTCGATCTTTACTGTCCCCGCTTTCCTCGAGATACATGTGGAACACGGCAACGCTCGACTCCCTGAAATCTTCCGCAAACTCGCAGTTCTCGGCGAGGAACGCTTGCACACCGTCCTGCTCCGCCAAATATTGTCTGGTAAACTCTGTGACCTTCTTTGGCGCCCCGGCCTTCAGGCTCTCTGTCCCACTGTACCACGCCACCGCACCCTCGACCAACCAGGCAAACAGCGCAGCCTGCCCCTCAGGCAACTTCATTCTCTCCTTCATGGTTTTGTCGCATTGCTGCAGCATCGCGGTCTCTCTCTCCCCAGGGATGAGATCCCTGAAAGTCACCGGAAATTCAAAGGCTAGAATTCTTTCGACCATTGCAACGATCACATCGGACATCTCTGGCATATAGTTGGTCACTAGGATTGCGAGATGCCGTGGCATTACAGTTACTGGGTCTTTATAAAGCGCCTTTGCCGGAAAGCCATCTCCGCCAGTTAAAAGCTGGACCTCGTTCGTCTTCAGCTTCTCCCCATTCTTGAGCTCGTTAAAGACCGCGAGTCTCGCTCCTATGAGCTTTGCCCGCTCCGCGTCAATATTACTGCACGATCGAGAATCGCTTATGATTGCGCAGTTCATCTCCTTGTAGTAGGCCCCGAGCAGCTGCTGTAGCGCCTGCGTCAGCAGGCCCTTTCCGTTCCTTCCGCTCCCCGTCCATACGGGGAAAACCTCCTCTCTCACTTCGCCTGTGATGCCGTACCCTAAAAGACGTTGAAGGAACCTTGCCATGGCCTCGTCCCCGCCCATGATCTTCTCGACGATCCTGTGCATCCACTCGGCGCCTGTGGCGTCGGCTTCGTTCGTGACATGGTCGCCGCCGTACGCCACGTCCAGTTCGTTGTGCACCATGTCCTCTGCCACCCTCTGTCGCTTCTGCCCTGTCCTGAGGTCCACGACGCTCCGCCCCTTGATCCCTATCAAGTGCCGATTGCTGTCCAGGCGCTGCTCGAACGTCTCGTCCATGAGCAGTCGTCCCGCGAAGGCCATCGCGTTCGTCACTCCGCGGTAAGACATCACGTAATTGATCAGTGTGGCCACTTTCTTCTTCTTCGCATCCAGATCCGCTTTGCTCCTGGAGTCTTCTTGTTCCTCCTTTTCCCCTGCCCCCACCACTCCGATGCACAACATCTGCGCGGCCTGTGTCGATATCCACAAGTCGACGTCCCGCAGCATCCCTTCCAAGACCTTGCTCGCCACGTTCTTCACCCACCCCTCCTCCACCTTGTCCCACCTGCACGTGTCCTCCTGGAAGATGTAATATTCGGTGCTGCCTTTCCCCGTCTTCTTCACGGTCCCGTTCAGCAGATAGTGCACTATCTGCCCAAGACCTCGGTCCCCTTTGTCCCAATTATCCTTCACTATTTTGGGGATCGAAGACGCTCTGTACACCGCGTACCCGTGCGGGTCGTCCTCACCGGCCCACTTTACCACCGACTTCATTGTCATCTTCGGCCCGTCATAGTCGGGCCTTCCCACTGTCTCCCATAGCTTCTCTGCGTCCTCCTCATCGTATCTTGGCGACACCTTGGACATTTTTTTCCATAGCGCCTTGTACGCCTCGCCGTACTCGTTCTTCAATGCCGTCGCCACTCCTCGCCATGTGTCTCTGGAATCCCACCTGTTTTTTCCTAGGAGCAGTAGAATCTTCTCTACATGCGTGCTCTCCATGAAGCTTGTCGGCATCATTATCCCCTGCTCTACCTCCGTTGTTGTTGGTGATGTGTTTTCCACCTTTGCCTTTGAGTATCCCGCCGCTCCCTTACTCGTCCTTTTATTCTTCTTCTTCGCCACCGCCACCCTCTCCATCAGCGCCTTTGGAATGTACGGTATCGACTCCAGCTCCCACGGAGCCCTTCCCTCCTTCCATGCCTTCCCCTCAGTGAGCGCAACAGACAGCAGACCCCTGGTTCCTGTCCGGCACAGGCTCTTCATATCAACCTTCCTTGCATCATCATCGACTTGTCGTGCACCGTCATAGTACCCCTCCTCGTCTGCCCATGTCGGGCGCAAGAACATGTAGTGGCGTCCCTTCCTAGTCTCTTGAATGGCACACCTCTGCATGGCCTCACCCACCTCACCATCTTCATCTTCCATCATCTCCAACCACTGCACTGTCTCTGCGTCGTCCGCGTCGATCACAACCAATCCATCCAACAACATTCCCCATGCCTTGTGTGTTGGGTTGTTGTTCGCGTACGCGTCCGCTTCGGCCCATCCCCACTTCGCTTTTCCTAAATGCTTGTGTTTAGGCGCCTTCAAATCAGTCATGGGCATCAATACTGTTCTTCCCACACTCACCTCAGATCTCTTCAGCCACGCGCTGAGCTTCTGCAACTCTTCGTAGGATGCCATGTCGTTGTGTTGATTTTAGTTGTGTTGATTTTAGTTGTGTTGATGTATGCATTCATACAGGTAGTCCTTTAAGCACCCTCCGATGATGATGTTCCTAGCTGTATGTGCATCCATGAACGTTGTTTCGATTTACCGTGCGTGCGTTCGTGAGTCTGTGCATGAGGTCTATGTGTCTGAAGTTGTGTCAATATGAAAGAGTCGGCCGGCCTGCGCTGCTTGGGTCCGGCTCCGGTTTCTTCTGTGACGCATGCTGCCCTCGATTATAAAAAAAACAGACGACACCAATCCACCAAGGAGACACCAACACCTCTAGACGACGTCCACCGTCATCGAATCACATCCAATTTGTTTGTTTGTTTGTGTTCTTGTTTTGTTTTGTTTTGTTTTGTTTCACTTGTTTCACCAAAATCAAAACTATTCCTATTTTCTTCTCCCTATATAGACTTTTCTTTTTGATGAAACAAGTGAAACAAATATTATATAGTAATATATTAATATACATCAACCTTACCAATAGTTTTTTCCTCGAGCAGGCGTCTGCTTGACACATTTCATCATCATACCACCGTTTTCTATTGAGTCAGGTTCCAATTAGCATGGTGATTCCACTCCCTTCATAAAACCCAACAGAGATTTTTCAATAAGGTGTCTGCTCCTACCTGTCTGACTATTATTGTGTGTGTGAGTCTCCATGGTCTGTTCTGGTCTGTCTGATGGACGAGGTCGTCACATAATCCAATCCACCAAGGAGACACCAACACCTCTAGACGACGTCCACCGTCATCGAATCACGTCCAATCTGTTTGTTTGTTTGTGTTCTTGCTTTGTTTTGTTTTGTTTCACTTGTTTCACCAAAATCAAAACTATTCCTATTTTCTTCTCCCTATATAGACTTTTCTTTTTGATGAAACAAGTGAAACAAATATTATATAGTAATATATTAATATACATCAATCTTACCAATAGTTTTTTCTTGAGCAGGCGTCTGCTTGACACATTTCATCATCATACCACCGTTTTCTATTGAGTCAGGTTCCAATTAGCATGGTGATTCCACTCCCTTCATAAAAACCAACAGAGATTTTTCAATAAGGTGTCTGCTCCTACCTGTCTGACTATTATTGTGTGTGTGAGTCTCCATGGTCTGTTCTGGTCTGTCTGATGGACGAGGTCGTCACATAATCCAATCCACCAAGGAGACACCAACACCTCTAGACGACGTCCACCGTCATCGAATCACATCCAATCTGTTTGTTTGTTTGTGTTCTTGTTTTGTTTTGTTTTGTTTCACTTGTTTCACCAAAATCAAAACTATTCCTATTTTCTTCTCCCTATATAGACTTTTCTTTTTGATGAAACAAGTGAAACAAATATTATATAGTAATATATTAATATACATCAATCTTACCAATAGTTTTTTCCTCGAGCAGGCGTCTGCTTGACACATTTCATCATCATACCACCGTTTTCTATTGAGTCAGGTTCCAATTAGCATGGTGATTCCACTCCCTTCATAAAAACCAACAGAGATTTTTCAATAAGGTGTCTGCTCCTACCTGTCTGACTATTATTGTGTGTGTGAGTCTCCATGGTCTGTTCTGGTCTGTCTGATGGACGAGGTCGTCACATAATCCAATCCACCAAGGAGACACCAACACCTCTAGACGACGTCCACCGTCATCGAATCACGTCCAATCTGTTTGTTTGTTTGTGTTCTTGCTTTGTTTTGTTTTGTTTCACTAGTTTCACCAAAATCAAAACTATTCCTATTTTCTTCTCCCTATATAGACTTTTCTTTTTGATTAAACAAGTGAAACAAATATTATATAGTAATATATTAATATACATCAATCTTACCAATAGTTTTTCCTCGAGCAGGCGTCTGCTCGACATCCATTTAGGTTTTTGAGATGGGGGGACGGATCTAGGGAGGTGTTACAGGATGAGGAGTGACGGAATCATATCCAATGGCTGACCAAGACTTCTTCAGACGACCGCTCATGGCATGACAGAGATTGAGTGTTGGTTGGATTATTTATTTGTTTGTAAAAGCTTCTCTACGACTTTGAAGGTTTAAGGGAGCATAACTGCTAGTGACCGTTATTACAATTGTAAACACAAACAACTGAACAAAAAAGACTGGATAAATCGCACACAATGAACTCGTCTAGGAAGGGGACGAAGTTCGTCACGCCAACAAACCAAAATGGAGACAAGGGGATTTCAACGTTGTCAAAGAAACGATACTTCGAGATGGAAGAGAGAGTGAAGATGATACTGGGGGGTAAATTACAGGAAGAGGCGGGCATGGTCATGAAGGCGATGCGTGAGATCATGAAGTTCGACCCGAATGTATCAAGGTACAGTGAGGAGGTCAGGGAGGCGCTTGAGGAGAACTCAAGGGAGTGGAGGCAACGGAATAAGGACAAGAAAAATGCGGTAAGATTAAATTATGGTTTAGAAGTTTTATAAAGAGGTCAAGTATGATTTTTCATGCCTCACCCTCAAGCTTCTCCAGATCCGTCTCTAACAGATGGCGATGTCTCAAGCAGACACCTTATTTTGAAATCTCTGTTGGTTTTTATGAAGGGAGTGGAATCACCATGCTAATTGGAACCTGACTCAATAGAAAACGGTGGTATGATGATGAATTGTGTCAAGCAGACGCCTTCTTGAGCCTGCGCGTGTCCGTGCGTGTGCGTGATGACTCGACACATCGGCCGGCGCCGCATTCGTACCGCGATCGATCCATCGTTTGACACTGTAGCCTCCGGCGAGCGCCCTAAAACACTTTAGTCTTCTTTTTTGCGGACGCTCTCTAAGACGAGGGGTGTGGGCCTGTAGCGTTTGTAGCGTTTGTATGGCTCTCAGAAATAGTTTCAACTTGTCGTTCCATATATTAGCCTTTTGCTGTAGTTGCTACAACCGATACAAGCACTACACTTTTTTTAATAATAAAAAAGAGAGAGAGGAGATGTATGTTTTGTAGAGCATGGCGCCTGCTTAAAACCTTGCGGGTTTCTTTTGTAGACGCTCCCTAAGACACGATCCGGTGTCCTGTAGCGTTTGCATCGTTTGTACGGCTCTCAGCAATAGTTTCAACTTGTCGTTCCATATATTAGCCTTTTGCTGTAGGTGCTACAACCGATACAAGCGCTACACTTTTTTTTTATAATAAAAAAGGAGAGAGAGGAGATGTATGTTTTGTAGAGCATGGCGCCTGCTTGAAACCTTGCGGGTTTCTTTTGTAGACGCTCCCTAAGACACGATCCGGTGCATGATGATGGAACACCCCTGTCCTCCCCCCCAAACGCTGGTGAGCAAAACAGACCCGCGCGGCACGTGTGTCAGCAGCGCACACCCACGCGCACCCAAGCCCACCAACAGATGATGTGATGGTCCTGTTTTGTCGCAACATTTACAACAAATATTAATATTAATAAGTATAGATAGGTCAAGCTGGATCACAGGGGGGTTTTGTATATGACTGAATCATAATATATACCGTCTTTTGTTTTTGTTTACAGAACAAAATGAGCCCTTGTATTTCATCCTACCAAGTTAATTAAGTTAACTAAGTTAGTCAATTTCCTGGCTGCGGATATCTTGACTGAAGACGCGTCCACCGCGATCCACAGCTGTCACGATCATACGAGAAATTGTCACAGATCCAAGTGTTGTTCCGTCTTTCATGTCAATGTTGATGAGATGCGGTAGCCAGGACGAAAGTCTACTCGCGCACATAGTGGCCTGATGTATGGCTTTCAACACCTTGGCATTTCCAGTTTTGGCAGGGGCTTTGAGGATTTTCGTCTCCACCACGAAAAGTGTGTTGATAGCATGTGAGAATACAAGGGCGTCCCCGTTGGCGCGCTTGAAGCATCCGTCATCGAAGACGTACTCCACAGCAACGAGGAACAAACGTGACGATGGGGATGTGTGGTGCTTTTGTTTAATTAGGTGGTGCAATGCGTTATACTCCAAGACGCGTGGATCGCCGGAAGTAGCCGATGACGTCCGCAGTGCATTGAGACGGCTGACATTCCGGCAGTGGAGGCGATCAAGAAACTTGGATGTGTCGAGACTGTCCATGTCCAGCGCCCTTCCTAGTTGGCGGACTGGATTTGAAATGGGCTGACAAGGTTGTGTCGGCATCGCGTCGATGAAGACTCTTTTCTTCGCGCATACGTGGATGTGGCAATGACTCCAATCTCAAAAGAAGGCTTTACATATCCGTCTGTGTGGCGTGTGGAAAGAGAGAGAGAGAGAGAGAGAGAAAGATAGAGAGAGAGAAAGAGAGAGAGAGAGAGAGGGATAGATATTCGCGTGTGTATGTATTTTGCGTTATTTGTAGATGGAAGAAAGGAAAGAGGAGGGTGGTGTGCGAATGACGCGCTAGGGAAGAGGCTGATGAGGAGAAGAAAAGAAAAATATGCATGCTCTGGGCGAGGAGGTCCTTTTATGATGCCCGGCTATCGTACCTCCAGCAATACACAAGGATTGGGCATGCCTGTGTACGCAAAGCGCCGGTCCCTTTAATCTGAGTGAGTGAGTGATTGAGTGATGTACGATGAAGATGAGTCGTCTACATGTGTTCCGCCGTTTGCGTGTGTCAATGAGTGTCCTGCGTGTGCCATTCGACCGTGTTCGGCCTCTTGTGTCCTCCGATACATTCGACAGTGTTCCGCCGTTTGCGTGTGTCCTCCTCCGATGGACAAGTCAGATCCTAGGACACGTGTTTCCGCGAGTCCGCAGCTGAATTCCCCTGCCCCACTCCGTGGGTCCCGCGATTCCTCTTTCATGATCCCGAAATAGTTGGTTAAGCAGACGTCTGCTTGAGACGACACGTGTCCCCATGCGCTCATGAAAGATGAATCGCGGAATCGAGGAATGACTCCTGAATGTTGGGGAAGGGGATTCCGTATTGTTTGCAAAGATCCTCATTGAGACGCCTGTCATGATCGTTCAGGGAATTCCATTGCTCGGCAGTCATGCTTGTCAGTTCGTACCTCAGTTGCTTCTCAAGTGCTTCTGCGCGCTCAGTCTCAATCTTCATTCTAGCAACATATGCCTTATTTCGAGCGCGCTCAGTCTCAAGCTCAATCTCCAGACTATTCACTCGAGAAGCATCTGTCTTCTTTAGAGAGTGCTCAGTCTCAAGCTCAATCTTCAGTCGAGCAGCATCTGCCTTATTTCGAGCGCGCTCAGTCTCAATCTCAATCTTCAGTCGAGCTATGTAAATAAAAGCGAAGGTAGCGATGCAGATAGGTATTAGTAGAGAAAAACATTTGTCAATCATATTGATTGATTGTTTATAAAGTATAGCTTTCCACTTGTTGTCCAGAATAAGCGCAAGATAGCGTTTCAACTTCCAATTACGTAACATTACATTACATTGATTGCATTATTATACATTGAACATATATAAGGAGCTTTTGCATCTATGTCTGGGGTTGTAGCTCAATGGTAGAGCGTAAGGTAAGGGCAATTTTATTCTTTCCCGTCAATCTCATGGTGCCCGATACCAACAGACCCGGGTTCGCTTCTCGGCAACTCCACAATTTTGCCAAAGTTCCACCTTAAATGGGTCTTCCTCCTCCAATTCTTAGTAAATTTCCTGGCTGTGGATATCTTGACAGAAGACGCGTCCACCGCGATTCACAGCTGTCACGATCATACGAGAAATTGTCACATATCCAAGTGAGGTTCCGTCTTTCAGGTCCATGTTTATGAGATGCGGTAGCCAGGACAAAAGTCTAGTCGCGCACATAGTGGCCTGCTGTATGGCTTTCAACACCTTGTCATGTCCATACTGGGCAGGGGGGGCTTTGAGGATTTTTGCCTCCACAACGAAAAGGGTGTTGATAGCATGTGAGAATACAAGGGCGCCCCCGTTGGCGATCTTGCAGCAGCCGTCATCGAAGAAGTACTCCACAGCAACGAGGAACAAACGTGACGGTGGGGATGTGTGGTGTCTTTGTTTAATAAGGTGAAGCAATGCGTTATACTTCAAGATGCGTGGATCACCGGAAACAGCCGATGACGCCCGCAGTGCATGGAGACGGCTGACATTCTGGCAGTGGAGGCGATTAAGAAACTTGGTTGTGCCGAGACTGTCCATGTCCAGCGACAACGCCTTTCCTAGTTTGCGGACTGGTTTTGAAATGGGCTGACAAGGCGGGATATATATATATCGGTCGGCATCGCGTCGATGAATACTCTTTTTCTTCGCGCAATCGCGCAATGGTTTTTATAAGGTCATGGATGTGGTATGGATTTTGCGTTGTTTACACTCGTTTTTAGAAGCGCACACGAAACACTTGTCGTCGATTAAAGCCGCATTGAGTCTTACGCAACCGCATTCACTGTGGTTCGGTACTCAAAAGAAGCCGTGTATCAAGCAGGCGTCTGCTTGACAATCCTAGTGAAGTTCTGAAGGGGGAGGGTGGGCACCGAGGACTACTTACTTTGGCCTTGCTACGGCCAGTAAGACCTTGCCCCCTAACCTGCTCCCGGTCATGGCGTAGAAAACGAATGACCACCCCCTTGTGAGAATTAGGTGCGCTCCTCCCAAACGGTGCGCATCATCATGCGAGTCGATGAGTGTGTACCTTGCAGCACCGGGTGTGTGTGACAAAATGTTGACTGCCTCCTTCAGCATCTCAAAGACCGACGCTGTATAAATTGATCCGTTTGGTAAATGTAGGCAATGCAACCATACTGCGTTGCACTCCCACATATCGTCATCGAATGTAACATGGTCCACGTACTTGAAGCGAAGTCTTGGCTCGATACTAGAGACGTTGCACCAAAGCCTATCGGCTCCCGGCCTCAACCAACCTCGTAGACGCGGCATTTGCTTGCGCTCACCACGGAATTCGATCATAAGGCGGCCTTGATTCCGACTTGATTCCGACACGCTAGCCTGCTTTTGCTGATCTGAAGAAGCACTTGGGGGGGTGCAAGAGTTGTCTTCGAGCTTCGATGGACTGTACTTAGGCGTGGCCAAGGCCCCCTTAAAAGTATTGAGTGTAGCCATTGTACGGCTGTAATCTGTACGGATTTTGCGTTTCTTACACTCGTTTTTTGAGGCGCACAAACCCTTGTCGTCGACTAAAGCCGCATGATGACGCGCGTCCCAACTCTCGATCAGCATCCCTATCACTCAAGGCGTAATCCAAGGAGTTTTCGCGCGCCTCGAAGCTTCACACGAGTCCTCAACTGAATTCCCCTGCCCCACTCCGTGGGTCCCGCGATTCATCTTTCATACTCCCGACATAGTTGTCAAGCAGAAGTCTGCTTGAGACGACACGTGCCCCCATGCGCATCGAACCACGTGTGTAAACAAGTCATATCCGACACATGTCCCCATGCGCCTCAAAAAATACGAACCCTACTTGACGCACCCAGGCCAAGCCACACCCAGCCATGTCAATCTTAACCAAGTACCGAAGTACTCCAATTCTTTGCTCACGAACTCAGTGTGTTCGGGAGTATCCAGCGAAATCCGAAAGCTAATTCCGAGGGTGAACTCAGTGTGTTAGGGAGCATCCAGCGAACTCCGAAAGCTAATTCCGAGGGTGAGTACAATAGTAGCAGTCATCGAGATCTAGTCATGGTCACTTTCATTGCTGCTAGTATTTGCGAGGCTTGCTAGCTCTATGGCTCCACCTGCGAAAGCATTATCCAGTCATGGTTACTTTCATTGCTGCTAGTATTTGCGAGGCTTGCTAGCTCTATGGCTCCACCTTCGAAAGCATTATCCAGTCATGGTTACTTTCATTGCTGCTAGTATTTGCGAGGCTTGCTAGCTCTATGGCTCCACCTGCGAAAGCATTATCCAGTCATGGTTACTTTCATTGCTGCTAGTATTTGCGAAGTTCGCGTTTGGATTGGGCTGGCTTGCTAGCTCTATGGCTCCACCTGCGAAAGCATTATCCAGTCATGGTTACTTTCATTGCTGCTAGTATTTGCGAAGTTCGCGTTTGGATTGCGCTGGCTTGCTAGCTCTATGGCTCCACTGCGAAAGCATTATCCAGTAATTGATTGCGAAGATTGTGCTGGCTGCGAAAGCATGAGCTGACCAAACATCCACCCATGTTCGCAGGCACTGAAGATGGCTATGAAGAAGAAAGGGTCTATCAAGATTCGGCTCCGAACTGCAATGTGTATGGATTTCGAGTATGTAGGAAGTTTGCCGTACATAAAGCATGGCAACTTTTGCATCATCGACGAGGATGGTGGCGAGGATGTCGACAGAGAAGGGGGTTCGACTGCGAAATTTGAAGCACTCGTCATCTCCAGATTTTCGTGTCCTAATTATGGAGATGTTTGGTATGCCTCTCCCTTTGCTGGTGAATTGCAGGGATTGCCCTGCAAATGCAGTTTTGACAGTCGATCACTCGACTACATTCGGAGCCTGTAACTGTGGTGTATGCCCACTTAGCATGGCGGCGGGTGGGGCTGGAGGTTGATGAGGTGGGGGATGGAGATGGAGATGGAGATGGAGATCTATTGATTGAGAGCTATTGTAACCAGTTGCATCCGCCCACTCTTCTCCTTGTCCCACTCATTGTCCCTGTGACACTCCAGGTCTTTTGTCTTTTGTCTTTTTGAATTTGTATGAGTCGTTCTGGAGGCTCTAAATTCTGAGTAGACATTTTAAAAAATCCGCCCGGAGGAAGGAACGCCCATTACATGCATAATCGTCCGCACTGCGTGTATACCGTGGGCGAGCAGGGAGTAGTGGGACACCTTGTATTTCATGCTAAAGTGTGCTTAAGGAAATGTGGTGCATGATTTTATCACCAAAAGAATAAGAAAGGATCTTAACATCATTATAATAATGCAAACATAGAATGGGTGATGCAAATCATCCTTTACCTGTTCTACAAAATAGTGCATGTACCCCCAATGACAGTAACCACATCGTCAATAATGTGCTCCATTATGTAAACAAATGCACAAGTAAGGTATCAATCATTGTATTTCCAGAGTGTGGCAGCGGATATCATGAGTGGAATGTGTTAATAGCCCTCATTCAAACCGGTTATAACATCAATACAGCGATTTTCATGGATAGCCATATCGAGCCCCATTCGGTGGACGAGTGGCTTAGGCTGTCTCAAGTGCACCATGTCGAGACAAAAGTTGTTGACTCGTACGTAGCGCTAGAGCATTGGACGAAGCAGCAAACCTCCCCAAACAAAGTGTTTGTAATTTACATCAATGGTGGGCTGAAGTTCGGTGAGTCGTATTGTGCCAAACATGGATCCTCTGCATGTCTCACTGCGGCGGTACAATTCTGGAAGTGGTGTGACCAGAACGCATCTAACCAACTCACAATTAATTTCATTGGACGAGACATGCGACACCCTGCCGATTGCAAGTCATGGACTGAATTGGCTAACACGTTCACTAAACTGTGATATACAGTTTGATCTGGTCGTTGACAGTGTTGATCCTATCCGGTATGATAGGAACACCCAGAATTTTGTACATTTAATCTTACACTCCGCCAAGTAAATAAATGTTGCAAAATATTCACTCCTATTTTGCTTAATGGGTTTAAGTAAATCAGGCCAAAAAGCATAAGGCGATGATAATTCTAAAAAGAAAACTAAGATGAACGCTTGTCGCTTGGTTATTCAGGCATCCACTCACCCCGTGTCTGATATAGATAGAGCTGTTTCGCGTCAAGACTGCTACATACATGTCGATCTGAACAGGGAGATATGTGAAGACTTCAACGAAATAAAAGTTGATTTACCTTACATGCAAACAACTAGAGAACCAGGGAGATTGCTGGTGTTCAAAGAAAATGCTTTCTTGCATGCAATTAATAACATGAGTCAAACGTCTCCACATAGTATCGAAAAAGCCCTCCGATTTGCTAACCTATTCGGACTACATTCAACTGAGCTGCACTTTCTTAGAATTTGCAGTAAACATAAACTGCACTTGAACAAGTATCTATTTACCGATTAATAAGCAAATTTGAAATGAAGGAAATTCACTAGGGTTGTCAAGTTTAACTTTGTTTTCAAAATAGGGGGCCTGAGCATCTTCCTCATCCGGTGATACCAGGAGGCAAAGTAGTTCCATTCCCTATTAATCCAATTATCATGTACAACTCCATGACGCAATGGATCAACCCCATGCCTGCCTTCCAATCCCTCCCTGCACCAGAGCGGCATGGCCACTTGGTTGAAGGACTTGCAGGGCAGTCTGAAGCACCGATTTCTCCGTTGAGTTGATGACCCACCTGTGTGCAATCACAATCACAAGCGTCGTGTGTTATACTAATGATGTTGTCTAGGTTGTTCAAATGGCTATAGAGACAACAAAGCAAATCATACCGGTTGTTGTTTCGCAGCAGGGCTACGGCAGCTTCAACAGCCGCATGCGCCACCCGCACTGCCTCATCAGCTCGCTCAGCAGTTTGGACAAGTGCAGCCAATGCAGCATTCTTGTGTGGCCCTCCGTCAGCGATGATGATGCCTAGCTGAGCTGGTGATGTATTATTGAAGTCCATGCTTATTATCTGTGTGCATGAACAAATGAAAGCAGTTCTGACAAACAAGATACTGTTCCGCCGACTGTAGGCTTTAAGTAATACCGCGTGTGGCCGTACACAGAGACGTTTCATTTATATGTTCCGTTGAGTGTATCCACTTACTTACACTCTGACAATACAGGTCGTGTGCTTTGTGTGTCATCTGTCAAGATGTCTACAACGCTACACACGCAGACTTGGCTACACTACCTGGCAGACACCTGTCTGATGAGAATGATACCATGTTTATTTTTCACAAGTATAAAAAATCAAGACTATGTCTAGTATATTGCTTTGCGCACCCTATCTCTTCTGTGTAAAACAGAAACAATGGATAACTTCAAGAAGTTGGAGACAAGCATGTACGTGTGTTTCACAGTTTCAGGCAGTACGTGGAATGACAGGAGCAACAAGTTTATTTTACATGGAACGGTGGTATTCGATAATGAGGATGACGCCAAGAAATGTTTAGAAATACTCGACCTGTACAAAGAGACATTCTACTTCAGGCGTACATCGAACGTGATGAATAAGACTATGTTCACGTTTGACGGCACGACAATCCACCTATTATCTGGTGCCAAAATTGAGTACGACCAGAATGCTGCTCGATTGAAGAAGATTGTAGAGATAGAAAAGACGTACACGGCAAACACGTGGGAATACATGGACGATTACGTAAGGCTATTCGGGTATCTTCCGCTCAGGAAAAGGGCATTCTGGAGCTGCTTGCTGTTATGTTTTTCGTGCAGTTATATATTCTGTATCGATCCATGCTATTACGAAGCTAAATATCCTCGCACGTAGGTGAGCTCATGCACCCCCCAACGTTTTTCCCAAAGCAACTATCTGCAACAACTAGGGTTGTCAAGCAGAAGCCTGCTTGATACACACGGCTTTCGTTTGAGTAAATGCGGTTGCGTAAGACCCTGCCTCAACAATCACCGACACATCCCTTTCGGGGAATATCGCATCGCTTCGATATTGCGTCCCATGCTTTGGTCGCCTTTCCATATTTCACGCCTTCATTCGAGCAATGGACGGCACCGCATTGCGCGGTGGTTGCGTGTTTATCGAACGAGCTCATGGCGGTTTTGGAATTATTGGTCAGCCTCGCCATGAGTTCATAACTACTATGACATTTGCTCTCGATACAAGATTTGAGGGGCTTTTCAGTTTTCTCAACGACTTCACCTGCAGCCGAGAGTTTATCGTTGCATTTTGTTACTTTTCTGCACTTCGATGCTTTCATGCGGAGCGCGCCTGCCCACTCTATCCATTCATCAAGCGTCCGAATTCCCATAGTGTTTTCAAGCAGAAGCCTGCTTTGAGACCATGCGGTTTCTTTGGATAACCCCCAAGGACAATACGCGATAATTATTTTTTTATATTTTAATTACTACACAGAATAATCATGTCTTCACAACCTTGCACCGGGCCATTAAAGAACATTTACTACGTTTTTGAATGCCAAAGCACCGGGTACAGAACTCGGGACTTTTCAAAAGTCATCCTTAATGAAAAAGGCCGGGAATTGGGTGCTAGGCAAAAGATTCACATTTTTCAAGTTTCGTGTAAGTCTAAGAAAGAAGTCGATGTCTTCGTCGCAGAAGTCATTCGGGACAGGAATTCCCGCGCTTCCCCCTTAATAAAACCAAAAGGGGTGTCCAAGCAGAATCCTGCTTGATACCAGCATCTGAATTCCACTGCTACGCTATCCCCCCTTCATAAAACCAATAGGGTATATGTCAAGCAGAAGCCTGCTTGAGACATACCTTTTGTTTTCAAAATGGTCATTGGTACTCTTCCTCATCTTGCTTGTGTGTGGCTGCGGCATGCGTGAGTGAGTGAGTGAGTGAGTGCCAACACTGAGATCTCCGTCTAAAAAAATTGTATAGAATGTATATATACAACCAACGATCGATGAACAAGATTAAGACGAACACGCACGTATCCGCTGTATGCAATGATGGTGTCAAACGCGTTCTATATAATGGCGATGACGGCTCAGTCTTCATTAAAAGGAAGGGTAATGACGGTCGCATGATGTTCGTTCCGTTCACCAAACCAAAAAATGTAAAAAATCAGAATGGAGGTTGGGGTATGTGCAGAAATAGATCATGTAATGCCAATGCCCCAAAAGGTCGGCAGCCTGAACGACGGACTTTAAAAGATCCTAATCCCGACTTCTGGAAGGGACGATACATGTAATGTGAGGATTAGGGTTCGATTCCGGAGAGGGAGCCTGAGAAACGGCTACCACATCCAAGGAAGGCAGCAGGCGCGCAAATTACCCAATCCCGACACGGGGAGGTAGTGACAATAAATAACAATACCGGGCATTTAATGTCTGGTAATTGGAATGAGTACAATCTAAATCCCTTAACGAGGATCCATTGGAGGGCAAGTCTGGTGCCAGCAGCCGCGGTAACCGGAAAAGAAGTCGCGGTAACACCAGGGGTTCAGGTCAACAATAACCTACCGCGACACTCTCAATTCCATTTCTACTCCCTTCCTCTTGGCTACAGCTTGTTTTCAATCACATCTAACCATATACACACTCTCAGGACAATCTATCCATACATGGTGGCTCTCTTAAGAAGCCTGCTTGAGACATACCTTTTGTTTTCAAAATGGTCATTGGTACTCTTCCTCATCCGGTAGGAAAGTAGTGCCATTTAGTTTATGTAATAACTGGGTGTATTATTCCCTTTTGTTGTTAAGATGGGTCTTTTTGAATTTGTATACGGAACAGCCAAGCCGCAGCTGGGTTGTTGCTTGCTTTATGGTGCCACATGGGATCAGTCAGTGAGTCAGCAGCTCAATTCCACTGCCCCGCTCCGCGGGACCCGCGATTCCCCCTTCAGAATTCCCATAGTGTTGTCAAGCAGAAGCCTGCTTGAGACCATACGGTTTCTTTGGAGGACCGGACCATAGTGAATGAGGTTGCGAAAGACGAGACACAATGCGGCTTTAATCAATCGAAGACAAGTGTTCCGAGTGCGCCTCGAAAAACGAGTGTAAACAACGTGAAGTAAGATCTGTAAACCTGTCACACAACACAAACACACGATGTTTTAGACTAAGGGCATTCAATAACACAACATCTGGCTCAATGCGCACCTCCTCAATGTCATCAAATGCATATGCTAAATGCCCATTCTGCACACAAAGTATGACAAATGGAATGTGTTTGTGAGGGACAACCTTAAATGCGTCTTGGACAGTATTGAACCCTGTAAGCACACACACTGTCGGCTGCGACAATACGGATTCCTCATTTTAAAATGCCATCTGTACCAGGTATCCTTATACCCAATCAATAAAAGTCCTGAATTAAAACCCCTGTCCTCCCCCCTGGCGGTGCAATGAGAAAAAACAAATGCAGGCCAAAATTTGCTTGTGTGTGGCTGCGGCATGCGTGAGTGAGTGAGTGAGTGCCAACACTGAGATCTCCGTCTAAAAAAATTGTATAGAATGTATATATACAACCAACGATCGATGAACAAGATTAAGACGAACACGCACGTATCCGCTGTATGCAATGATGGTGTCAAACGCGTTCTATATAATGGCGATGACGGCTCAGTCTTCATTAAAAGGAAGGGTAATGACGGTCGCATGATGTTCGTTCCGTTCACCAAACCAAAAAATGTAAAAAATCAGAATGGAGGTGGTTGGGGTATGTGCAGAAATGGATCATGTAATGCCAATGCCCCAAAAGGTCATTACACAAATGCCACATCCAATGCCAGATCCAATGCATATATAAAGGCCAATAAAGAAATGGATGCCAGATACAATGCAAATGCAAAGCTCAGTAAAGAAATTAATGATATGTCACTGCCAGAGCCAGAGCTCTACACGCCCCAGCAGTTGAAAGATTTAGCCCGGATCCACAAGATGATTTCTTCCAGGCCCCCAATGCCAATGCCCCACAATGCCCCACAAAGTCGGCGGTCTAATGTCACACATGAACGACGGACTTTAAAAGAGGAAAACGAATTAGAAGCTCTTCGGTATGCAAGTTGGGGTAAAAAATACAATCACAGGACTATAGATGAACAAAACAGAGTAAAAGAATTGTCTAAAAAAGATCCCTATATAATTCCCTATTAGAAATCCTAATCGATAATCAAATATCCGACACGTGTGTTCCTCGCGCCATCGAAATACGAGTGTACTCTCTTCTTCAAACACCAGTTTCAAGTTTACAAAGTTAGATTCTCAACATATATTATCTCACATAATTTCAGACAAACATGGCAGCTCGGGAAGATCCCCTTGCCGACATCCTCACATCGGCAATCGCCCACACCAAGCGAATGCTTCCAGATTGGTCACCACCAGACCTCGGGCACCCATATGCTACCCTGACGCCGTACAAGAGCGGCTATGCTATGCTCGGCAAGCTTAAGCCTGGCGCCCAGATCATGGTCAAAGACGCATCCGGTTACAGGCACCATGGCATCTTTGTCGGGCAGCAAGTTGTGGCACCAGGGGATATCGAAGTCCCGACAGTCGTTGATGTGTGGGGAATTTCGAAGGAGCAGGCCAACGTCTCCTTGCGATCCTACGAAGACTTCGTTGCCAACGGCTCTATCTTTGCGGAGGCTTTGTACCCCGAAGGGGCTGCTCTGGATCAGACCCTCTCGGCAAGCCTTGCCCTCGCTCTGGTCAAAGATGCTGAGCAAACCCCATTTGTCTACAACGCCGCATTCAACAACTGCGAGCACTTTGCAACGATGTGTCGCTGCCTCAGGTGTGCATGGAATTTATCCGATGCAAGGGCATGCCATCTCATCATTGACGCACAGTTTGCTGAACTGAATACATTCCCTGCATCACATCTGCCTCCCCGCGGTTTTGTAGGTATCTGAATGTTTGCCTGCTTGAGACCACGTGGTCTTCAGGACCCCTTTAATCTGAGTGAGTGAGTCAGCAGCTCAATTCCACTGCCCGCGATTTCCCTTTCATAAATCCAACAGAGTTGTCAACCAGAAGTCTGCTTGAGAACGCAGGGCCTTCAGGAATCCGTTGAATATGTTGGCGGCACCCCACGTATTCACTGTGCGAGTCAGCAACTGAATCCCTCTGCACCGCTACACGGTGCCCGCGCTCCTCCCTTCAGAAAATCACTAGGGTTGTCAAGCAGAAGCCTGCTTGATACACACCGCTTTCGTTTGAGTACCGGACCACAGTGAATGCGGTTGCGTAAGACTCAATGCGGCTTTAATCGACGACAAGTGTTTCGTGTGCGCTTCGAAAAACGAGTGTAAACCACGCAAAATCCATACAGATTACAGCCATACAAACTCGAATCTCTCTCTGTCGAACTGCGACTCATTCAATGCGCGCTAACAAACCAGAATTCGCCCCCGTACAGACAGTTTTAGGATAGATCCGAATTAGATTTGTGTTAGATGTACATCGGATTTGTGTTAGATACGCGTCGGTATCACACCGTGCGCGACACCCGATGCGGTGAGATGACATTTTAGAAATTCAGGCCAAAAAACACGGTGTGATGGAACGGTGCGATAAACGTCCCGGACAAAAACACGGGGTGATAAACACGAGAACGGGGTGATAAACACGAGAACGGGGTGATAAACTGGGTACAGATAGCATTATGTAATTAATCCAAATATAAACCAAAAACATCGTATCTACAGATAAAAATAGAATTACATTAATCCGCGGATTAATGTAATTCTATTTTTATCTGTAGATACGATATTTTTGGTTTATATTTGGATTAATTACATAATGCTATCTGTACCCAGTTTATCACCCCGTTCTCGTGTTTATCACCCCGTTCTCGTGTTTATCACCCCGTGTTTTTGTCCGGGACGTTTATCGCACCGTTCCATCACACCGTGTTGGATAAGATCATGAACTCTTGGCGGGGCAGGGTAAGCGCACTGAAACCCAACAGTGCAGGATCGACACTAGACTCACCATGAGAGGCCGAAGTCCCAGCAGCAGGAGGAGCAGACCGAGGAGCTAAAGACGCACGAATAGCCAGAAAGTACTCAACAGCAAGACCAGCGTCATAGGCGCGCTGGTCATCTAAGTTCCTGATGAGATCTAAGGAACGCGCAACACCAACAATGAGCTCGAAATCAGGACGAACAGGACAGAAAGGGAGGGGCACCTGCACAAACTGGTAACCACGCAGGTCATTGTTCCTACGCCCAATGCCTCCAAAGGTCACACCATTAGCAGGAGGGTAGTTAATCCCTGCCGTAACCGGTCCCAGAAAAGCCCGACACTCTAAACCCAGCTCAGAGTAAGCCATCACACGCCTAGGCCTAGGGCGACCCTTGCTATCAACCATAGCCTGAGTGGCTTTCATATCCATCCTACCGTACAGAATGCGGTCCAAGGAGTCCCCATAATGTTGAGCCTGGCGGATAAGACGGCAGTCCTGCAGGGATAGACGCAGAGGATGTCCGCCATCGAGCAGATGCTCCCAGGAGTCGCATGACAGCGAAGGAGGCACAGAAGGCGGAGGGCCAGGAGCAGGTGGCAGCTCCACCGGCGGAGGCGGGGGTGGAGGGGGCTCCTGCGAGGGCCAGCAAAGGATGCGCGGCCAGCCGTAGCAGCAGCCTCTCGAGCACGAGTATTGTAGCCAGACAGACCTCGGTCCGGAGGTAAGGTGAAAGACGCAGACCTCTGCATCAAAGACGGCCTGGCCACCTCCGGGTGGACAGGTGGAAGGGGCGCAAGCAGAGGCGCAGAAACGGGCTCAGGCTTAAACTCCGGGGAAGGCGCAAGAGCAGGTGCCGACAGAGGCTCATACACTGGAGAGACGGTAGAATTGAACTCTCGAGTAGCAGTGGAAGGAGTACCTCCACCGAAGTCACCACTCATAGCACTCTGCAGATCTTCATCATCATCATCAGAGTCATCAGCATAGCCATCTTCACGGCGATGACGAGCAAGGTCTTCATAGTCGTAGTCAAAACGGGCATCAGGAGGTGGAGGCGCCCTTGCATACTGGATAATCTGAGTGGAAGCACAGCAGAGACGCATCAGAACGTCCTCAACCTCAGGAGAGAGGCGTCGGACAGTAGCAGAAGGAGCCGCAAAGGTGGAGGATTGATTGGGGGGGTTTACTTCCACGATGGCGGAAGGACTCTCATGACCGCTAGCAGAGGCAGCTGGTGCACAAACGTCTAGCCAAGCATCAAGAGGGCCCGGGTCCTCCGTTGGAAGGACACGGTCGCAGCCATTGCTTATAATGACACTGCGCATCCCGCGGGTCCAAGATTCTCCATTCTTGTCATGGAGTTGCTCAAAATTAGCGGGAGGCCCTCGCGGAAGTTGCATCGTAAAGCAGTGGTAGTAAATGAAGGACCTTATAACCTATTAGCTTGGATAACACTCCGGAGAGTGGACAAAGTGTGTGCAGAACGCCAATCTATAAATGCGGAGACGAGAGTAGCATTACAAGCACTGGAGACCCTTCAAGGGGCACCAGTGGTGAAAGGAGGCGGCAGCCAGGAACCTAACAGGGTACAGGCTAGACCGATGACGCAGCTGACAGGAAACTGTCAGTGAGTCACTCAAGGATGACACAGTCTAAGGGAAGCTGTCACTACGGGAAGCTGGCACAGGACTGGGAGAGCCGATAGTTCTAAGGAAGTACAGAAGTAGTCACCAAGGCATAAAACGCGTGAGAGCACCGCAATTCATGCTGACAAACCTACTTTTGGTTTCACTTCAAATCACAAAAAAACGAAACATTATACAACATATAACAATTATAAGACTTATTGATGCCGGACATATTCTCACGAGACCACATATGAGCATCGCAATTCAAGAAGAGGAGCTAAGGTTTGTGCTTTTTGGGCCAAAAGCGACAAATATTGGGTAACATTTGTCATCATTTTAAATTCGTACCATCCAATCATGTGCACAAACATAGGTTTGGGAATGGAATTGTCGTCAAAAAATCGAGGCGAAACATGCAAGCATCACAATGAACGAATCATTCTCCTAGGGCACTTGAGGTATTATTAGCACGGATTTCACCCACAACTCACCCGCAGGGCCGTGCGTGGGGTGGGCCAGGTCGGAAATCAAGCCACGCCAATTAACTAAGGTACTCATAATTCTCGTAATGTTCATGTTTCCAGCCTTGCAACTTGCACAATGAACAATATCATGGGAAACGAATACAAATCCATCTCACGCACTTGCGACCATCGTGCTGTAAACCATGGAGGTACAAACGTTCGCATGGGCACTTCCGAGGCCGCCAGCAATGGGACGGAATCGGACGCAGAGGGACGCATGGCATTCAAGTGAGACGCAGCCAACCTACTGAAGCTGCGTCTGCGACGCAACGGACCCTTCGACGTTCCTTCGACGACGGAGGACGCAGTGTCCTGAACAATTCGCCTTGGTCCCACTGGCGTGCCACTGCGATGCTGCCACACTGCAAGTCTGCCACTGCCAGACTGTCGACCGCCCCCCCCACCGGCCCCCCACTACATCCGCAATCATCATCACCTGCACCTGGTCGCCGATCTCAATCCCGATCAATTCTCAATCCCGATTAATTCTCGATCCCGATCAATTCTCAATTCCGACGTTAGCCTGTCTTCCCTTCGCCTGTCCCTGCTTGCTTGCTGCTGATCACGACGAATTTTCGCCTCACTCTGCCTGCTTGCTGCCGCTTCCGACAATTCTCCTTCCCGATAAAATCTCCTTCCAGATCAGCTCCCAATCCCGCTCAATTCACAATCCCGGCGTTCGCCTGTCTCCCCTCCGCCTCCACCAGGTATCCCACCCACACCCACACACCATGTTCAATGCTTAACATGCACTCCCAATCGCACAGGGGTTAGGCCGCATTGAACTCAATCACGTCCACGTCCGAGTTCGGATCTCTCGACACTTCCCTTCCCACTTCTACCCACTTCTACACCTCCCCACTCCAATCCCATATTCCCATCCTCTCGCCCCTATACCCCACGCCAGCGTCCACCCCCGGGCCTGCCAACCTTTCCTCCCACTCCCGCCCCAGATTTTCCTGGCCTGGGCTTTGCTCCCATTGCCCACACCCTTCCTCACTCCCCAGCCGTCATGGTGTAGCACAGCATGGTATACATGCATGGTATATTAGTATGGTATGGCATGGTGCAACATAGCATGGTTTGTTATGGTTTATACCAACATGCATTGTACAATGGTAGAATGGTGTGGTATGGAATGGTGTAACATAGCATTGTATGGTGTGTACCTACATGCATGGTATATTGGTATAGTATGGCATGTTGCAGCATAGCGGTCTAAATGGAAAGAAAGACAGATGGGATCCCTTCTTCGGGTGGCAGTGCATGCGTAGCCCCTTGTGTGTGCGTGTGTAAGTGTTTGGGTATGTGTGAATGTTTGCATGGGGTTGTCTTGTAGTGTATGGATGGCCTGGTGTGTGTAAGGGTGAGTGTCTGATTGGGTTTTGTGTGTCGATGGGATTGTCTTGTAGTGCATGGATGGCCAGGTATCTGTATCTATGTACGGAAACAGATCTTTGTGGCAGTGCATGTGTAGCCACTTGTGTGTGCATGTGCCTGGGGTTGTCTTGTAGTGCATGGATGGCCAGGTGTGTGTATATGGTATGAACAATGCTGTGTGGCAGTGCATGTGCAGCCAGTTGTTCATTTGTGTGTTTCCATGAGTGAGTGTCGGGGTGTGTTTGTGTGTGCATGGGGTTGTCTTGTAGTGCTTGGATAGCCAGATGTTTGCGTATGTGCGTGCACAGTGCTGTGTGGCAGTGCATGGATAGCCAATTGTTTTGTGTGTGCATGTGTGTGTATTTGAGTGTGTTTGTGTTTGCATGTGGTTGTCTTGTAGTGCATGGATAGCCATATGTGCGTGTATTTGCGTGCACAGTGCTGTGTGGAAGTGCCAGAATAGCCAGATGTGTGTGTATGTGCATGCACAGTGCTGTGTGGCAGTGCATGGATAGCCAGATGTGTGTGTATGTGCGTGCACAGTGCTGTGTGGCAGTGCTTGGATAGCCAGATGTGTGCGTATGTGCATGCACATTGCTGTGTTGCAGTGCATGGATAGCCAGATGTGTGTGCATGTGCGTGCACTGTGCTGTGTGGCAGTGCATGGATAGCCAGATGTGTGTGTATGTGCGTGCGCAGTGCTGTGTGGCAGTCCATGGATTGCCTCATGAGTGTGTATGTGCATGCACAGTGCTGTGTGGCAATGCATGGATAGCCATATGTGTGTGTATGTGTGTTCACAGTGCTGCGTGGCAGTGCAGGGGACCCAGATGTGTGTGTATGTGCTTGCACATTGCTCTGTGGAAGTGCATGTATAGCCAGCTATGTGTGTGAATGTGCGTGTGTAGTGCTGTGTGGCAGTCCTAGGTAGCTGGATGTGTGTGTATGTCCTTGCGCAGTGCTGTGTGGAAGTGCATGGATAGCCAGATGTGTGTGTATGTTCGTGCACAGTGCTGTGTGGCAGTGCATGGATAACAATTTGTATTGTGCGTGTATGCGTGCGTATTTGAGTTTGTTCGTGTTTGCATGGGGTTGTCGTGTAGTGCATGGATAGCCAGATGTGTTAGTTTGTAGTAGCACATGGCTGTGCGACAATGTATGTGTAGCCAGTTGTTTTGTGTGTGCATGCTTGAGTGGCTGAATGTGTTTGTGTTTTCGTGTGGTAATGTAGTGCATGGTTAGCCAGATGTGTGTGTATGTGCGTGCACAGTGCTGTGTGGCAGTGCATGGATAGCCAGCTATGTGTGTGTATGTGCGTGCGCAGTGCTGTGTGGCAGTGCTAGGTAGCCACATGTGTATGTTCATGCAAAGTGCTGTGTGGTAATGCATGTATAGCCAGCTATGTGTGTATGTGCGTGCACAGTGCTGTGTCGCAGCGCATGGATAGCCAGATGTGTGTGAATGTGCCTGCGTAGTGCTGTGTGGCAGTGCATGGATAGCTAGTTGTCTGTGTATGTGCGTGCTCATAAGTTGTCAAACGTTTTGTAGCTTATTCTGCTATTAGTACCTACTTACTCCACTACTTTTGAAACTCCCAGCCTTCCTCCTCTCACTTTCTCGCATTCTGCACATCAACAATTTCTCGACTATTTGCCCTATGTCCTGCCCGTGACGTCTAATGTGTTTAGGATTTGGTTGCTTATTGGTTTGAATGCCACCGGTTGACCATAATTCAGGTGCTACGTGTCCAAGCTGTCGAGACTCTGTGTTCAATCCTACGCACGCCAGGAACACGCCCAGCCGACTCTACAACCTAATTGGCAAAACACATGTCAGACCGCATATCACACTGCGATCACGTAATACGATATTGTATTAGGTAACAAGCGGCTTGTGTCCTGGGGGTCCCCAATTAATTGCCATAAATGTGGGGAATGAAGCCACATCAAGCTTGTATGCGGCTGACCGAACAAAATTCCCCAAAATCAACCATTCCTCTGATTGGTTACATTTTGTGTGCATCAGATGCTTGCGAATAAAGCCCATAGGCACCTTTAATACCACTTCAAATTTAACAACCCTACAAAATGTCAATTGTCGTTACTTCACAGTAAACAAAGCTACATCCATCGATTCAATTCAATTAAATCCAAATATATTGAATTCAAATGAATACAACTCAAATCAATTAAATGCTTTCAATTCAAGTCCAAACAATTCAAATATTGATTCTATCAAATTAATTAAAAACATATTAATTTATGAATTCATGAATTAATACAATTTAATTAATTGAATTAAAGTAAAGTAACAATTAATTAAATATAATTTAATTGATGATGTAATTAATTAAATAGTACCAATGAATTATAAATAATTTTATTTATTCATTTAAATCGTGTTATTAATGAATTAATTCAATTCATTTAATTAATTAAACATTAATACAATTATAATAAATACAATTATTCAATTAAATCCGAATTTAATTCTTAATTAAATTCATGATTACTTCAAACATTTTCATTGAGGACGCGCCTCCAGGCGCCCTTTACTTTTGATTCAGGGATTAGCCCGTCAAAACTGTGTGCGTGTGTGTGTGTGTGTGAGTGCGTGTGTGTGTGTGTGTGTGTCACAACCTACTTTGCAGGTTTCACTTCAAATCACAAAAAAACGAAACATTATACAATATATAACAATTATAAGACTTATTGATACCGGACATATTCTCACGAGACCACATATTACATTACATTACATTACATGTTAAAGTCTACTTGACACCGCGAGGGTGTATGAGACTCTGTGCTTTAAACAAAAAGAAAAAGCACCCACAAAGCAAAAAACCCCATTACATCAGGGGTGTGTCGAGGACAAACAAACCAAACTCCCAACCACCGTTTTGGTGGCGTAGGTATTAAACCCCTTAGAGCAGGACCCAGATCTCAACCACTTACAGTGGCGGAGGTAAGAAGCTAACAAATGAGAAGTCTCAAGAAGAAAAAAAAGGGATAATAAATTACGGTGCCACTAAGCAGTCCAGGGCTTCCTGTCTTGCTCTTCTACAAGTAGAAAGATAGTCGGCTAGGTTGCTCCAAAAAGACTTAGTGCCATTTCCATTCATAAAGGTTCTGAATGTGGAATCGCAGAATTCCACATTCCATACGGTTAAGTCGGTATCCTCATGGACATGCCTATAAATATCTGTAAACAGATTCTGGTAGCGGAGGCGAATATCATTATAAAAAGGGCACTCAAACATATGCATTTCATCCTCAGTTTTTTGGAACCCACACATTTGACAGTGTCTCATTGAGCGAGGGATGTGTGCTCTATCCACCACCCTCATTCTTTCTGTGTTCAGCCAATGGGAACCCATTCTAAACTGTGCTATAGAACGAATCTGATCCTGCTTATGTAAGGCGGATGTAAAGGGAATCAAGCCATTCTCATCATTGCTGTTGGCTGCGAACCATTTTTGGTATCGGAGGCGTTTAAAGCCAACCCTTCTCTCATCAGGGATGTCTCTAACTGCATTGGTGTCACTTGGGTACTTAAACCTCCATGACTCAAAAACTTCAGACATAATACCTTCGACATCGACAGCCTCCAAAATGTTGATGTTTTTACTGGATCCTAGCTTGTGGAGAGCACAACGCAAGTCATGAACCCAGCCAGTGTTGGAGTCAAAAGATTCCTCAAAAGCCATTCTAATGAGATCCTCAGGTTCTTTATGTATGGTCTTGTTCCAGAAGCGCAAAGCTTGTTTAAGCCAAGCAAAACACAACGGGGTTCTACCCAGCTCTTCCATGATAATATTAATTAATATTAATTAATATGAGCATCGCAACTACCCAGCTCTTCCATGATAATATTAATTAATATGAGCATCGCAATTCAAGAAGAGGAGCTAAGGTTTGTGCTTTTTGGGCCAAAAGCGACAAATATTGGGTAACATTTGTCATCATTTTAAATTCGTACCATCCAATCATGTGCACAAACATAGGTTTGGGAATGGAATTGTCGTCAAAAAATCGAGGCGAAACATGCAAGCATCACAATGAACGAATCATTCTCCTAGGGCACTACAGCTATTATTAGCACGGATTTCACCCACAACTCACCCGCAGGGCCGTGCGTGGGGTGGGCCAGGTCGGAAATCAAGCCACGCCAATTAACTAAGGTACTCATAATTCTCGTAATGTTCATGTTTCCAGCCTTGCAACTTGCACAATGAACAATATCATGGGAAACGAATACAAATCCATCTCACGCACTTGCGACCATCGTGCTGTAAACCATGGAGGTACAAACGTTCGCATGGGCACTTCCGAGGCCGCCAGCAATGGGACGGAATCGGACGCAGAGGGACGCATGGCATTCAAGTGAGACGCAGCCAACCTACTGAAGCTGCGTCTGCGACGCAACGGACCCTTCGACGTTCCTTCGACGACGGAGGACGCGGTGTCCTGAACAATTCGCCTTGGTCCCACTGGCGTGCCACTGCGATGCTGCCACACTGCAAGTCTGCCACTGCCAGACTGTCGACCGCCCCCCCCCACCGGCCCCCCACTACATCCGCAATCATCATCACCTGCACCTGGTCGCCTATCTCAATCCCGATCAATTCTCAATCCCGATTAATTCTCGATCCCGATCAATTCTCAATTCCGACGTTAGCCTGTCTTCCCTTCGCCTGCCCCTGCTTGCTTGCTGCTGATCACGACGAATTTTCGCCTCACTCTGCCTGCTTGCTGCCGCTTCCGACAATTCTCCTTCCCGATAAAATCTCCTTCCAGATCAGCTCCCAATCCCGCTCAATTCACAATCCCGGCGTTCGCCTGTCTCCCCTCCGCCTCCACCAGGTATCCCACCCACACCCACACACCATGTTCAATGCTTAACATGCACTCCCAATCGCACAGGGGTTAGGCCGCATTGAACTCAATCACGTCCACGTCCGAGTTCGGATCTCTCGACACTTCCCTTCCCACTTCTACCCACTTCTACACCTCCCCACTCCAATCCCATATTCCCATCCTCTCGCCCCTATACCCCACGCCAGCGTCCACCCCCGGGCCTGCCAACCTTTCCTCCCACTCCCGCCCCAGATTTTCCTGGCCTGGGCTTTGCTCCCATTGCCCACACCCTTCCTCACTCCCCAGCCGTCATGGTGTAGCACAGCATGGTATGATTTGTACCTACATGCAAGGTTTATTGGTGTAGTTTGGCAAGGTGAAGCATAGCATGGCATGTAATGGTTTATACATGCCATGCATGCATGAATTGTACAATGGTAGTATGGTGTGGTATGGCATGGTGTAGCATAGCATGGTATACATGCATGGTATATTAGTATGGTATGGCATGGTGCAACATAGCATGGTTTGTTATGGTTTATACCAACATGCATTGTACAATGGTAGAATGGTGTGGTATGGAATGGTGTAACATAGCATTGTATGGTGTGTACCTACATGCATGGTATATTGGTATAGTATGGCATGTTGCAGCATAGCGGTCTAAATGGAAAGAAAGACAGATGGGATCCCTTCTTCGGGTGGCAGTGCATGCGTAGCCCCTTGTGTGTGCGTGTGTAAGTGTTTGGGTATGTGTGAATGTTTGCATGGGGTTGTCTTGTAGTGTATGGATGGCCTGGTGTGTGTAAGGGTGAGTGTCTGATTGGGTTTTGTGTGTCGATGGGATTGTCTTGTAGTGCATGGATGGCCAGGTATCTGTATCTATGTACGGAAACAGATCTTTGTGGCAGTGCATGTGTAGCCACTTGTGTGTGCATGTGCCTGGGGTTGTCTTGTAGTGCATGGATGGCCAGGTGTGTGTATATGGTATGAACAATGCTGTGTGGCAGTGCATGTGCAGCCAGTTGTTCATTTGTGTGTTTCCATGAGTGAGTGTCGGGGTGTGTTTGTGTGTGCATGGGGTTGTCTTGTAGTGCTTGGATAGCCAGATGTTTGCGTATGTGCGTGCACAGTGCTGTGTGGCAGTGCATGGATAGCCAATTGTTTTGTGTGTGCATGTGTGTGTATTTGAGTGTGTTTGTGTTTGCATGTGGTTGTCTTGTAGTGCATGGATAGCCATATGTGCGTGTATTTGCGTGCACAGTGCTGTGTGGAAGTGCCAGAATAGCCAGATGTGTGTGTATGTGCATGCACAGTGCTGTGTGGCAGTGCATGGATAGCCAGATGTGTGTGTATGTGCGTGCACAGTGCTGTGTGGCAGTGCTTGGATAGCCAGATGTGTGCGTATGTGCATGCACATTGCTGTGTTGCAGTGCATGGATAGCCAGATGTGTGTGCATGTGCGTGCACTGTGCTGTGTGGCAGTGCATGGATAGCCAGATGTGTGTGTATGTGCGTGCGCAGTGCTGTGTGGCAGTCCATGGATTGCCTCATGAGTGTGTATGTGCATGCACAGTGCTGTGTGGCAATGCATGGATAGCCATATGTGTGTGTATGTGTGTTCACAGTGCTGCGTGGCAGTGCAGGGGACCCAGATGTGTGTGTATGTGCTTGCACATTGCTCTGTGGAAGTGCATGTATAGCCAGCTATGTGTGTGAATGTGCGTGTGTAGTGCTGTGTGGCAGTCCTAGGTAGCTGGATGTGTGTGTATGTCCTTGCGCAGTGCTGTGTGGAAGTGCATGGATAGCCAGATGTGTGTGTATGTTCGTGCACAGTGCTGTGTGGCAGTGCATGGATAACAATTTGTATTGTGCGTGTATGCGTGCGTATTTGAGTTTGTTCGTGTTTGCATGGGGTTGTCGTGTAGTGCATGGATAGCCAGATGTGTTAGTTTGTAGTAGCACATGGCTGTGCGACAATGTATGTGTAGCCAGTTGTTTTGTGTGTGCATGCTTGAGTGGCTGAATGTGTTTGTGTTTTCGTGTGGTAATGTAGTGCATGGTTAGCCAGATGTGTGTGTATGTGCGTGCACAGTGCTGTGTGGCAGTGCATGGATAGCCAGCTATGTGTGTGTATGTGCGTGCGCAGTGCTGTGTGGCAGTGCTAGGTAGCCACATGTGTATGTTCATGCAAAGTGCTGTGTGGTAATGCATGTATAGCCAGCTATGTGTGTATGTGCGTGCACAGTGCTGTGTCGCAGCGCATGGATAGCCAGATGTGTGTGAATGTGCCTGCGTAGTGCTGTGTGGCAGTGCATGGATAGCTAGTTGTCTGTGTATGTGCGTGCTCATAAGTTGTCAAACGTTTTGTAGCTTATTCTGCTATTAGTACCTACTTACTCCACTACTTTTGAAACTCCCAGCCTTCCTCCTCTCACTTTCTCGCATTCTGCATATCAACAATTTCTCGACTATTTGCCCTATGTCCTGCCCGTGACGTCTAATGTGTTTAGGATTTGGTTGCTTATTGGTTTGAATGCCACCGGTTGACCATAATTCAGATGCTACGTGTCCAAGCTGTCGAGACTCTGTGTTCAATCCTACGCACGCCAGGAACACGCCCAGCCGACTCTACAACCTAATTGGCAAAACACATGTCAGACCGCATATCACACTGCGATCACGTAATACGATATTGTATTAGGTAACAAGCGGCTTGTGTCCTGGGGGTCCCCAATTAATTGCCATAAATGTGGGGAATGAAGCCACATCAAGCTTGTATGCGGCTGACCGAACAAAATTCCCCAAAATCAACCATTCCTCTGATTGGTTACATTTTGTGTGCATCAGATGCTTGCAAATAAAGCCCATCTACAAGACAGTCTAGGCACCTTTAATACCACTTCAAATTTAACAACCCTACAAACCCTACAAAATGTCAATTGTCGTTACTTCACAGTAAACAAAGCTACATCCATCGATTCAATTCAATTAAATCCAAATATATTGAATTCAAATGAATACAACTCAAATCAATTAAATGCTTTCAATTCAAGTCCAAACAATTCAAATATTGATTCTATCAAATTAATTAAAAACATATTAATTAATGAATTCATGAATTAATACAATTTAATTAATTGAATTAAAGTAAAGTAACAATTAATTAAATATAATTTAATTGATGATGTAATTAATTAAATAGTACCAATGAATTATAAATAATTTTATTTATTCATTTTAATCGTGTTATTAATGAATTAATTCAATTCATTTAATTAATTAAACATTTATACAATTATAATAAATACAATTATTCAATTAAATCCGAATTTAATTCTTAATTAAATTCATGATTATTTCAAACATTTTCATTCGGGACGCGCCTCCAGGCGCCCTTTATACCCGAATGAAAAAAATTATTTTTGATTGAGGGATTAGCCTGTCAAAACTGTGTGTGTGTGTGTGTGTCCGTCCGTCCGTCACAAACTACTTTTTCAGGTTTCACTTCATATCACAAAAAAACGAAACATTATATAAGATATCCCAAATATAAGACATTTTCATTCTGGACGCGCCTCCAGGCGCCCTTTATTTGAAGAGGGATTAGCCCCATTAAAATGTCCGTCCGTTAGTTAGTTAGTTAGTGTGTCACAAACCAAATTTTCAGGTTTTATGAAAAACTTAAAAAAATTGAAATTCTATATTTTGGATGAATTATAAGACTTATTTATACCGGACAAATTCTGACCAGAGCCCATATGAGCATCGCAATTCACGAAAAGGAGCTCAGGTTGGGCCAAATAGCTACAATTAACGGTTAACAATTTGATTTCAGGGTGTTTTGAGCTGACATTTCAAATTTGAACTACTTAAGCATGTGCGCATACATAGGTTTGGGAGCAGAATTGTCGTCAAAAATTGGAGGCGAAACATGTAAGCATCACAATGGACGAAACATTCCCCTAGGGCACTTGAGCTATAATTTGCCCACGGACCCCACCTCAGGGCCGTGCGTGGGGAAGGGGCGGTGGCCACCGGGCGGGGGCGGGGGCAGGGGCGGGGGCCACCGGGCGGGGGCAGTGACGCGGGCAGGGGCAAGCCACGCCACCTGCCGCTGGTCAAAAGCCCGTTCAGGAGGACGGGACATACCGCTCACGTCTGGGCTGGGCCGAAACATGCAATACCTTGTACAAATTCCGTAAAATCAACGAGATACCTGATTGGCCTATTTTTTCTTGCATCAAATTCTTTACAAAAAAGTCAATCTACATACATGCATTTCATTACATTACAGAAACGTTCAATACTGCTTAAAAATCAACAACCCTTCAACAACTCTCTTTTTCGTCACTTTATAGTTAACAATGCTAAATCATCAATCGATTCATTGGAATTAAATTAATTTAAAGCCTCCAGGCGCCCTTCAAATTTAATCCAATTCGAATTGATACAATTTAAAGCAATTACATGCATTCAAATCACGTTAATTAAATTAAATGGAAAGGAATAAATCGAATTAAAATAACACAACATTAAATGCATCTTTCATGAATTAAGGATCCGAATCATTTCATTCGGGACGCGCCTCCAGGCGCCCTTAATTGAGATTGTTTGTGCCGAGGATGGGAGATATTCAGCCCTGCACGCCATCGCAAGACACCCACCCCCAACCCCCCTCCCCCTCCCGCTCACTGATTCCGTCACCCCTTACCCCCCCTGCTACTGCCAACGCCATTTCACAAATCGGATCCATTCGGATCCCCCCTTCGCTGTCAACGCCACCTCCCCTTGCCTCCGAACACACGACCAAGACTGAAGAACTGACAACCTTCGCAAGCCCCCCCCCCACCCCCACCCCCCCCCCCACCCACCCACCCACCCAAATTCCTGCTCTGAGCTCTACTCCGACATCTTTGTCTACACTGCTCGGAGCTCTCCATTTCCTCCTGTCCAAGACCGTCATTCCCATTCTCTACTTCGTGTAGAGATCTCCATTTCTCCCTTCCTCATCCCTGCTCTGAGCTCCCCTTCGCCACCTTTGCTACCCTGCTCGAAGTGAGCTCTCGACTCCCTCTGCTCCATCTCCAGCCCCCCCCCCCCCCCCCCCCCCCCCCCCTATCCTTCGTAACCTGCTCCATCATCACATTCCGGCTGTGATAGCCACTACAGCCAGAATGGGGGGAATCTTCTGATCATTGCGGACGCTATAGCTGGACTTCGCTTAAGCCGTCGTCTAATCCTTGCGCATCATGATCTTTGATGGAGAGGGATTCGACCTTTGGGACATCTTCATTGACGACAAGCTTCTGCCTCCTGACAGTCCCTGGCTAGGTAATCGCTTTGGTCTACTATGTCATGAGATCGCCAGCTCCATGAAAATCATTAATGAGTATCTATCCCCTGGCATTAGACATGAGCTGAAAAGCAAGAATGTCTCTGGTCCCAACTGGACTATGATGTACCTGAAAGCCTTTTATGGCACTAAGTCCCCAGCCACAGATTGTGTTTCAAATAGCCATGATGATAGTGATGCTACAGCCCCTACACCCCAGCCTGCCAGCATATGTGTCACGTCTAGGACTGCCCCTGCCCCTAGGACTGTCCCTGCCTCTAGGACTGTCCCTGCCTCTAGGACTGTCCCTGCCTCTAGGACTGTCCCTACCCTTAGAAAGGCCCCTAGGACTGTCCTTGCCCGTAAAGTAAACCCTGCCCCAAACCCCATTATCTCAGAGTTGAACTATAAAATCCAAGTAAGCCCAATACCATGAGATCCAAGAACAAAACCATACAATCCAAAACTTGGAACGTCAGATCTATGACATGGAATATGAGACTAGAATGCAGCAACTCCATGATAAATGGGTAAGAGAATTCTTTCCCACCTCCACACTCTGGACCCACTGGGGCATACCTACTGATATTGATCTTGCTATTCGCGTGCATGAGGCAACCATGTACCATGCACCCTCACCTGCTGATGCAATGCCATCCTTATCTGTCGACAACCATGTTCCAGCACTACACACATCACATGCTGCAGCAGTCTGTGTCCCTGTTGAGGACACATCTGTCCACTCTGCCCCCCCACACACAGCAGCTCCTGATGGGTGCAATTCCCTCCATGATCCTCACTTGCATGGGGGGAACCTGATTGATAGACCAGATTGGATAGTCCTAGCAGATGCAGATACAGACCCAGGTAGTGAAGCATCAAACCAACCTCTCCAACTTGTCTGCTTGCAACCACCACGAGGTTTCCCAGCAATACCCCTAGACTGGTCACCAGTCCAAGATCTACCATCCACATGGACGGAGGTCCGCATTGCAGCTGGTTTCCACAATTCATCACCACTCCAACCCATGACACCTGGCACAACACATGCACCTGCACACACACCTGCAGCTCCTGCTGATCCTCACTTGCATGGGGGGAACCTTAGTGCATATGCAAGTACATCCAGCACACGTGATGGAGACACACCCATACTCACTGTCCACGCCACTACGTACCTATGCAAGTACATCTAGTACACGTGACAGCGACAACACACACACATCCACATCCACATCCACTGAGCATGTCACAACGCCTCCCACTCCCACTGATGCTCTGGTTGAACTCGTCATCATCAACCACCCCTTCATCACCTCTGCCTTCCATGGTACTTTCTCCCTGCCCTGGCCCCACTCCCATAATAGGACAACCAAGGCGCCACACATCCTTGTGGGCATAGGATAAATGCTAAGCTTGTGAGCGATACCCTCGCTTGTGGACATAGGATAAATGATAACCTTGTGAGGGGATGTAAACAGCTGAACTCTGAACGGGGGGTATGGACTAATCTGATAACCTCTTGCTCCACTGATATCAGCATTATGATCTGATCTGCACACTGATCTGCATAAATCGCAGTACCGCTATTTTATGCAGACCACCATGCAATGGTCACATTGACCCTCATGCACATGCAGATCCCCAGCACTTGTGAGCGATACCCTCGCTTGCTGAATAAATCTGCATATCACATAATTGTCTTTGAACTGATCTGCAGCCACTCTGATAGACAGCTTCCCTGATCTGCAGCCATCCTAGTCTTTTCTGCGGCAATCATGGTTACACTCACCTCATATGAATGTCACAGCAATTCCTACCCACCTGGCACCTCCCTAGTAGAGTCCGATTGATTTCCCCAGCAGCTCCCTAGAAGTACGCAAATGACCTGCGGTTCCCCGGCAGGCCCTACAAGCCCTCTACCTTCTCAACGGCTCCTGGCGACATGGCGTCAACTCTAGCAACATGGCAGCAAAGCTACTGACCCTGGATGACTTCCCAGCACCTGGCATTTAAATGTGCCCCCTGACCTGCTTGTCATTTTTTAATAGCAATGAACACTCTAGGAATTTAAATCCTGTCATGCCATGTACTAACACAGCAGTTTGACTAGTTTTCTTGCCGACCTGGCCCTCTAGTTACATGCTGTTTTCAATTGACTTCTCAGCATGTACCTCCCCTGTGGAAGACAGTTGTATTTACTGTCAAGCCCACCTTCTCAAATCTTATAAATGATACTGGAAGTACCTCTCCCTATCCTTCCATCTAGACGGATAGTTATGAGCTAGCGGAGGATGTCTACCTTAAGTTATTTCTCATAATGTCATCCGTAATTTGTGGATTCATTTAGAGCCCTCAAATTATGGGGGGAAAAGTATGCTGACCTTATGCATCCCAACTGCCTTCTAGGTGGGATGTATCACACTTAGTCCTGCCAGTCTCTGATTTAGTTATCCTGATGTCACTCTTGATTTGACAAGTCTTTGCAGGATTAAGACTTCCCATTAGAGGGGGAATAAGTTAGATGATCGCAGGTATGACCGTATAAATTCTCCTTCCCCTTATAGACTTACTTTAGTTTAAGTCTGTACCGACCTGGCAGCTCCTTAAAAGCTACCAACCTAGGTCAGTGATTTAGAGTTCTTAGATAAGATTACCATCTTGACTGTGCCAGCCCGCCTTGCCACAGTCCAGATTACCTTACATCTGATCTCTTGACAAGCCTGACCAATGTACAGCCACATATAGTGACTTACTGACTTCGAGACTTTCCAAGTGCTTCCTTCCCTTTAGTCTTGACCTGAATAATCTTATTGTCCAAGTTCTTGACCGAAGCGAGCAGACCAGCTCTTAGTCATTGTATTTCTTTTATATCTATATTAATTTCTTATGCCCCTCAGTTAACTTCAGGAATTCTTGAGCTCAAGAATACCTCAAGTTGGGGGTGATGTTATTGTCCGATATACGTCGGACACTGAGCCGGCATAATGCATACCAGTACCTGGTCCCTCCAGGTCCCGGGTTGCCTGCCACTAGGACACAGGCTAGCTGTGGCCTACACGGGTCTGCAGGATCTTCCTGCAGACTCCCGTCTTCGATATAAGCGCACTCGTTGCGTGTATCCTTCTTCTACTTCAGTCTTCACTGTGTAACCAACAAAAATTCCCCCCCCTCAAAATTTTATTGCCCAAATTTACATTGGTCCTACCTTGCATCCCCTAAAGTCTCCTCACAAAAGCAGCAGTTTAAACTGCCAGGCTACCATTGTTCTTTAGTTATCCTGGAAGTACCTCATAAATTCTTTTCCCACCTGGATAAGATTCTATGTAGACCTCCATCTTTGTTTAGAACATGATGCCTCCAGGGTAATTCAAAGCGCGCGCTTTTTCGCTTTTGAGCGCTGACTTTTTGACCCCCTCTGCGCTCTAAGCGCAGTTTTTTGCAACCCCTTGTGGGCGCTGGAAGCATTTTTTTGTGCTTTTTGCACTACAAAGCGCAGTTTTTTTGTTTTCAAGTGCGCTAAAGCACTGGCCAATTTGGCCATTTGAAGTACCCTGGATGCCTCCTCTGATTTAAGATCCAGTCATACAACCTAGCTCCCAAATCAAGGGAGGACAGTTTACCGACATCCTGTTCATTACAAGAACATTAAGTAGTTAGTCTAGCTTGCACATTCCCTGCAGTAGTTTCTCCTTTAGCATTGAGCTCGACCCTGCAGCTTCCCTGCAGCTTCCCCCTTAGCGTTTCAGCCTAATCCTCCAGCTTCCATGTAGCTTTCCCCTTCTCCTACTTAGAATGATCCTGCAGTTATTTCCTGCATACTGATCCTGCACCTTCCCTGCAGTTTCGTCATATCACATATGTATATATATATTGCTCTATTTACTATGAGACTATAGGTGCTTCCTTCCGCAATCTTGACCTGAATGACCTTATTATCTAAAGCTCTTTACAAAGCAGATAGACCAGCTCTAGGTAAAGCATATATATATATATATATATATATATATAGCCCGTGTGGCCTGTGGCCACACCAACATATGTAGCCCGTGTGGCCTGTGGCCACACCAACACTCACCCCGCACTCTCAGACGCACACCTCTTCTCTCTACCTTTTCCCCTTCTACTTAAGCTGTGGCCTACCCCCTGTCATACACGTATTCCATCATCCCCCCCCCCCACCCACCCACCCCACCCACCCACACATACAGACCCACAGCATCCTCCACTTCCCCCGGCCTCTTCCTACCCAATCCACACACACTCTCTTTCTCTCACCTTCGCCCCCAAAAGCCTCCCTTCCCACAACCACCAACACGCACACACACTCTCCTCCTCCCTACCTCATACCCTTCACTCCGGCTGCGGGATTTAATCTTGCAGAAAGAGGGGAAAGTGCAGGCCAACAACTTGGGAACGCTCACATCCCGATCGCCCCGAGAACACCGGACCAGTGCAATTCCAAAGCTACAAACTTGCAGTTTCATCTTATCGTGCAGTGCCCCAGTTGATACTCGGTCAACTCTTGGAACAGCACAAATCGTATGTCACGATATTCGATACAAAGAAAAGAGCTTTCAGATAAGGGATGAGAGGTGCAAGCGCGAGAGTGTGCAGAGGGACGGAATGGCCGTGGCGATCTGAACAAAGTCGAATTAATCGCAACAACCAGCCAACAATGACGAAGGCGATGCGATGGCATGGCGAAAGTGCGCATGCGTGAGATGAACGGTGGCAACGCTCGCAGACGGAGAAAAAAGCATGACGATCTGAAGGTCTGGCTTGATTATGAGTCTGGCGTAACTCCTGAGGTTGGAAAGCAAAGTCTTCACGCCTGGCTTGGTTAAGAGCAGCTTACCAGCTTCGCGTTCATCCTGAGGCATGGGATCGCGTTGTTCACGTCCGGCTTGATTATGAGCCTGGCGTAACTCCTGGGGTCGGGCAGCGTGGGCATCACGTCGACTCTTGTTGGCTCTTCCCGCTCTGTCCAGTTCTTCCTTGCTCATGCAAGCTCGCTTTGAGCGCTGGCTGGCGGTGTTGCGGGCCCTCCTGTCCGTTAGGACCGTTGGCATGCATCATGGTCGCATGCCCCGTGAAGAAGCAATGAACTGAAACGATTATTCTGAGCGCCATACAAAGCGAGGGTCACCTGATGACCTCCGAGGAGAGGATCTTCTGGATCTAAATTGCTTGCAGTCATAGTATGGGAGGCGAAGCAAATGTGGCGATGAAATGAGCGCGCGCATCAGCAGTTTCGGTATTTGAAAATTTCGCTGGCCGGGGTGTTGCGAGTTGGGTTTGACGGAATGTCGGTTGCAAGTCGGTTACACTTCGCACGCCCATGGCACGTGGGTACGCGATGATGACACCACCACGACCACGACCACGACCATGATTTCTTTATATTTCTCATCTATATAATATATACAAGTACGATAGCCCGTGTGGCCGGTGGCCACACCTACTCTTACGAAGACCCCCCCCCCCCTCCAATCATAGTACGGTGCCCGATTGGCCTTTGGCCACACCTATTTGGGGCTGGTTACATAATGGTTTACACTTGAAACCCCCCCCATTCACACACCACCACCACCAAACCATTATCCGCCCCCTCCCCCCTTCCCTCCCGTTGGCCACACCTGTTTTGGGCTGGGTTAGTTGCAAATCGGTTTTGTCTGCAGTGCATGCAACTTGAAACATTGACGGACGCATATCCCTTGCGATGGTCTCCCTTGTGCACCCACAAGCAAACAAACACCACCGTACCCCCCCCCCCCCCCCCCCCCCCCACACACACACACACACACACACACACACACACACACACAGTTATCTCCACCCACACCCCCACCCAACCATGTAACCCCGCCCACAAACATACTCCCTTACTCTTCCTGACATATTTCCTGACTCCATCCCTTCCCCCACACCAGCCATCCCACCAGCCCCCACCCTCTCCCCACTCTCATCCCTCCCCTCCCTCCTTCACGCACCCACCAGCACACACATACTCCATATCTGCCTCCCTCCACTTCAGCTGTGGGCTTTGCCATAGCTGAAAGGCAAACGGGACGTAGAGCATCGACAACGTTTGCGCATCATCCGACTCCGCTAAAAGCATCGGACCTGCTTCCCTGCCACCTTAGCTGTGATCGATAGTCGACCCCACTGAAAAAGCTGAACCTGCGCAATCGCAACTGTACATAACTAAAGCTTTTCTTAGCGAGCATGAATTCAGTTCGGCCGAAGAAAAATCCTGTTCACCGCAACTGCTCCCGAAGTCAACTCGATCTGAGACTTGGAAACATCGCTAGGTACATCCATTCAACTTTGCCGCGTGCTCCCTATAGCACAATGCACAGCGACGACATGTTTCTCAATGCAGTGGGAAGAAGTTGCAGTCAAGTTGCTGATTTGAGATGTTCGGTCAAGTTAGGGCGAGAATGCTCAGCGAGATTTTTCATTCGGTCAACTTTGATGCGTACTTGCTATGGCACAATGCGGAGCGACATGTTTATCAATGCAGTGGGAAGAATTTGCAGTCAAGTTTGTGACATGGGATGGATGCGATTCGGACATTTCTGACAGGTTGGCTAACTCACCACGTCACCTCGCTCCTGTTGTGCGTAGCGACAGGTCTCTTGACGCAAGGGAAAGGTCTTGCAGAGATGCAGGGGGAATAGCTTGTAGGAAGACGAATTGTAGCGCGTAATATATATATATATATATATATATATATATATATATATATATATATATATATATATATATACTAGTACGGTAGCCCGTGTTGCCGGTGGCCACACCTACTCTCACGAAGACCCCCCCCCCCCCCGCCCCCCCCCCCCAATCATAGTACGTTGCCCGTGTGGCCTTTGGCCACACCTACTTGGGGCTGGTTACATTAGCCACACCTATTTGGGGCTGGTTACATAATGGTTTACACTTGAAGCCCCCACCCATTCACACACCACCACCACCAAACCATTATCCGCCCCCTCCCCCCTTCCCTCCCGTTGACCACACCTGTTTGGGCTGGGTTGCAAAACGGTTTTCTCTGCAGTGCATGCAACTTAAAACATTGACGGACGCATATCCCTTGTGATGGTCTCCCTTGTGCACCCACAAGCACATAAACACCACCGTTCCCTCCCCCCCCCCCCCCCCCCCCCTCCCCCCCCAGTTATCTCCACCCCCACCCCCACCCAACCATGTACCCCCGCCCACAAACATATTCCCTTACTCTTCCTGAGCTATTTCCTGACTCCATACCTTCCCCCACCCAAGCCATCCCACCAGCCCCCACCCTCTCCCCACTCTCATCCCTCCCCTCCCTCCTACAAGCACCCACCAGCACACACATAGAAATTGAAATTGAAATTGTTACATCCGTGTAGAACCGTTACTCACAGGACGTGAAGTTAAGGACACCATAGCGTAAGCCGGAGCTAGCTATAGTCACCGTAGGGCCATCTCAGTAAAAAGAATTACCACCGATGCCTGACCGGCAGGCACCGTAGCCACATCATGCCAGTGCAGCTTAATACGGGGGTTTTTCACCCCGGTTGGGAAGCACCGACACAATGCAGCTGGCAAGACAAAACCTGAGAGGGGGGACGGTCTGTGTGCTAGTCCCCGGGTATCGACCCGGGGTGTGCTTCCATAAAACGTCTGCACTGTAAAATACTCTGAAAGCTAGTGATGGTGTGGGAGTGGACTGTGTCCGCCAGTTTGAGGGCACATGATCTCTGAAGTCCAAGAGTGGTCATAGAAGTCAAAAAAGAGGTTGGAATAGTACCAGTTGTTCCAACGGTGATAACTTCATAGTGAACGAGGTATCCAGCCGATCTAAGGCCATTTACTAATTCAACATGCTGGGCGTGTTTAGTGATAAACTTAGTAGCATGGTTGGTATCAGAGCAGTATCCAAGCTCAAGAACCCAGAGTTCTTTATCAGACATACAGGTAGGAGAGTCTATGTCAGGTAGGACGGCAAGATCAGGTCTCATTCTCTTCCAGTCCGCTACAGTAATAGTGGAGGGGCGTAACCAGTCAGGGAGACGTTTGCCCAGGACCCCTGGGGAGGTCCTCTTCCTTGCCAGCGTCCATGATCATTCTGCGGGATCCCAGGCTCCGGTGCAAATGGCCTTGTGGATGAGTCGCACTGCGGCGTCATGTCTCTTGATATAGAGCCCCTTGAAAGTCCGGTGTGTGCAGCCCGCCAGGATGTGGCCCGCTCCGTCCTCACAGGTGTGGCAAATGGGGCATAGGGAGTTCGTGGGTGGGTGAGTGCTTGTAATATAAGGGAGTTTCCAGCGGAATGTATCAGCATGAATAGCGGTGCTCTCGCTTGTTTTATGTCTTGGTGACTCCTTGTGTACTCCCTTAGAACTATCGGTCCTGATAGTACTATGTCAGCTTCTTGTTGACTGCGTCATCGTTCTTCTGACACCGCTGTCTAGCCTTACCCTGATCAGGTTCCAGGCTACCGCCCCCTTCCTCCTCCACTGGTGCCCCTTAATGGGTCTCCTGTGCTTGTAACTTATTCTCGTCTCCGCATTTATAGATTGCGTGCTGCACAACACAATTCCACTCTCCGGAGTGTTATCCAAGCTGATAGGTTATACGGCCCTTCATTTACTACCACTGCTTTGCGATGCAACTCCCGCAGGACCTCCCGCCATTTTGAAAACTCCATGACATGGATGGTCTTTCCTGACGCGCGGGATGCGCAGTATCATTTCAGCGATGGCTGCGACCATCCTTCCAACGGAGGAACGGCCCTCTTGATGATTGGCTAGACGTTGTGCACCAGCTGCCTCTGCTAGCGGTCATGAGAGTCCTTCCGCCTCGTGGAAGTAACCCCCCCCCCGTCATTCCTCCATCTTCTCTTCTTTTTCCTCCTGCCGTCTGTCGCCTCCTCCCGTCTGTCGTAGATGACTGTGACGTGGCAGACTCAAGTCGGGCGGACTAGCCTGGACATCGGTGGAGATACCCCGTCTTCTCTGATCGGTCCTTGATGTCGTAAACTCGTGTTGAGGCTCTGCCTGCATACCGGAGGTTGCCAAGCCGACCAAGTCCCTGCTGATGTTATACGTCGTCTTTGCCCCCCCCCCTTTGACTCTAGTGGCTATGTGCTAACCTTCTGGAGAATTTTTCGATCAGTTGGCGGATCGCGGCACTGCGAGGGTTCGCACAAGAGGACGACGCGTCTGGAACCTGGAGATTCTGGAGGGGTAGGGGAGGAAAGCCAGGGGGGTATGGTTCCAGCAACTCGGGTTCTGCTCCCTCTACCCCCATCGGCGTGAGTCGAGCGATAGAGGGGGGGACTTGGGATTGACTGCTCATCGGACGGCGGGAAATAGTGACCCCCCCTTTGCCATGCCTTCGGCTCTGCTCGATTCGCATCTAGCGATTAAATTTCGAATCTGCCTTGGCGATTGCGATTTTCGCATTGGTTGCGGATTTTCTTGCACCAGGTGCGACTGCTGCACTGTCATTCTCGTCTCTTTTTTTTTTTCCCCCAACTTCTAATCTCGACTTTCGACTACGGTTCCCCACCTTCTGTGATCCCACAGGTTCGCGCAGCGCCGACTTAGCCCATGCTTACAGCCGAAGTGGGAGCCGAAGTGGACGCCGTCCTGGCCCTAGTCCAGCGGCCGTGGAAGGAGCGTTTGGCATGAATCTTTGATATTTTTATTTAGGATCCTTGTGACCCCTGGGGCGTTATGTGGTTCGAAGAGGTTACTTCTTTGTCTCCGTGCCCCTGGTTCCCCCCTTAGGTGTATGCCTTGCAACGGCGTTTGGGGTCGGGTGTTGAGTCTGCTAGGGCTAAGGGGTTTATAGTAAAGTGGTTTGTTTTTGAGGATTGGCTGATATCGGTTGGGGAGGAGCATGAGTTATCTTTGGCATACACTGCACAGCAGAATGCAACTGTGGAAAGGTACAATGGGGTCTTACAGTCTATAGCTAGGAGCATCCACTTGGAGTCCAAACTTGCTAAGTCTTTCTGGCCCTATGCTTCCTCGCTGCGTGGTACTAGTTAATCGCTTGCCCAATCAGGGAGAGAAGACTCCTTACGAGCTTTTCTTTGGGGTTCAGCCTGATGTGTCGATGTCGCGTGTGTTCGGTTGCCCTTGCTACGTTACGCTAGTAAATGGGAAGAAGCGCAACAAGCTGGACGAGCGGGCGCTTATGTGGAAGGACTGGTGGGTATTCCCTGGTGCGTAAGGGTTATTTTGTTTGGGTTCCAAAGTGCGCGATGGTAGTAGAGAGTCGTGATATACTCTTCTATGAGCAGTTTGAGCATAACTGTTATACCTGGTTATCTCCCTATGACGGGTTTCTCGTATTACACTGCACCTGCCGCAATCACGGACATATGCATGTGCCTGCGGTTCATTCCCTTGACCTTTGCTACCCCAATGTCGACCGCTGCCCTGATCATGGGATGCCCTTCCATGGGATGACCTTGCGCCCCAGGTTAGGGGCTGATGGTGCTGTATTGCGTGTGAAGGCATTGGGTCAGCGAGATTCCTGCGGTACTTTCAGATAAAATCTTAGCCGAATCTCAGGGGGTTGCTGGGATCTCCAATACGTCGCTCGTCGGTGAAGCTTTAGGTGTACGACAGCCTTCAATCATAGTGGTATCTGGATCAGGTCCATTGCCTAATAGTCCCCACCCTCCGACCACCTTGAATGACTCGCAGGCGTCGTTCATTCAGACGCCTCCCGTTGTCCCTGGTGGAACACTCGGGTCCCGGCCTGGGGATGATGTAGCCGTTGCTGACTGGGCAAGTGATGATTTAGAACACTGGTCGGGTTCCGATACTGCGTACGGCTGGGGTGTTACAGTCGACTCAGGCTTCGTTGATATAGAGGCAGATAAGGCCGGCCCTGTTCAACCAGGCAGCAGTTCTGCGCTGGGGGCTATACTACCGGTTACTAGCTTGATACTGCGTATGGCTGGGGTGTTACAGTCAACCCAGGATTCATTGTTTTAGGTGCTGATGGTTCTCATACGTAGGTTAACATGGCCCTATGTGTGGGTGCCTATTCCTCAGCACCGCCTAGACTGACTTATAGGGTAGTCTAGATTGGTGGGGCGTTACGACGCTTTGTTTAGGCAGCTTCCTTTCAGCTGTCTTACTTGGTTTTGGTGGAAGGTGGTACTTAATTCAGACCACCGTTATAGCGTCTTGATGGTTTCTGACTCTAGTTCCATAGGCAGATGGTTCGTTCGGTGGAGCTCATCATAGATTAGCTATTTCTTTTTACTCCAAACTGTTTTTAGATCACCAGCCCCTCATGTGATTGGAACTTTTTGTGGAGTGTAGTAGTTGTTTCCCTTCGGATTTTACTGTGAATTGGTGGGCTGGGTAATCTTGCAGTTGTACTTGCAGATGTACCGCCGCTCACCTCTTTCTTCTTTTCCGAGTGTATTTCAAGCGCCCTTTCAGTCCATCCTTTGCAATCAATTCTTTGACGTCCTTTTTTCTGCGTTTACTATTTTTTCAAGTGGACATTAAGTTTTCTGTACTGTGTTTGTACGTCTAAACTCCTGTTGTTCATTGAACTGTGTTTCCTTTGTTGGTTACAAGTTTCTTGAGATTTATCTCCGCATCCTTTGGATTTTCAGTTGCTGCAGGTTTAGTTTGCTTGTGGTTAGGTGCTTGGTTTGTCTTGAGTGCATGAGTTCTTTGCGGTGCGATACCCACCTCCTAGAATGTTTTAGTTAGTGCCGTAACTGGGGATTTATGATAATTAACTTTCATAAATCTTCTTACTTCCATCTTTGAGTAAGAAACCAGTTCATCATGGTTTTTTCATCCCAACCTAGTCATGAATTCTAAGCTAAGAATAGTTTTTAAGGTAGTGGATTTTTCCATCGACTTTATTTTTCCATCGTAGTCTTTAGTGTCCTCTTGTCTGCGTCCTTTAGGTTTTGATTCTCTCGTGTGCTGCTCTCACACGATATTTCAATCCGTCTCTTTGGTTATCATTGATTGGCGTTAGGTTCCTATACCCGGATCGGGTTTTCTATACCGTTGTTCCCCAACTTTGATATACGTTTTTTCAGTCTTCTCTTTAGGTTACGTTCTCGGTTCTTTTAGTCACCGTTGTTCCCCTTCCTTTGGTATTTGGGATTGATTTCTGTTTTGGCCTCCCTGTGATTTCTGGTTTGGTGCCTCCTATTCTGGATGAATAGTATTTTTGCGCTTACCATGGATGGTTACATTTCCGTTTTGGTCTCAGCTCTGCTCGGTATGACCCAAGTTTTTTTTGCTGCTACATTTTCGGAGTACTACAGTGGTTTTTGGTTCATCCTTTCTCATCCTTTTATTTTAGACAAGGCTTTCTTCTGGTTTCCTGATTTTTCCGCCGTTCCTTCATAACTTTTGTTTGCTACCAGTTTATAGTTCTATGTCACCAGTGCCATAGGTGGAGTAGTAGTATTGTATGTCACCTGTGTCATAGGTGGAGTGTCAGCATGAATTGCGTTGCTCTCACGCGTTTATGACTTGGTGACTACTTCTGTACTCCCTTAGAACTATCGGCCCTGACAGCTTCCCGTAGTGACAGTTTCCCTTAGCCTGAGTCATTGAGTGACTCAGTGACAGGTTCCTGTCAGCTACTTCACCGGTCTTGCCTTTACCCTGATAGTTTCCCGGCTGCCCGGTTTCCTCTGACATTGACTGTATAGTGTCTAACCCTTATCAGGGTATAGCCTACCTTTCTTTCTTCCTCCACTGGTGCCCCTTAATGGGTCTCCTGTGCTTGTAACTTACTCTCGTCTCTGCATATATAGATTGGCGTGCTGCACACACAAAGTCCACTCATCCGGAGTGTTATCAAAGCTAATAGACATTACATTGATTGTAATAGGGCCTACTGCAAATCACATATAAGGGGATGTATCCTTCTCCAGATGGGATATACACGGTTAAATATAACAACAGGTAAACCTGGTATACCCTAAGTGGAAGAAGATGAAATGGAGTTTATGTTATAATGTCCTTAATGCTCTAAAGACAGGAAATTGCTTTTTGATAAACTGAGAATTGGCCCAGAAAGGCTGATAAAGTGATGAAGACGTTACAACACGAAATTGATCATGATGAAGACGTTACAACACGAAGTTGATCATGATTCCTGAATCTTTTGAAGGAAGGAATATAAATGTGTCGAGAATCAGAACATTCAATTATTTGTGACACAAACTCATGGACTCCGTCAGTCAAACGATTTGTTGGGGCCCAGTTCAACAGTGTCTATCTTCGTTTTAGCGCCGCCTATTGAGGTTGGGAAAGTCTCCTGAGCTTATTTGGCTCCCCCTGGACCGTAGCATGTTATAGACCGGTTCTCCCGGCTCAGCTAGAGTGTCTTGGGGCGCCAGGCCTTCCGCCTGGAAGCTTCCATAGTAGTGCCTCCACCCGTTAGGGCCGGCACCTACCGGCGGCAGTACCCTGAGGTACTGTCGCCTTTTCCCTTCTTATACCTAGCTTGCCGCCTGGCATGCTATCACGATTGTAAGCTTAGCGCCTTCGCCATTCCCTGTGTCAGTCCTCACGAGATAATACTCCGGAAAGCTAAAGGTTATCGCTCATCACTGCCGTCCCGTGTTCCACTGCAACAGACTTCCACGCCTGTTACCCTGTCCGTAGATCCCGAGCTCCCGCGCACCTGCAGTGCCTTCCACAGTTGCCGCCGCAACAACCGAAGGAAAAGGATCTCAGTTGCAGAATCTTTCTACTGCTTGCTAGGCATCCCCGCCTTGGGAAACACCAGCCCCCCCCCCCCCCCCCCCCCCCCCCCCCCCCACCCCCCCCCCCCCCCCACCCCCCCCCCCCCCCCCCCCCCCCCCCCACCCCCCCCCCCCCCCCCCCCCCCCCCCCCCCCCCCCCCCCCCCCCCCCCCCCCCCCCCACCCTCCAACCCCATCCCCTTTTCCCCCCCCCCAACCCCTTTACCCCACCGCCCCGCCAACCCAACGTAACCCCCCCCCCCCCCCCCCCCCCCCCCCCCCCTCCCTTCTTTAACTACGGGTTGTCCCAGCCCTTGCCAATGAATCCACCGTCGGCGTCTAACGTCGCAGAGTTTCATCACTGGCTCAAGGACATCTCTAAGGAAGTTAAGGTGATGGAGGAAGAAAGTAGAGAGTCCCACATCAAAACTAAATTTAGATCTAGCATCTACATCATGCACCACATGTCCCCTGCTCTTAGACTACAGTACAAGGACTTCAGGCACATAGACTTATTGTCTTGGCTCCGAGATGTGTATGCAGACTGGTATTTTGAAAACATAGATCCCTCCACAGATCTGGTGCCATACCCACAGCTCAACATGTTGAATTTTTACCCTCCCAAGAGTGAGGATTCAATATCCCTTATAGCCAACAAAAGTCCAAACCAGCCAGCGCCAGACAAACAACCATGCACCCAATATGCCCTCAATGCTACCTCACGAAACACACGTAGCATTTTTTTTTTTTTTTATATACAAAAACTGGATCATGGACACAGGTGCCACCTCTCACATGACTGGAGATGCCAGCCTTCTCTATGACATAAAAGACATAGCTCCCATTAAAGTCCTCACAGCCTCTGGTCACACTTACATAACAAAGTCTGGAACAGCCCTCATCAGAGGAGAAAATGGGAAACTTCACAACCTTCTCAATGTCCACCTTAACTCAGACAAAAACACTCCCAACTTGTTCTCAATGGCATCAGCCATCAAAAATGTACCCAACATGGAAATCAAGTTCACGTCTGACAAAGGCACCATGACCATCAATAACAAAGTCATCATCCAGGATGACTTTGTTATTGATGGTCATGGATCCAAAAGACGACTCCTGTACCTAGTCCCTGTAATCAAACATGATCCTACACTAATCAGAGGATCAGAACACACCACAGCTGTCGCAATGGCAGCTGTCTCCAGAAAGACACCTATGACAGCTGAACTACAACACATCAGATTAGGACATCTAGCCTACAGTTCCTTAGCAAGAATGGCCTCAGAAGACATGGTCATTGGAAACGACATCACCTCATCTGCATTTAGGAAAATGAGTAAGCAAACCTGTGAGATCTGCATTCTATCTAAGATGGACAAAAACCCCTACCCCACATCTCACACCAGAGCTACCAGACCAATGGGAATCATTCACATTGACATGAGTGGAAAGATGAAAGTTCCTAGCCTGAATGGCAGCCTCTACTTCCAAGGCATTCTGGATGATTACTCCAAATACTCCATTGTTACATTTCACAAAACCAAAGATGCAGTAGCCAGTGCTACAATCACTGAGCTTGAACGGTATGAAGTCCTCACCCAGAACAAAATTGGAACCATTTTTTGCGACAATGGATCAGAATACATTTGCAACAAATTCAAAAATTGGTGCAAGAGGAAAGGAATCACCCTCAACTTCACAGTTCCAGGAAACCCCTCTACAAATGGTGCAGCAGAGCGCCTGAACAGAACTCTGCATGACAGGTCCACAGCCCTTCTCCTATCATCTAAATTCCCCAACAGGTACTGGGCAGAAATGGTCAAAAATGCAAGTATCCTCAGAAACCTCTCACCAACCTCTGAGTCCAACAAAACACCATATAAACTATTCCATGGGATCAAACCGAAGATAGATCACCTCAGGACAGTTGGATGCACAGCATATGTACATGTCCCACCCAAATCAAGGGATTTCAAATTCTCACCCTCAGCCAAGATCACTAGGCTCATTGGATATTCAGACTCAAGAAAAGCCTACAGAGTGGTAGACTCCTCACACAAATTTTTTGATATTAGAGATATTACTTTCAATGAATTTGAAAACCTGGCAGGTCAAAAAGGATTCCCAGGTGCAGACGCTGTGGTACTAGGAAACTATAAAGACGATGTCCCTATTGAAATTGATGAAGATGACCCTACTCCACCTGCCCCTGCTATCCCCACCCAATCTGAACTCATAGAAAGAGAGTACATCCTTGCCAGACAGGCTAAATATCAGACAAACCCCCAAGTGTGGGGGCTGCCAGACAACCTCTCTTCTAACCCAGAAACAGTGTACCAGCCGACGTTCACTCCACCAGCTTCCACTCTCACACCAGCAGCCAGTACACCTCATAACCAAACGGTAGAACAAGGAGACGAACACATCCCTCAGGAAATTGAAAATCCCCCTAACCCCCCATCTCCACCACGCCAGGAGCTCCCTGAACCCACACCTCCTAGCCCTGATATTCCCCCACCCCCAGAGGTAGACCCATCCCTAGTTGAACCTAGACGAACTGGCAGAGAAAGACACTCCCCAAACTTTCTAGCCTTCTTAGCTGCAGACCAAGTTATCATTCCCAAGAATTAAAGAGAAGCCCTCTCTGCCCCCCAGGCCAAAGAATGGAAAGCTGCTATGCAAGAAGAACTAGCAGCACTTGCACAGATGAACACCTGGTCCCTCTCAGAACTCCCAACAAGAGCAAAAGCCATAGGAACCAAGTGGGTCTTTGACATCAAACAGTCAGTTGATGGAGAAATTGTCAGGTACAAAGCAAGACTAGTTGCCAAAGGGTATGCCCAACGCCCAGGCATGGACTATGATGAAGTTTTTGCACCAGTGGCCAAACATGCTACCATTCGTTACATCCTCTCAATGGCAGCAAACCCCAAGGCATACCTAGCACAGTTAGACGTTTCCACAGCCTTCCTCAATGGAATAGTTGAAGAAGAGCTGTACTGCACTCAACCACCAGGATTCGAACAAGACCATAGGGTCTGCCGTATGTGGAAATGCCTTTATGGTCTCAAACAAGCTTCTCGCCAGTGGTACCTCAAGGTAAAAGAAGACATGACAGCTATAGGATTCAAAGAAGTAGACGTAGACCAAGGTCTATTTGTGCTCCCCAGCTCAACCAACAAGCCCATCATCTGGGTACTCCTCTGGGTTGATGACTTCCTTATGCTGTCCTTTGACAAAACCATCCTAGACAAGTACAAAACCACCATCATGACTCTGTACAAGACTAGAGACCTCGGTGACCCCTCAGTGTTTGTTGGCTATGAAATCACAAGGAATGCATCAGCTGGCACCCTCCACATCTGCCAATCAAGGTTCATCCAGGACCTGCTGCGTGCCCACAACATGCTTCCTGAACCCAACAGCACCAGATTCCCTGTGCCTCTCCTACCAGATGCTCCCCTGCCCTATGCCAGCAAAGATGCCCCAGACACAGGCCTACCACTTGCCCAAATTGTGGGCTCCCTCAACTATCTGGCAGTTAACACAAGACCTGACATTGCCCAAGCAGTCAACAGATTGGCCAGGCACAGTGCACACCCGTTGCATGACCACATGGAAGCTGCAACCGGTATACTCAAGTATCTGTCTAACTCACCAGACCATGGCATCACCTACACCTTCTCCAACAAACCCCTCGTTGGTTACTGTGACTCTGACCATGCTGCCTGTCCAATCACAAGGAAGTACACAACAGGTTACGTCTTCCTCAACCAAGGGGGAGCAATCTCATGGGCATCCAAGATCCAGGCATCTGCTACAGCATTGTCCACGACAGAAGCTGAGTTCATGGCAGCTACCTCTGCTGCCCAAGAGGGAATGTGGCTGAGAAAACTAGAACACTCTGCCACAGGCATAGTTCCCCCTCCTCTCACCATTAATGGTGACAACCAAGCTGCCCTTAGTGCCTGGAACCAAGAGAAGCTGTCATCCAGACTGAAGCACATGGAGACCAGGTTCTACTTCCTAAAGGAACAATCCAAGAAAGAGGGTATCAAAATGAACTGGATCCCAACTGCTGCCAACATGTCTGACATGCTCACCAAAGCTCTGCCCAGGGCCAAGTTCTGTGACTTCAGAGCAAAGATTGGCTGCATTGGCAAGCTCAAAATGGAATAACTATAGACGCTTTGATCAAGAACCGCTGATATAGCATCACTCATGTCCTTGACCATGGGGAGCTACCTGCCTTCTTCAGCTCTCCTCCTGCAGCTTCTTGCAGATCCCCTACAGTCCATTCCTGACTCCCCACTATGGCCCCATAGTTTCCCCTAGCATTGATCTTGAGATTGACTCATGATACATTATAGATGATACTGTAAGTATCTCACTATATCCTTCCATCTGGAATGATAGCCATGAGCCAGCGGGGGACGTCTACTTTAAAGTAGTTTATTAATGGAAATCAAACAGATTGCTATCAGCCCCCTTTTAGCTGAACAAAGCCATATGGCTGCACCTTCCTGGCAGCTCCACAGCTGGAATCCAGTCCTACCTAGATAATAGATAATAGTCACTGTACTGCCTCTGTCCCTTGTTCCCCTCTCAATGTACTTGCATATGCCCCTCAAGGTCAATGCCGTTCATTAGTGAACACTGGTCAAACCAGAAGCCTATACCCCCGGGCTCTCCTATGCACCAGTTATCTATTTTCACTCTAGCTTCCCTTCCCCTAGAACCTCCTAATCCCAGGAATTCTTATGAATAAAGAATACCAGGAATTGGGGGGGATGTTATAGACCGGTTCTCCCGGCTCAGCTAGAGTGTCTTGGGGCGCCAGGCCTTCCGCCTGGAAGCTTCCATAGTAGTGCCTCCACCCGTTAGGGCCGGCACCTACCGGCGGCAGTACCCTGAGGTACTGTCGCCTTTTCCCTTCTTATACCTAGCTTGCCGCCTGGCATGCTATCACGATTGTAAGCTTAGCGCCTTCGCCATTCCCTGTGTCAGTCCTCTCGAGATAATACTCCGGAAAGCTAAATAGCATACGTACATTTAAATTACGAACCAACATGAAGATAGGAAAAGGTGACCAAAACAGACAGGATGCAAATGCGGAGGCATATGCAAAGATGCTTCCACACAAAGACATTCAAACAAAAATTAGACTCCCCCATTGGCAGGCATGGTACGTGGATGTGTCTGTCTTGCAGAAGGTAGATCACGGGGCATCGAGCAGGTTCTGAATGCTGGCTGCGTTGATTTGAGCTCATCCCGGCCCCCTCACCTGGTGCGGGTTACACATTCCGCCCCATCTGGCTTGTTGGACAATTTTTTGCTTACAGTTGGTGTTTACTAATACGTTCAGGGAGGTATCGATTGATATCAACGTATATCAACGTGAGATAGTTGTTCAGACAATTGTATAATTCAGTTGATAAGAGCCAAGGACAAGTCTTTTTAGCCAATGGATAGGCTCATTCGTCACAGCCCATGAGGCAGCCAATTAGGCTAAAGGGATTCTAAGCAGACGCAGGCAAGCAGTGCAAACTTCTTAGGTGTGTGTTTCTTGCTTTGGGGCTAGAATTTCTAGGCAAAAATGGCTGTACAAGTCCGGTACAAGTGTTACCCTCTCTGTGAAAGGATACTGCTGGATGCCCACCAGTATGGCTCATTTCCCCTCAACAACGCTGACTGACATGAATTACGTTGTACAGTTCATGATCTTTTGTAACTACAAATCCCCTTTATACATGTCCATCCTATCTTGCGCTCCCTCAATGTGGCCCAACGATATTGTTGTAATAATATGAAGTGTCTGGTAGCTCTCCATAGAAACTTGATGCATCACAAGACTAGCATACGGTGGCATCCACTTCCATGTAGCTAGTACACAGAGGCATAGAAATACAGCAAGCTCTCAGCCACATCATACAAGAGAGGAATTCTCATGGTCCATGTAATAGCTTTTTCTTGCCCACAAGCAGCTCTTGGCATGCTACCCAGCAAAACCTTTAGCAGCGTAGTACATCTGGAAGCTGACTGAATCAGTCCTCTAGTCCTGTTGAAATAGTGGGGCTTAGCCCAGTAGCTGGCTCAGGAACTTGACTAGAAGCTGCTGCTCGTTGCCGAAAATAAAAGCTATAGTCCATGCACCTGCCTGGACCTGGGCCTGGGCAGGTCTTTAAACTGTCTAATTAACTTCGTATGCTCCCTGTTTTTCTCGGGTGTTGCACAGGGGGGCTTGAAATTGGAAGACAGTGAGCAGCCCAGAGCGAGCTGGCTGAAAAACCACATAACAATTCAATCCAGTCCAATCATGCATCTGCCTCACGGCAGTATCATACAGACCTCTAACACGGTGTTGGTCTCACGTTGCTTGATTGGTTGATAATTTGATTGCTGAGGGCACTTGTAGTAGGAACCCTCACTTAAAAATGAATGGGCAAAAAATCGCGATCTCCCGCGCTACCTAGCCTAACACAAATCGTGTATTGATGCTCAAATCATGCTGTGCTAATACTAAGGCTAACACAAATCATGCTTGCACCCCCCCCAAGAACAAAACAAGGCCTTGGAAGAAGCCTATACCCGTGCAAGAGCCAAGTGGGCACCCTTGCAAGCAACAGGACTGCCTGCTTGCTTGACTGCCTGTTGTCAGTGTACTGCCTGCCTGCTTGCTTGACTGCCTGTTGTCAGTGTACTGCCTGCTTGCTTGACGGCCTGTTGTCAGTGTACTGCCTGCCTACTTGCTTGACTGCCTGTTGTCAGTGTACTGCCTGCTTGCTTGACTGCCTGTTGTCAGTGTCCTGCCTGCTTGCTTGACGGCCTGTTGTCAGTGTACTGCCTGCCTGCTTGCTTGACTGCCTGTTGTCAGTGTACTGCCTGCTTGCTTGACGGCCTGTTGTCAGAGTACTGTCTCCTTGCTTGACTGCCTGTAGTCAGCGTACTGCCTGCTTGCTTGACTGCCTGTTGTCAGTGCATCCCAGCCTGGGTATATTCCCCTTATTTATTCTGGACTTGACAGCTTCGGAGCAGCTCAGGAAGAGGCACGCACAGGGAAGAGGGAAGCTGGGCAGCACTTGTTGGCCACGTGCATTCAAAAAGAGTAATCCCGGTCCATATGCTGGCTAGCTAAGTGCTGGCCAGCTCCCCCTCCCCCTCCCTCTCCACTCACAGATTAGAGTGTATGCGATCTTTGAAGTCAGCAATCACTTCTCTCAATTCCTCGAAGGACCCTGCATCAGGAACATACAGTTCCTCGACATCCTCAAACTCTCTCTCTTTCTCTTCCCCCTCTTCCGCCTCCATTTCAGCCTCCTCCTCCCATTCTTCATCTTCTCTCTGCGCTGCATCACCAGCTGCCAGGACGGCATCCATTTCAGATTCGATGACGTCAACCAGGAAGCTGGCGCCTACAGCAAACTCCTCAAAGGACAGTCGACCATCATTGTTGGTGTCGCAGCATTGGTAGGCTTTGGTGAGACGAACCATTGCGGAAGATGTAAACCTGACAGGTGGACATTCAAGTCATGAAAACAAAAGTCAGGACACAAGCAAAAACAGAACATGCACACAACCATGCAACATGCAACCCACAATCATGCAACATGCAGAACAACAACATGCACTCAAACATTGTTCACTCTGTTATGAGTAGCTCAGTGCACTCGGTTCAATACCTGCCGCCCCATCCCCACATCTGCTATGAGTAGATCAGCAAAATGAAGGTGGTAAGGAGGCGCAGGTGGAAACAAAACATAGTAAACACCTTTTAGATTAGCAAAGTGAAGGTGGTGAGGAGGCGCATGAGTGAAGGGGGGAAGGCAACGCAGCGCACTCACCCACTCGTTGTCAGGTAGGACACATATTCTCGGAGAGTGAGGGAGACACTCGTGTCACTCAATGCTAGAATCCCAAAGAGTTTCCACGCAGCTGGGATCCTGAGAATCTGTGGCAGCACAGCAACAGTAGGGTCTGTGCCTCAGTCAAATAGGGTGTACACTTTTTCTTTTTGGGGCTACATGTAGCAGCTCCTTTCACCCATCCTTAGGCCAAGCCAGAATCTAGCCAGAGTCTGTCTGAACACTGAGAGGGCGGGTATTTCAACGCAGCTAAAAGCTATGAGCTTGGACCAGTGGCTGGCTAATGGAGCTGGAGGGAAGCTGCTATGCATAGCCCCCAAAAGAAACAACGATGGAGAAGTCTTGTCTGGTAGGGGTCCTTCGTGTTTCTGCTTGTAACAAGCCACAGCAACCCTCTGCCTCGCCAACTTCAAAATCAGAACCCACAATCAAGCCTACGTCAACTAACACCCACAACACAAATTAAATCAAAACGGAAAGCAGACTCCACAACCCAAACCCTCTTATCTTAACACCACACACACAAGTAAATCCAGTTCACCCAAAGGAGCCACCGGAGGGCGGCACATCACTTTTGCCATCATGTGCATCCTGCGCCCTCCCCCATAGCTTTTCTTCTCAGCTACAAGCAGCAGTTCTAGGCAGCTCCCTGAGCCATTCACTGGACCAAGCCCCAAGATGTCAGAAGAACAGGAAATGTGGTTGTGTCAGCTTCAAAGTGCACTAGGATGCATCAGGTTTGACTGACTAGCCAGTCAGGGAAGCTGCCTAGCTGAAAAGAAAAGCTATGGCCCTCCTCCTATCCCTCACCTTCCGAATTAACAACTTGGGTAACTTGTATCTAGGGTCCAGCAAGTCTTCTACTGCAATATCTATGAGGTCTTGGCCAATAATGGAGTTTTCCTTGAACATGCGAATGACGAAGTCAGGTATTTCAACAGCTTTCAACAAGTGTTGTACATCCTGAAAAAGGTTGTTGAAGGTTGTTGAAGATTGTTGATGGTTGTCGTAGGTGGATTAAGGTTGTTTGAGGTTGTCGAAGGTATTTCATTGGCTTTCAACAGGTGTTATACGTCCTTTAAAAGGTTGTTGAAGGTTGTTGAAGGTTGTCTGAGGTATTTCATCGGCTTTTATCGGGTGTTGTTAGTCCTGGAAGAGGGAAGCATGAGCTTCAAGTAATGCAAGAGGCAGGTCCTGCGGCCATTCTTCCTTCTAGAAACAATCGGGTAAACATATACACACATGCACGCACAAAAATCCACCATACGCAGGCACACACAAACACACACTCAAAAACATAGTCAGGTTGTTCAACAGCTTTCAACAGTTGTTGTACGTCCTGGAAAAGGAATGTTCAAAAGGAGACGTGGGTCAATATTATGTAGGGATAATATCCCTGCAAGGGCTTTGTGGGCCTAGTATGGTGGCATACTTTGGTGGCATGGGGCATGGGGGCACAGTTTGGTGGCATGGCAGGGTAAGGACCGTAACATGATGCAAGGGTGGGGGGCATGCGAGCTACCTGCATTGCCCTGGCCTGGGAGAACCCCCCCCCCCCCTCCCCCCAGGATATGCACTCACTTCTCCTCTTATAGGCATGTGCATTTTTGAGCGACTTGGTGCAACCCCAGTGCAATGCGCTGCCCCCCAAACCCTGCAAAGCACGAAGCGCAGAGCCCAGGTGGTCTGGGGAGGCATTTTTGACTAGTTTACTCAGACCCATGCTGGAATGGAGACGGAATGGCGAGGCGCTGTTTGAAAAACAACAGTTGTCAAACGGTAAAATGCTATCACAGTTGCAGGTCCGCAATTACCATGTAGAAATCGGTGGATGGGTTATGAATGACAGGGGAAAGTGGGATGGGGCGGGGCTCAGGACTAGAGGGGGGATGGTGGTTGATATAAAGATGGCGGGTGATTATTTCATTCGTTGTCATAAGAACAATCTGCAAAATAAATATTCAAGCACATCCAAACAATGCTGCTGTCCACTTACTCTCAACTTAAAAAAGCCATAAAAAGCGCATTGGCTCTCCTCAAGGGTTACGTTTTTGGCGGAGCCCCCTCTTCTGGGAGGCGGGGCCCCCAAGGGTCACCCCTTGTCCGTTTGTCTGACCAACCAACCACAAGAAACAAGAAACCCTGGCCCTTCCTGCCCCCTGGCCCTGCTGTAAACCTTGGCTTAGGTCCGCTGCACTCGATTCCAGTGCCACCTGTCGCTCCAATAGCAAACACTCTCCACCAATTTTCCACGTCGCTTGCGATGCGCCTAGGACATATCCTAAAACATGGCGTAACAAAACAGCAGTATCACTGAACCTCCTACTCTTCACCCCAAACTCCAAACAATGGATTTTAGACAATTAGCTCACAGATATGGCCATCATCACAGACAGCACAATTGGTAAGACTTAGCCTGTAGTTTTTAATGCTCTTCTAGTTACGCATGCAACGAATGCATGTATGCAGGTTTAGGGTTTAGTGTCTTGGTTCAGGGTTTAGGTTGGGAGGTGTGAGAGGAGGCAGGGAGGTAGGAAGTTGTGTTTTTGTGCTTGTGTCAGCGTGCACTTGCTTGCCCCTGTGATTCTGCTTACCATCACATTAGCAACTGAGGCACCCCCTTCCTCCTATCAATATGCAAAATATATATGTGCAAAATATGAACAGATATATGTGCAAAATATGACCGAAACCTGTAACACAGCAAATCTTGTAGATGAGCAGATGTAGATGGATGACCGAAAAAAGTTTTCACCAAACAGAAAGGCACATATAATTATTTATTTTTCTTTTCTTCTTTGTGCATAATGTCCACAAGACACCCTTGACTTCGTCAAACCGAGAGCACATTTGGAGTCCAGCAGGGCACCAGGAAAATGTAATCATCATCATCATCAGATGTCCTATATCCCCGCCCACATAATATCCCCCAAATCAACAGAGACAGTACTCACCTTAGCTGCGCATAGAGGCAACGGTCTGGTAATATCTTGATTTTTTTCTTCCTCCGCTTTTGCCGCAGCTGCGGCACTTGCTGCTATTGTGACTGCTGCTGCTGACGCCTCTGGTTGTTGGGTTTCCAACCTTGGGGATAGGGGAGTGTTTGGAGGCACCATCTGACTCTACATGGTGGTGAGACATGGAGGAGGAGAAGGTCAGCTCATGTGTTAAGTTTCAGTTTGAGTTAGGATTAGAGTTTGTGAGAGGAAATAGGAGGCCAGGTGGGTGGGTGGGTGGATGGGTGAGAGGAAGGCCAGGTGGAGAGGAAGGCTAGGTAGGTGGGTGGATGGGTGAGAGGAAATAGGAGGCCAGGTGGGTGGATGGATGGGTGGGTGGGTGGATGGGTGAGAGGAAGGCCAGGTGGAGAGGAAGGCCAGGAAAAAATAACACCCAAATTAGAGTTTGAGTTTGAGTCAAGGTTAGGATAAGAGGTGGATTAGTTGGGGTAAGAGTTGGTGTGAAGTAGTGGTGCTCGGAACTGGTGTACTTGTTGTGGGTGTTGGTGGTGCTGGTGCTGGGAAATGGGGATGGTGGTGGTGGTTGTGTTGTTGTTGTGGTAGGTGGTGATGGTGTAGGTGTTGGTGTTGGTGGGGTCCTGCGCTGTTTTGTCCAAACCAGCAGCCAGAACTGGCACAGGCAGCCAGGAGTTGCTGCATGGCTTGGCCTGGTCAAGTGGTAGTGGTTAATTGAAATGATGGAGGGATGACTTCGCTATTAGGATGTGTGGCCCTGTAGTAGAGAGTTGAGGATGGCATGGAGGTGAACTGGTGAACAAATTAAATGGTGAGGTCAGGACGTGGTTCGCTGAGATCATCATGTAATTTGCCTCCTTCAGCCGTAGAAAAACCTTATTATGCAGAAGCAGCACCTACCGGGTTGTGGGAGTAAAGGATGCCTCCGTGGGCAATCACCAAGTTGCCACGCTGGTTGGCAGGTGGGTCCCGCCTCTGAACGCAGGCTAGCGAATCTGTGGCAGCCTTTGAACGCGACATCGACCCACGGGCAGAAACACGAGAGCCAAGTCGGTGCGCGTGCATCGCGGTGGCTGGCAAGGGGAGATGAATAAGATGACGTGTAGGCAGACGAATGCGCGAAATAAGTCGTAGGCGTTTGTAGAGACAAAATAAGCCTAAGAAAGGCTCCAGAGAAGCCTAGGAGGTAGTTTCTATACGTGCGAAGATGCCAAGCAAACGCGGGCTCGAAGCTTCCGCAAACACTCGAGTATGTTGATGTAAAAGCGTTGGATAATCGGTTAGAGATCGTCAAGCTTGGTGTCCGCCGCTGCTATTAATCCCTCAACGATTTATTGCTGCAGCACACCACAGACAAGCGAGAGGAGGGAGTAGAGTGGCCGAGGTAGAAAGTAAGCAGTACGCCAAGTCGCTCCAGGTGGCCAAGCTATCAGTAGACAGTATGAAGCGCCATGAAGGAACCCGCTCGATCTACAATCATACGCACGGGGTAGTAGAAGCTGAGCTATCCAAGATTCTCTGATTCTGTGCGAGGAAATAAGAGCAGTACCGCCTTAGCGACTAGTACTCCCGTGATATACACAATTTAGTTACGAATCGTTACGAATCGTTCAGAGTGCTCGACCGCGGCTTTCGCCTCATTCATTCGGTCCGTGAAGTATTGCGGGCTTCCCGGAATGCCGGGGGGGCAAGCTTCTTCTTGTGTTAGAAATAAGGCCAGGTGTTAGGTTAAAGGTGGCGATTGTATTTTGGATTGCTTAGAGAAATAGTAGGGGGCCTAGCGGGTCCCCTGGAGGTCGGCCCCGGGGGTGGTGTAATGTTCGTCAAGCAGCAGTGGCAGCCTCCTTGGTGATGGATGCACAAGCAGTTGCTTACATATTCGTACAATTTAATATCGGGGGGGGGCTGGGGGGGTCAAGAATCAATGTAGCATGGCACAGGGGGCCGCTAAAAAGTTGCTCGTGTACCGCATGTCGGAATCGGGGCCTAAAGGGGTCGTAAGCCCCGAAACCAGCGAAAAAAGTCGAAAAATGTATCTGGGTGGGGTAGATATCGACCCCTCAAAAAAGGGGGGCGGGGGGGGGGGGGGGGGGGGGTCCGGCGACTTTCAGAAATTTCCGGTGAAAACTGTTTGAGGCCAAAACTTCCTCAGGACTGGGTCTCTGATAGAATTAAGCAGACCTATGAAACAAGCTCGACGAGATCTTTCTGAATCCGCGCTTATTTCCGACAACGAGTAAATCTGGAGGCGAGGTCCTCTAGATCCAAGTCGAGGCACCTTGGTGACCTGGCAGTCATGGGTCGAGCCGGTTTCGGAAATATCTCGTAACTTCCTCGCCAGACGGAATCTGACGAAGTTAAGCATACCCATGTAACTGGTTTGCCGAGAGCATTCCGAATCCGCGCTTGTTCTCGAGAATGAGTAAATTTGTCCAGGTGGTGCTCGAATAGTGACCTCCACAGGTTCTAAGAACACCAAGTGTGAAAGTCTAGCCAAACCAGAAACTCAGTATTTCCTCCCCAAACTTCTTGAGTATACGGAGGGTGCTTAGGCATGTAGTGCTTAACACCACCTTCAAATTGTGAAACACCAAAACTTACTGGCTCAGCTTAGAATCAGGGCTAGGAAAGGGTGCTTGCTCAATAATGTTGTCAAACTTTGCTCAAATCCAAATGTAAGACCACAAATAGATAGAGCTCGTCGAGGGGATCACTATAGACCCTACTTTGACCCCCTAATTATAATTCCTGAAGGAGATATGGGTCTTTTGAGGGGGGGGGGGGGCGGGGGGGGGGGGGGGGGGGGGATGTGGTAAGGCACTAAGGCATATTTAAAAAACTTCCGACATAGGTATTAGAAAAAAACTTCCTCGCGACCCCCCGGCATGGCATGGCATTATTATTCAACTTGGTGGCCTGTAAGGCTAATGAACTTATTAGCTCACTGACTTCCCGAAGTTCCATGGAGGCAGGTGCAGCAACTCCCGAGGCTACAGTTGCTACTTCGCAACCTGCAGGAACTAGTGCGAAAGAGCAGATTTCCTTGTCAAGCACAATGCGCTGATGCAATGAGTTACGAGAGTCACGAAGAAGCGAATTCTTCAAGGGGAAATCGTAGACATGCTCCAGGTCCCTAGACTGAGTCCACAGGACAGGAGGGAAACGACAAATGAAAACGCCGTGTCCAAAGTCCGCAACCCTAGATACGTACGCGAAAAAGTGCCCTTAAAGGTAATCCGCCCCCGATGGGAATCGAACACGAGTCGGTAAGATTTCAGGCCAGTCAGATTAACCGGCAATTTTGACCGGCGTTCTTGGGAAAATGTGAAGATTTGAAGATGTGACGATGTCACGATGTGAAGATTTGACGATTTCACGTAAGTATCGCATAGATCTGTCCCCCATATATAGGGAGCCGACCAACAATTAAGTTCTTAGGCCCAGAGAGGAGGGCTTCACTTTAAGCTGATAGTTCAACAAAATCCATAAAGGGCTTAGGGTCTGCGGGGGGATGTGATGGTTGATTGCGCAAGCAATGGGTCCATTTTACTTGTTTTAATTGGTACAACGGCGGCTGCCGCGGCGAGGCCGACTGTTGGTATGGCAAGAGCCTGTACATGTGGATATGACTCAGAAGTGATTATCAAACTCCAGAACCAAAACCCTCTGGGCTTGGACCTGACTAACGATGCGAAAGCTTGAATGTTTATTGCATCCGCTACAGGAATCTCAGTCCTGATTTCTTATGTCATTCACACACAATGACACGTTTGTTTGAGTACAACCAAATCGTTACGCATACCCTTAAACTTGCAAAACAAGTAACAAAATGAATATACCATACGCGCCGGAAGTCTTTGCAAACAGTTTGGCAAACGACCCTTTGCCAAACCGGTTTATGCTCGAACCTGAGACCACTCCAACTGGTTTTCCATTGTCAAGTTACGGTTACCATGCCATGGTACTTAGCAATACACATGTTTGATTTTGAGCCACCTCCGCATGAATGGGCATCTTTGGGGGATTTTGTAGGCATGGAAGAAGCGCGCCCTGTGGTGCCCCGCAACTCCTTGAAGAGGCTGCCAGCCGTTCTGAAGCTTGCTCCCCAAGCACTAAAGGGGCAAGCACAAGATATAGCTCGCTCTTGTGCCCTGAGACTTAGCAGGAGGTGCAGGGACAACGTCAAGCTGCAGCCACGAGGAGGGAAGAAGAAGCCATGAAGAAGGCTACCCTTGCTGCCGCATTAGAGCAAGCTAAAGTGGACATGGAGCTAGAAAGGTCAACCAATAGCGTGGCAAGAACTCTTCTCGAGCTACGCCGTGCGTTGTGGAGGAGCCAGGTATGTATTTATAAGAGATGGACGCAGATGAATCGGCTGCTGGTGGGGAGGCCCCTTCCGTTACAGGGAGGAGCCAGGCATTTTGTGTTGATCGATTTTAGCTGCGCCACCTATGCCTGTTGCTACTCATCGATTCTTGGTGCTGAACTTGGGCTAAACTCTGCTTCGTTGGCTGACTTGTTGCTGCTCCTGCAAACGGTCTTGGTCAAAATTGCTGGCTCTTCATTATCGTTGGTCTGCTGCGACATGTCTGCTAATGATCCTGGTATTGAAGCTCTTGATCCCGATTGTGATCATGTTGCTCCTGCTGCGGTCGGTCTTAATCGTTCGAAGATTCTACGTGCTCAATCCCCCCCCGGGATCCCCCCCCCCCATCCCCCCCCCCCCCCCCCCCCCCCCCCCCGTCCGTCCGTCCGTCCGTCCAAACTCTGCTTGGATGGCTGACTTGTTGCTGCTCTTGCAGTCGGTCTTGATTCTCTCTGACCTTGATTCTCGTTGCCTTCCCTTCACCCTCTTATTTTAATGCAAGTTCTTTACAACGGTGTAAGCACGATAGCGGAGAAGATGCTATTAAGCACAGCAGGCGCAATCATATAGAATAGAGATGTGTACCGCAAGGTACTGCAGTCACGTGCAGGCCACAGCTAGCCTGTGGCCTGGTGGCAGGCAACACGGGACCAGGAGGGAACAGGCACCGGTGTGCACTATGCCAACTCAGAGACTGATATATAAATCAGTCAATAACATCCCCCCCAATTCAAGGTATTATTTTAACTTGAAGAATTCCTGGAATTAACTGAGGGGCATAAGAAAATTAAGTAGTGACTATTTAAGATCAGAGATAGGTAGAGGAGTCAGTACAGATAGCAGGAATTTGGGTAAATGATTGATCCAAGTCAATGCTGAGGGAAAAAGGGTTTCCTCTTGTAGAGTCTCAGAGTTGATCTACTAGGTTAGCAGGTCTATTGATAAACTTCTATGTGAAATAATATAACTGCAGAGATGCTGCAGGCTAGGCTGCAGGGAGGCTGCACGGGGGTGACTTTAAAATGCAGAGAGGATGCAGGTTAGGTTGCAGGGGAGCTGCTAGGAAGCTGAGAGGAAACTGCAGATAGGCTGCAGGCTAGGTTGCAGGGAACTGCTGGGAAAATGTATAGGAGAACTCCCAGGCTTGGTTAAAGCTTGGGGAGAGAACCTTGGTTACGAGAAGGGCATGATTCTAGACTAGAGGATTTGTTTTAGACAGGATGTCTGGACTAGTCCCCCCATAATTTGGGTGTGATAGCTGAAGGGCTGTAACCTAAATTAAAATATGTCAGACATCTGGTTGAGACCAGGTTAATCCTAAATTTAAAGTTTGACTGCCTGTGTAAGTACATGGGGCAGTACATGTGGCATACATTCTAATAAATTCTAGAGTGTTCAGGTCTAAAACGACAGAGGGAGAGCAATATCTGAACTAGTTCACTAGGTGCCTGACAGGGTGGGGAAGCCATCCAGGGAAAGCTGGTGGCAGACTTGGGCAAGAAACTCATCAAATGATTTGGTAGCCAGGCTGGGTGAAGAAAGTATGTTGATGAAAGTGAAGTCCATGGGGCTCCAGTCCATACTGAGATGGTTGACACACAGCACTTTTCCTCCAGGGTAGGCACAGCTCCTGGGGTCCATGATCATTTTGGGTCGAAATGAGAGAGCATATGCATGGGCACTGGTCATGGCAGCCTGGAGACAGATGGCCCACTGTAAGGTGGGTCTGGCTGTGGTAGAGACAATAGGATAAGCTGACAGTCCTTGCACCATCTTTTGGAGTCTGCCAGTGTGCTTGAGGACAGGGGCATAGGCATCAGATGGCTTTCTGTGCATTGATCTTTGTGGGAACTTTTCTTTCTCAATCATCAGCAGGGTTGGGAACCTGTTGGTGAATGCAGTGATGAGTTGGGATAGTGGGGGCCTGGGCTTGATAGTGAAGGACGGTGAGGCAGGTCTGTTGTTCAGTTGGTGTAGAGTACATCCGAACCTGGTCAGGCTGAGTGTTGAGTTGTTGGAGAAGTGGATGTGGTTGACATTCTGTTTGACTTCTCCAAGTGGGATCCCAATATCAGGTGAGCTGTTCTGGAGGATCCACTGTTGCCAGGTGGTTGCTGAGGCTAGATCAGATGGCTTGAGTGGTCCCTCACCATCTATGGGGCCATCATACTCTTCATAGTTGGTCCTGATCTGGTCATTGAGAAGTTCCATCTCTGCTCTGGCTTGTAGCAGGGTCAGGTTATCCAGATAGTCATGGAGATCAGGGGTAGGTGAGATGATTCGCAGGAGATGACGTTGCCGAGTGGATGGAGAGATAGTGGGGATGTCAGGTGGGTCACCAACCTGCTGATTTCTGACAGAATCTTGGAGACCTTTTCACATTCTGCCATGAGTCGGGAGTAGACCTCTGGTGTCACCAGGTCATGGAGTCCTTCCATGTCACTGTCGCTGTCAGTCTCTTCAAGGCAGTTCTCTGAAGTGGAGGGGGTGTTGTGGCAATTGAAGGAGGGGATGTTAGTTCCAGCAGGTTCTTCATGGGCACTGTGGGCAGTCTCATGAGTCGGTGGGCACTGCCCTTTCTCAGAGTCAGTGTGTGATGTAGATGGCTCAGGAGTAGGGGCAAAGTCTTGGAGATCTTGATCAGCCCTATCCTACTGGGGGCAGTCTCATGAGTGGGTGGGTACTGCCCTATCTCAGAGCCAGTGTGGGATGTAGGTGGCTCAGGAGCAGGGGCAAAGTCTTGGAAATCTTGATCAGCCCTACTAGAGGAGTCTCATGAGTGGGTGGGTACTGCCCTGTCTCAGAGCCAGTGTGGGATGATGTAGCTTTGGTAACCATCATAATGTAGGCAGTGGTTGGTCCACTGGAGTGGTTACTATGGGTAGCTGGGGAGGTTTGAGTGAGGTAGAGTCCATGCCTTTTGGGGCATGTTAGGAGTAGCTTGGTGCCAGACTTGTTAGGTATGGAGAGAGTGGCTTTGGTCTTGGACAGGTGGACTTGGAGATCTGGGCACAGGTTGGTGGCTGCATGGATGCTAATGATGTTGGGCATTTTGCAGTCAGCAAGGAGTACACCATTTAGGATGATCAGTGCTTTGTCATGGCCCTTGATCTTGGCCTTCCCTATCTGTTTGCAGAAGATAGGTGGAGCTCCTTGGTCCGCCAGCTGCAGCCTAATAGGCTGTGGGAGGTCCTGAATGTCATGCAGATAGGAGGTGTTACTTGTGGCATGGAAGTGGGCTGCAGTGTTTATGGTCCATTCTTTCTGCAGTGCCGCTTGAAAAACTTCGTCATCATCATCATCTATACCGGTAGTGCAGTCATCATCAGCACTCATATGCCCAAAGAATGTTTTTTCAGCCATGGGGTCATATGGCAGGGGAAATGATACAGACTTACCTCTGGTTTGTGCAGCACCACTCAAGGGCTGTGGAGTGTCTTCATTTAGTGCCAGAGAGAGGAAGTTGTGCTCCTCATCCTCACTGTCAGAGTTGGAGGTGGAGGTTGATTGGTCACCATCAGCAACGTGGGCATGGTATCCTCTGCTTTGGTTTCTTCTAGGTCTTGGTCTCCTGTCACTTCTCCAGCGGGGTGAGGATTTCTTCTTGATTGTCAGAGTACTTGTCGTCACCTGATCTCTCCTTGGGAGGTGACTTAGATCCATTGTCAGCTTCATCAGAGTCAACTGGCTTAAAAGCCAGATCAGTGTCCTCGCTGATGCATTCTCTGGAGCTGTGTCCAACTCCTCCACATAACAGTTCCAGCAGGTCATCTTATTGTTGATGTCTCTTCTGTCTCTCGTGAGGAATTTGGCGTTGGAGGGTCTTCTGTACCTGTAGCTAGGCTGCTGCAGCCAGCTCAGCTTCCTCTGGAGATGGGGGGGGGGGGTCAACATTCTTTACCAGGCACCACTGGTTCATCTTGGTTTGGAGGATGGCAAAGGTAGTGACTTCATCAGGGTTTAACTTGTTGATGTATCCATCATATTCAGGACAAGAATTGAGTCCCTTGACAATGAGGTTGAGAAATGTGGGGACAGAGCAGATGGGAGTTCCTTGGATCTGGGGAAGTTGGGAGTACAAGTCATATGCTCTGGAGAGGTAAGTCTGCAGTGATTCATGACCAGACATGGTGAGAGCATCGAGACTTGTGACAGTTGTTAGCTCTCGGGCTCCAGCTTGCTCAGAGTAGAGCGAGGGAGTCCAGGAACCTGAAAGCTTTAGTGGCCATGTCAGTGTGAGCAAGGATGGCTTCTTGGATTGACTCTGATACTCGATCCAGAATCATCTAGAATGCCTTGTTGTTCTTATAGGTGGAGATCCTGTTAGGGACACCACGAACTGGAACAGCTGGGTCAGCACCCGCAACAACAGGGTAAGAAATGTCATCAGCAGGGTAACCGTCAGAGTTAGGAGGCTGCTTGTTGACAGTCGAAGGCGATGGCGATACAGTCCCTGTCGGACTTGAGATCGAGGAGGATATGCACCCTGGCGTTACGCCATATGTATACATATACGTATATGGTGTTGCCACTGAAGATCTTGGCGTGTTGCATGATGACTGGTGGATAGGGGTCTTCTCAGCTGGGGTCTTGGAGTGAGAGGTCGGAGTGATGGATGGTGAGAGATTACGAGGGCGGGGCAGGGGAAGTGGGGATGGTGTGCTTGTGGGATGTCAGCATGAATTGCGGTGCTCTCACGCGTTTTATGACTTGGTGACTACTTATGTACTTCCTTAGAACTATCGGTCCTGACAGTACTATGTCAGCTTACTGTTGACTGCGTCATCGGTTCTTCTGACACGCGCTCTCTAACCTGTACCCTGATCAGGTTCCAGGCTACCGCCCCCCTTTCCTCCGCTGGTGTCCCTTTATGGTTCCACTATCTTTTGTAATATTTATTCTCGTCTCCGCATTTATAGATTGGCGTGCTGCACACACTAAGTCCACTCTCCGGAGTGTTATCCAAGCTGATAGGTTATAAGGTCCCTCATTTACTACCACTGCTTTGCGATGCAACTTCCGCGAGGGCCTCCCGCTAATTTTGAGAAACTCCACGACAAGAATGGAGAATCTTGGACGCGCGGGATGCGCAGTGTCATTATCAGCAATGGCTGCGACCGTGTCCTTCCTAAGGAGGACCCGGGTCCTCTTGATGATTGGCTAGACGTCTGTGCACCAGCTGCCTCTGCTAGCGGTCATGAGAGTCCTTCCGCCATCGTGGAAGTAACCCCCCCCAATCAATCCTCCACCTTTACGGCTCCTTCTGCTACTGTCCGACGTCTCTCTCCTGAGATTGAGGACGTTCTGATGCGACTCTGCTGTGCTTCCACTCAGATTATCCAGTACGCAAGGGCGCCTCCTCCTCCTGATGCCCGTTTTGACTACGACTATCAAGAACTTGCTAGTCATCGCCGTGCAGATGGCTATGCTGATGACTCTGATGATGGTGATGAAGATCTGCAGAGTGCTATGAGTGGTGACTTCGGTGGAGTCACTCCTTCCACTGCTACTCGAGAGTTCAATTCTACCGTCTCTCCTGTGTATGAGCCTCTGTCGGCACCTGCTCTTGCGCCTTCCCCGGAGTTTAAGCCTGATCCAGTCTCTGCGCCTCTGCTTGCGCCCCTTCCACCTGTCTACCCGGAGGTGGCCAGGCCGTCTTTGATGCAGAAGTCTGCGTCTTTCACCTTGCCTCCGGACCGAGGTCTGTCTGGCTACAATACTCGTGCTCGAGAGGCTTCTGTTGCTGCTGCTGGCCGCGCATCCTTTGCTGGCCCTTCGCAGGAGCCCCCTCCACCCCCGCCCAGCCTGTGGAGCAGCCCCCTGCTCCTGGCCCTCCGCCATATGTGCCTCCTTCGCTGTCATGCGACTCCTGGGAGCATCTGCTCGATGGCGGACATCCTCTGCGTCTATCCCTGCAGGACTGCCGTCTTATCCGCCAAGCTCAACATGCTGGGGAATCCTTGGACCGCACTCTGTACGGTAGGCTGGATATGACTGCCACTCAGGCTATGGTTGATAGCAAGGGTCGCCCTAGGCCTAGGCGTGTGATGGCTTATTCTGAGCTAGGTCTAGAGTGTCGGGCTTTTCTGGGACCTGTTATGCCAGGGATTAACTACCCTCCTGCTAATGGTGTGACCTCTGGAGGGGTTGGGCGTAGGAACAGTGACCTGCGAGGTTACCAATTTGTTAAGGTGCCACTCCCTTTCTGTCCTGTTCGTCCTGATTTCGAGCTCATTGTGCGTGTTGCGCGTTCCCTAGATCTCATCAGGAACTTAGATGACCAGCGCGCTTATGACGCTGGTCTTGCTGCTGAGTATTTTCTGGCGATTCGTGAGTCTTTAGCTCCTCGGTGTGCTCCTCCTGCTGCTGGAACTTCGGCCTCTCATGGTGAGTCTAGTGTCGATCCTGCACTGTTGGGTTTCAGTGCGCTTACCCTACCCCGCCAAGAGTTCATGATCTTATCCATGATGCTTGCCAACATGACGGATGCCCTAGTCAAGGTGTATAGGGACTTTGCTTCACCTCGGGATATCTTTTTGCATATCCGGAGGCAGCAGTCCGATGCCCTTGCCTCGCGTGTCCCTCTCTTGCTGAAGGAGTATCATGCTTCGGTCATGGGCACTCATGAGCACGTTGACGCTTTCTTTCGTCGGGTTCGCGGTGGGTATGTGCACTGACCTGCGCAGTGCTGGGTTTCCGCAGACTCAGCGTCACGCCATGGGCATTCTAGTTCAAGGTGCGAGTCTGCCCCGGTTCGAAACGCTGCGGATTAAGTATGGTATCCTGATATACAACCAGCAACCTGTTGAGTACTGGTCCTGTCTAGAGGAATATAGGCAGCTAGATATTCTTAACATAGCGCTCCCTCAGTCGGATTCCAGGCATCCTGGTTGGTCCCGGACTGCTCCTCAGTTTCCTGCTAATGCTGCATTTCAGCGGCGGCAGAAGACTGGTGGTGGTTCTGGGTAGAACAAGAGGCGCCTGGAATGCACCTGGGGACCATGCCCCCACAAGGATGGTCACTCGGAGGACCGTTGCTGGACGAAGTTCCCTGCCCTGCGAAGGGTCCCTGGTCGTGCAGAACCAACGCTTCCTTCACCGTTGCCTGCTAACCTGGCCCTTCCAGGTCACCTTACTCCAAAGCAATTGTCTTCCTTGCAGGCTCAAATTGATGGGTTTGCTATGCAGAAGTAGCAGGTAAGCCCTGTCCTATTCTCCTGCACCTCTAGGTTCTCAAAAGTGTGTAGTCCGAGCCTGTCTGAGGGTGTCTGGCATGTGGATTCTGGAGCTGGAATGTCCATCACAGGTGATAGATCTTTGTTCACTGTGTTTGATGTTCCACTGAATCTGCCATCAGTTCGATTTGGTGATGGTGTGGTTCAACGGGCAGTAGGTAAGGGATCCATTGAGTTATGTAGTGATTGGTTACCAACACCAATCATTCTAACTAATGTTCTCTACATACCTCACTGTCCGGTGAACCTCCTGTCAGTAAATGCTGTGGCTCATTCTCTCCACTGCAAGATTTCTTTTGATAGTATTAGTTGCACTGCCACTCAGGGCTCTTCTATTCTCTGGTCCTTCCCTGCCTCCGGTGATGGTGTTTACAAGTTTGCATGTAGGCCTTGTTACACCACCAGTGGCTGTTCGTTTGGTGCTGACAATTACCCAGATTTTGCACTTGATGTTGATGAGGACGGTGGAGTTGTTATCCCTACCACTCCTGAATGGCTGTGGCATAGGCGGCTGGGTCACCCCGGCTATGATGCCATGCACAGACTTGTCAAGAAGGGTATGGTTAAGAACTTACCCCTCTCACTCAACCAGGTCCAAAAACTGGCTAAGATCCCTTGTGATGCTTGTCAAAAGGCTAAGGGCAAACGTCTCCCTTTTCCTAAAGCAAGCACTACTCCGATCAATGCACCTCTCCAACGCCTTCACTTGGACATCATGGGGGCAGTTCATATTAGAGGTCTGCGTGGGGAGTTTTATATTCTGTGCCTCACAGACCAACACTCTGGCTATGCTGAAGTGTTGTGCTTGAGGACCAGGGATGAAGCTCCCTTAGCAGTTCAGACTATCATCCTCAGATGGATGAATCAGCTGCACGGGTTTGCCTTTAAGTGCCTGAGGTCTGACAGGGCTAAGGAGTTTATAGCAAAGTGGTTTGAGGATTGGCTGATATCGGTTGGGGCAGTGCATGAGTTATCTTTGGCATACACTGCACAGCAGAATGCAACTGTGGAGAGGTACAATAGGGTCTTACAGTCTATAGCTAGGAGCATCCACCTGGAGTCTAAGCTAACTAAGTCTTTCTGGCCCTATGCCTTCCTAGCTGCGTGTTACCTTCGTAATCGCTTGCCCAATCAGGGAGATAAGACTCCTCATGAGATTTTCTTTGGGGTTCAGCCTGATGTGTCGATGTTGCGCGTGTTCGGATGCCCTTGCTACGTTACGTTAGTCAATGGGAAGAAGCGCAACAAGCTGGACGAAAGGGCGTTATCTGGTAGACTGGTTGGGTATTCCCTGGTGAGTAAGGGTTATTTTGTTTAGGTTCCTAAGTTGCGCCAGGTAGTAGAGAGTCGTGATGTACTCTTCTATGAGCAGTTTGATCATAACTGTATTCCTGGGCTATCTCCCTATGACGGGTCGCCGTATGTCTCTCGCATCCCTGCCGCTATCAACGGACATATGCCTGTGCCTACGGTTAATTCCCTTGACCCTTTGCTAACCCCAATTGTCGACCGCTGCCCTGATCATGGGATGACCTTGCGTCCCAGGTCAGGGGCTGATGGTGCTGTATTGTGTGTGAAGGCACTGGGCGGGCGAGATTCTGCAGTTCTTTCAGACAAAATCTTAGCCGAATCGCAGGGGGTCGCCAGGCCCTCCTCTGCGCCACATTTCGTCAGTGAAGATTTAGGATTACGAAAGCCTTCGATCATAGTGGTACCTGGATCAGGTCCATTGACTAATAGTCGCCAACCTCCGACCACCTCGGATGGCTCGCGGGTGTCGTTCATTCAGACGCCTCCTGTCGTCCCTGGTGGATTACTCGGGTCAAGCCCATGTGATGATGTAGCCGTTGCCGATAGTGCAAGTGATGATCTGAAACACTGGTCGGGTTCCGATACTGCGTATGGCTGGGGTGTTCCGGTCGACCCAGGCTTCGTTGATATAGAGGCAAATAAGGCCGGCCCTGTTCAACCAGGCAGTAGTTCTGCACTGGGGGCTATACTACCGGTTACTGCTGATACTGCTGATATCCCCGCTGCTCATGTACAAGTACACTGCTTGTACGTGGGAGCATACATTTCCACTTCCACTGAACTGACCTTCAAAGCTGCCATGCTTCCCACCAACCCTGACAGGGATCAATGGCTCCTTGCTATGAAGGATGAGATGGCGTCCCTACATGCCCATGGCACTTGGGCGCTCACTCCACTGCCTCCTAAACAGAGGGTCCTGTCTGGCAGGTGGTTATTTGTGAAGAAGGTTGGGGTTGATGGTTCTATTCGCTTCAAGGCACGTTTTGTGGTTCGTGGTTTTCTGCAGCGTCCTGGGTTGGATTTTCATGATGTATATGTCCCCGTTTCTTCTAAAGCAGGTCTGAGGGTGCTCTTGGCTGCCATCACTCATAGGAAGATGTTTGTTCGGCAGCTGGACATCAAGACTGCATTTCTGAATGCTCCCCTTGAACCTGGTCTGGACCTGTACTGCCACCAGCCTGAGGGCTTTAAGGTACTTGGTCCTAACGGTGTTCCCCTTGTGTGCAAGCTGATCAAGTCCCTTTATGGTTTGAAACAGGCGCCCAGGGCTTGGAGTATGGATGTCAAGCGGGTTTTGGTTGCACATGGTTTTATTATGTGCAAGGCGGAACCTGCTCTGTATTTTAGGAGGGATTCTAATGGTGGGTGGAGCTATGTCCTAACCTATGTTGATGATTTTATCTGTGCTTTTAGTGAGCTGGATAGGTATGTTTTGCTGATCAAGGCTATGGAGAAAGCTGGCTGGGAGGTCAAAGAGATGGGTGTGCCGGTTCAGTTCCTCTCCTTGAACATGGCTTGTACACTTGACTCTGACGGCAGGTGTGTTCAGATCAACCTCTCCCAGCACTCCTACATTGTTGATCTGGTGGAGCAGTTTGGTCTGACTGCTGCTGCCAAGCCCAGGTTTGGTGCCCCCATGGACAAGTCCACCGTCACTGACCCACCTGGAGAACCCCTGTCCTCTGATAGCCAGTACCTCTCTCTTGTTGGTGCTTTGCTATACCTGGCTACTTGCACCAGGCCTGATATTGCCTTTGCTGTGAGCTACCTGTCCAGGTTTTCTGCTCACCCTACCGTCCCCCTGTGGGGGGCAGCCAAGCGTTTGCTTTTGTATTTGAGGTCACATTCCCACCTGGGACTCACTTACACACACAGCCCTGATTTCTCTTTTACTGTCTTTAGTGACTCATCCTTTGCTGATGATGGGTCTGACAGGAGATCTCAGACTGGCTTTGCTGTCCTGGCTGGAGGGTGCATAGTGAACTGGATGAGCAAGAGGCAGCCTACAGTTGCCATTAGCTCTTGTGAGGCTGAGTATCAGGCCCTGTCTCAGGCGGCCAGGGAGGTGCAATGGTTGAAGAAGTTGAGGGTGGATCTGGGTCTGCCTTGTGATTTAGTTACCATTCAGGGTGACAACATAGGGTCTCTGAGATGGGCCAATGACTGGCAGCTCCTCCCTCGCAGCAAGCACATTGATGTTATTCATCACTACATCAAGGAGCTGGTGGAGGACGGTTCACTAGATGTTGCCTATGTTAACACCAAGGACAACTGTGCTGACCCCTTCACCAAGCCCCTTGATCCTGCTGTGTTCTGGAGGTTTATGCGGATGCTTGGGATGACCGCTTCTTCTTAGGGTATGTAATTTTTTTTTTGGTTACATCGGTTTCTTTGGTTATCATTGTATTGCATTAGGTTCCTATTCCCGGATCGGGTTTTCTATACCGTTGTTACCCATCTTTGATATTCGGTTTTCTTCCTTTTCTAACTTGGCAAATTTTGGTTTTTGCCGTGTTTCATTCCTTCCTATAAACCTTTGGGTTTCCATTTGAAGTTCTCTCGAATTTTCGGAGTTCTTTGATTTTTTTTTTTTTTCAATCTGTTACATATAGTTCTATGTCACCTGTGCCATAGGTGGAGAAGTAGTATTGTATGTCACCTGTGTCATAGGTGGAGTGTCAGCATGAATTGCGGTGCTCTCATGCGTTTTATGACTTGGTGACTACTTATGTACTTCCTTAGAACTATCGGTCCTGACAGTACTATGTCAGCTTACTGTTGACTGCGTCATCGGTTCTTCTGACACGCGCTGTCTAACCTGTACCCTGATCAGGTTCCAGGCTACCGCCCCCCTTTCCTCCGCTGGTGTCCCTTTATGGTTCCACTATCTTTTGTAATATTTATTCTCGTCTCCGCATTTATAGATTGGCGTGCTGCACACACTAAGTCCACTCTCCGGAGTGTTATCCAAGCTGATATGGGAATCGGCGATCCGAAGGGATCAAGTGGAGTGGGAATGGTGAACGTCGCCGGTTGGCAATGTTCGGCAACAGGAGCTTCTTGTTGAAAGCTGTGGTCGCAAGCACAATGATCGTCTGGGATCAATACAGCTCTGTGTGGTATCTCGGTGAGGACGTATTTCAAAACTCACTATCAGCTTGTAATCACTCCGTAGAGTGGACAGTAGATTAAAGCAGCGGAACAGACACACCAATCTATACACGGAGACGAGAATAACGTTACAAGCACTGGAGACCCATCAAGGGGCACCAGTGGAGGAAGGAGCGGCAGGCTGTACCCTGATAAGGGTATAGGCTATACAGTCCGTGTCAGGAGAACCGGTGACGCAGTCCACAGGAAGCTGTCACTACGGGAAGCTGGCACAGTACTGTAAGGGCCGATAGTTCTAAGGGAGTACACAAGGAGTCACCAAGACATAAAACAAGTGAGAGCACCGCTATTCATGCTGATACTCACTTCATAGATTTCGGTGACTAGCAGGTGCTCTTGCTTGCTCCAGTCGTAGGACGCAGCGGCAGATCCAAAGTAGGTCTTGGATGAAGCGGTAGGCGGAGCAGCAGTTAGTTGGATCCGCAGTCGGGGGTCCAGATGCTAGAAACTCGGGCCTTCGAGCTAGTCAGAGGGGAACTGATACCTGAGGGTCGGTACGCAGCGGCTGTCTTCTTTAGCGTCTATTGATGGCGCACATAACCTTTTAATGCAAGTTCTTTACAACGGTGTAAGCACGATAGCGGAGAAGATGCTATTAAGCGCAGCAGGCGCAATCATATAGAATAGGGATGTGTACTGCAAGGTACTGCAGTCACGTGCAGGCCACAGCTAGCCTGTGGCCTGGTGGCAGGCAACACGGGACCAGGAGGGAACAGGTACCGGTGTGCACTATGCCAACTCAGAGACTGATATATAAATCAGTCAATAACATCTTACTCCCCCCCCCCCCCCCACCCACACACACACACACACACCCTTTCCCACTATTTGCAGGTCAGCATCTTTTCTGCCATGCATGCATGAGTTTGCAGTTGAGGAGAATGACATTGACATTGATGCTGCTCCTTATGTTATTCACCGGGTCTTATTACCGGTTCACCTAGAGTGACTTAGAGTGCACAGGTCTCCCGCCCTGCTGCACTGTACTGCAGTGCCGCTGCCAGCTATGGCACGGACTCTGATGCCGGTACCCTGAGGTACCGCGCCATCTCAGTACTTCCTCCTAGCGCATTGATTGAATGCTTTATCTAACTGTAAAGATCTTATCCTTACTGACTTCCCCTCGTCTCTGTGCTCTGCACATAACTCCGGAAACTCACAGGTTACTGTCCCTTCGCCACTAGATTGGCCTTGCTTTAACGGTATTCCGAGCAAAGGACATTTTGATTGTTGTCGTGCAGAAGGCTACATTTGAAAGGATCGAGTATGTAAGGCTCTCCACCCCCGTGACAATTACCTCCCCGTCGGGACTCGTTTTTTGTGCACAACCATCATCCGCGTCCGGATTGATTATGCTCCATTGAGCCTCAAGCTGTCTTCCAGCCAACCCACTGACAACACAAGACCCCAAGACCACTGCGCCCCCCCCCCCCCCCCCCCCCCCCCCCCCCCCCCCCCCTCCCACGTCCCGTTGCATCAGCAACCTCCGCCGCTCTCAATCGCCTCGCACTCTCCCACGTCCCGTTGTATCAGCAACCTCCGCCGCTCTCTATCGCTCCTCACTTCCACACCGTTGCTTCGCAATCGCTATGAGGCATGCTGCAACCGACCAGAGGGAGCCCCTTCAAACCTTCATCTTCCACCAACACTTCTTTGAGTCCTGGATTGAATCCATGGAAGCTGAACTTAAGGTATCTGCTGAATGCTACTTTCACCCTGGATCCAACAAACTACCTAGTTTTCAGATTGAGTACATCCTTGCGCATCTGTCAGAACAAATCAGAAAAGACCACAAGCACCACAATGATCCAGACGAACTGCTATCAGCACTCAAATCCAAATACGACGACCTCACATCCAACGCTCGACAACAAACACCTGTCGCAGCCGAATCCGTTGCATCCATTGCCCACACATACATACATATAGGAATGGTATCAGCATGAATAGCGGTGCTCTCGCTTGTTTTATGTCTTGGTGACTCCTTGTGTACTCCCTTAGAACTATCGGTCCTGACAGTACTATGTCAGCTTCCTGTTGACTGCGTCATCGGTTCTTCTGACACGCGCTGTCTAGCCTGTACCCTGATCAGGTTCCAGGCTACCGCCCCCTTTCCTCCACTGGTGCCCCTTAATGGGTCTCCTGTGCTTGTAACTTATTCTCGTCTCCGCATTTATAGATTGGCGAGCTGCACACACAAAGTCCACTCTCCGGAGTGTTATCCAAGCTGATAGGTTATACGGCCCTTCATTTACTACCACTGCTTTGCGATGCAACTTCCGCGAGGACCTCCCGCCATTTTGAGAAACTCCATGACATGGATGGTCTTTCCTGGACGCGCGGGATGCGCAGTATCATTCTCAGCGATGGCTGCGACCAATCCTTCCAACGGAGGAACGGCTCCTCTTGATGATTGGCTAGACGTTTGTGCACCAGCTGCCTCTGCTAGCGGTCATGAGAGTCCTTCCGCCATCGTGGAAGTAACCCCCCCCGGTCATTCCTCCATCTTCTCTTCTTTTTCCTCCCCTGCCGTCTGTCGCCTCCTCCCGTCTGTCGTAGATGACTGTGACGTGCAGACTCAAGTCGGCGACTAGCCTGGACATTGGTGGAGATACCCCGTCTTCGTCTGCTCGCGTCCTTGACGTCGCTAACCTTTCTCCGGTGTTTGAGGCTCTGCCTGCATACCGGAGGTTGCCAAGCCGACCAAGCTCCCTGCTGATGTCTACGTCGTCTTTGCCCCCTTTGCTCTGCCCAGCCGACGGTCGGCTCCTGGCATGAGCTTGCGCTCTAGTGGCTCTGTGCTACCTTCTGGAGAAATTTTTCGATCAAACTGGCGGATCGCCGGCACTGCCGTAGGATTCGCCAGAGGAGGACGACCTTCGCGTCTGGACCTGGAGATTCTGGAGGTGGTAGGAGGCAGGGGGGTATGGTCAGCACCACTACGGGTGCTGCTCCCTCTACCCCCCAACCGGGTGAGTCGAGCGATAGAGGGGGGGACTTGGGATTGACTGATCATCGACGGCGGGATATTAGGACCTTTACATGCCTCGGCTCTGCTCTTCGCATCCTAGCGATTAATGTTCGAATTCTGCCCTTGCGATTTGCGATTTTCTGCCATTGGTGCGATTTTCTGCACCAGGTGCGACTTGCTGCACTGTCATTCTCGTCTCCTTTTTCCCATACCTTTAATCTCGACTTCGACCTAACGCTTCCCCACCTTCTGTGATCCCAGGTCTCGCAGCGCCGGACTTCGCCCATGCTACAGGCCGCAGTGGACGCCGTCCTGGCCCTAGTCCAGCGGCCGTGGAGGATCTTTGGCATGATATCTTGGTGGATATTTTTCTCTCTTAGGCTCCTTGTGACCCCTGGGTGCGTTCCGTGGTTCGACAGAGGTTACTCCTTTGTCTTCCCGTGCCCCTGGTTCCCCCCTTAGGTGTATGCCTTAGCTACGTGAGTTTGAGTTCAAGTGTTTGAGTTCTGATAGGGCTTAGGAATTTTTAGTTAAGTGGTATAGAGGCATGGTTGATCTCGATTAGTTGGGGCATGCATGAGTTGTTGATGATGACACTGCTCAGCATGGTGCTAGTGTGTTATCTTTGCAATCGCGTGTTCATCTAGGGAGACAAGACTCCTTCGGAGCTTTTCTTTGGGGTTGCACCTGATGTGTCGTTGTTGCGTTTGTGTGGTTGCCCTTGCTATGTAATCTTAGTATTGGGCAGTCACGCAACAAGCTAGTTAGAAAGGCATTATTTGGTAGACTGGTTGGGTATTCCCTGGTGAGTAAGGGTTATTATATTTGGGTTTCCAATGTTGCGCCAGTTAGTAGTGAGTAGTGATGTACTCTCTATCTCCAGTTCAGTTCTAAACTGTCTTTCTGGGTTCTCCCATTAGTATGGGTCCCCGTGCCCGCTTGCATCCCTCCTGTCATCAAACGGTGATATGTTATGTGTTACCGGTAATTCCCTACGCCCTTTAACAACCCCAATTGTTGTTGGCTGGCCTGGCTGGGATGTATCATTGTTGCATTCTAGACCAGGGCCTGATCTTGCTGTATTGTGTGTGAAGTTTTAGAGCGGGTGGGAGTTGGATATCCAACTATAATCTTAGCCGAATCTCAGGGGGTCGCCAGGCCCTCCTCTGTGCCACGTTTTAGCGGTGAAGCTTTAGGATTTAGACAGCCTTCGATCATAGTGGTACCTGGATCAGGTCCATTGACTAATAGTCGCCAACCTCCGACCACCTCGGATGGCTCGCGGGTGTCGATAATTCCGACGCCTCCTGTCGTCCCTGGTGGATTACTCGGGTCAAGCCCATGTGATGATGTAGCCGTTGCCGAATGGGTAAGTGATGATCTTGAACACTGGTCTAGCTTGATACTGCGTATGGCTGGGGTGTTACAGTCAACCCAGGATTCATTGTTTTAGGTGCTGCTGGTTCTCATACGTAGGTTAACATGGCCCTATGTGTGAGTGCCTATTCCTCAGCACCTCCTAGACTGACTTATAGGGTAGTCTAGATTGGTGGAGCGTTACGACGCTTTGTTTAGGCAGCTTCCTTTAGCCTGTCTTTCTTGGTTTTGGTGGAAGGTGGTACTGAATTCAAGACCCCCGTATAGCGTTTGATGGTTTCGACTCTTGAGTTCCAATAGGGGGGGGGGGGGGGGGGGGAGTGGGGGGGGGGGGGGGGGGGGGGGGGGGGGGGGGGGGGGGGGGGGGGGGGCGGGGGGGGGGGGGGGGGGGGGGGGGGGGTGGGTGGGGGGGGGGGGGGGGGGGTGGGGGGGGGGGGGGGGGGGGGGGGGGGGGGGGGGGGGGGGGGGGGGGGGGGGGGGGGGGGGGGGGGGGGGGGGGGGGGGGGGGGGGGGGGGGGGGGGGGGGGGGGGTGGGGGGGGGGTGGGGGGGGGGGGGGGGTGGGGGGGGGGGGGGGGGGGGGGGGGGGGGGGAGGGGGGGGGGGTGGGGGGGGGGGGGGGGGGGGGGGGGGGTGGGGGGGGGGGGGGGGGGTGGGGGGGGGGGGGGGGGGGGGGGGGGGGGGGGGAGGGGGGGGGGGGAGGGGGTAATGTTTTAGATCACCAGCCCCTCATGTGATTGGAACTTTTTGTGGAGTGTAGTAGTTATTCCCCTTTGGATTTTACTCTAATTTGGTGGGCTGGTCATCTTGCAGTTGTACTTGCAGATGTCCTTGCAGTTGTCCTTGCAGATGTACCGCCGCTCACCTCTTTCTTGTTCTTCCGAGTGTATTTCAAGCGCCCTTTCATTCCTTCCTTTGCAGTAAATTCTTGAAGTCCTTTTTTCTGCGTTTCCTATTTTTCAGGTGGACAATAGGTTTTATGTACTATGGTTGTACATCTACCCTTCTATTGTTCATTGAACTGTGTTTCCTTTGTTGGTTACAAGTTTCTTGAAAATTTTAACTTCGCATCCTTTGTATTTTTTCAGTTACTGCAGGTTTGGTTTGCTTGTGGTTAGGCGCTTGGTGTGTCTTGAGTGCATGAGTTCTTTGCGGTGCGATACCCACCTCTTAGAATGTTTTTCGTTAGTGCCGTAGCTGGGGATTTATGATAATTAACTTTCATAAATCTTCTTACTTCCATCTTTGAGTGAGAAACCAGTTCATCATGGTTTTTCATCCCAACCTAGTCATGAATTCTATGCTAAGAATAGTTTTTAAGGTAGTGGATTTTTCCATCGATTTTTTTTTTCCATCGTAGTCTTTAGTGTCCTCTTGTCTGCGTCCTTTAGGCTTTGATTCTCTCGTGTGCTGCGCTCACACGATATTTCAATCCGTCTCTTTGGTTATCATTGATTGGCGTTAGGTTCCTATTCCCGGATCGGGTTTTCTATACCGTTGTTCCCCAACTTTGATATACGATTTTTTCAGTCTTCTCTTTAGGTTAAGTTCTCGGTTCTTTCAGTCACCGTTGTTCCCCTTCCTTTGGTATTAGGATTGATTTCTGTTTGGCCTCCCTGTGATTTTCTGGTTTGGTGTCTACTATTCTGGATGAATAGTATTTTTGCGCTTACCATGGATGGTTACATTTCCATTTTGGTCTCAGCTCAGCTCGGTATGACCCAAGTTTTTTGCTGCTACATTTTCGGAGTACTACAGTGGTTTTTGGTTCATCCTTTCTCATCTTTTTATTTTAGACAAGGCTTTCTTCTGGTTTCCTGTTTTTCCGCCGTTCCTTAATAATTTTTGTTTGCTACCAAGTTATGGTTCTATGTCCCCAGTGCCATAGGTGGAGTACTAGTATTGTATGTCACCTGCGTCATAGGTGGAGTATCAGCATGAATAGCGGTGCTCTCGCTTGTTTTATGTCTTGGTGACTCCTTGTGTACTCCCTTAGAACTATCGGTCCTGACAGTACTATGTCAGCTTCCTGTTGACTGCGTCATCGGTTCTTCTGACACGCGCTGTCTAGCCTGTACCCTGATCAGGTTCCAGGCTACCGCCCCCTTTCCTCCACTGGTGCCCCTTAATGGGTCTCCTGTGCTTGTAACTTATTCTCGTCTCCGCATTTATAGATTGGCGTGCTGCACACACAAAGTCCACTCTCCGGAGTGTTATCCAAGCTGATAAATGGCACGATCTACCTCACCTACATCTAATCCACCATCATATGCCCTCAATGCTTCCCAACGCACAGATCGGATGGCAGTAAACTGGATCATGGACACAGGAGCTACCTCCCACATGACAGGAAACGAATCACTGTCATTTGACATAACAGACATATTCCCTCATATCAAAGTTCAAACTGCATCAGGACACACTTACATTACCAGATCTGGAAACGCCCTCATCAGAGGAGACAATGGAACGATTCACAACCTCAGGAATGTCCATCTCAATGATGACCCCAATACACCAAACCTTAATGTCCATGGCAGCAGCCATCAAATCAAATCCCACCATGTCAGTTAATTTTGATTCCAAGGCCTGCACCATGACCATCAATAACAAAGTTATAATCACTGGGTCAAAGAACAAAAACCTCTACCTCATTCCTGTTCTTGTTCCTGACAAGACCCTTATCCATGGGACATGTCTGAACATCGCCATGGCCGCCATTTCCAGAACCACACCCCAAACAGCAGAACTTCTTCACATAAGATATGGCCACCTTGCCTACAGCACTTTAGTTAGACTCATTGCTGAAAACATGGTCACAGGCACAGATGTCACTACTGCAGCCTGCAACAAAATGAAAAAGCATACTTGCGAAATATGTGTCCTCTCAAAAATGGACAAGAACCCCTACCCCACATCATACACACATGCTAAAAGACCCATGGCCATACTCCACATTGACATGATCACATGAGTGGAAAGATGAAAGTGCCTAGTTTGAATGGCAGCCTGTACTTACAAGGCATTCTAGAGGACCACTCAAAGTACTCCATAGTCACTTTCCATAAAAACAAACACACTGTGCCCAAAGAAACCATCCATGAACTGGAACGGTATGAAGTTCTCATAGATAACAAGATAGGCAGTATTTTCTGTGACAATGCATCCGAGTACACCAGCAAACACTTCCAAAACTGGTGCAAGAAGAAAGGTATTACCCTCAACTTCACAGTCCCTGGCAATCCCTCCACTAACGGTGCAGCAGAGCGCCTCAACCGCACACTTCATGACAGAAGCACTGCACTCCTCATCTCATCCAAATTTCCGGAAAGGTCCTGGGCTGAGATGGTAAAAAATGCTGGCATTCTAAGGTAAGAAACCTCAGCCCCACTTCCGACTCAGACAAAACTCCCTCTGAAATGTTCCATGGAGTCAAGCCTAAGATTGATCTGTTATTTACTGATTTATATATCAGTCTCTGAGTTGGCATAATGCACACTGGTCCCTACTTCCTCCGGGACCCGTGTTGCCTGCCGCCAGGCCACAGGCTAGCTGTGGCATGCACGTGACTGCAGTACCTTGCAGTACACATCCCTATTCTATATGATTGCGCCTGTTGCGCTTAATAGCATCTTCTCCTCTATCGAGCCTATGCCGTTGTAACAATCTTACATTAACAGGTTATGTGCGCCATCTTTAGACGCTAACGAAGAACAGCCGCTGATTTCCGCGTTCGGAATCAGTTCCCCTCTGACTAGTCGAAGGCCCGAGTTTTAACTAAGCACCTGGACTCCCTATGCGGATCCTACTTTCCCGCTACTCCGCCTGCCGCTTCCTACCAAGAATCCTTGGATCTGCCACTGCGTCCTACGACTGGAGCAAGCAAGAGCGACCACAAGTCACCGAAATCTATGAAGTGAGTATAGGACGACGCCCTCACCGAGACCCACAAAGCGCTGTATTGATCTCAGACGATCAATTTGCTTACGACCCCAGCTTAAGAGAAGCTCCTGTCGTCGAACATTGCCGCTTGGCAAAGTTCAAACCCTGGTAATTAATCCGCTGGATCCCTTTGGATCGCCGATTCACACAAGCACTCCATCCCCCCTTCCCCTGCCCCACCCTCGTGATCCCCTATCCATCCATCACTCCGAACAAACGGCATCAAGATCCTATTCCCCTCCCCTTACACCGTCCCGTTCTCTCCCCAGTTGGCCCCCACCTCCAACTCGCATTCCATTTTCTCCCAGACCAGTTGCTTCGCAAATACCCCCCCCCCCCCCCCCCCCCCCCCCCCCCCCCCCTCCCTGTCAACGCCTCGACGCCACCCATCCTGCTCCGTGGCCACTCCCGACGGATCTTATCCGCCTGAACGCCTGATGGGGGGCACCTCCAGATCGCCGATGGCCACGTCGCTGGATTAATTCCAACTGTCGCCTATCCCTCATTCTTCATCCTGCCTCCTCCAAGGACTGCGTGAAGAATCCTTACAATGGGACTACTTGACAAGGATTGCTTCATGCAATTTACTGGAATTAAATATAACTGGGACACATGGGAGCACTACATCAACGACAAGCTGGACATGGCTACCGATAGGCTAGGTGACTATGAACTCATTACGGGGCCCCGTATCATTGCTGAACACTTAGCCCCCCACATCCTAGCCGAAGTAGACCACATGATACTTACTCATCCCCAACTGATCCTTCCACACCTTGAAAGAGTGTTTGGGACCCCGTCAGGCCACCTACATTGGTTTCAGGATTGCATGAATGAGATCCCTAATTCTTCACCTTCTAGCCACCTTGTAGGCCTTGTATTCTATTCTGCCAATTCTACTGCCTTTGCACTTGCCGAGTGCGAAGTCAAATACGTAGAAGAACGTGCTCGGTTACATGTACTGATATATGGACCTAGGAAAACCCCAGTCCCTAGGACCGCTTCTATTCCCACCATTCCAAAGCCGAAATCTACGCCAACGGATTGGTTTGTTCAAATCCAAGCTGACTCCGACAGAAAATGGCGAGAAGTGCACAATCAGCTCAAAGACGTGCAACACCAGCTGCAAGATATGAACCGTCAGCGGGAACATGATAACTGGGTTCGGCAACGCTATCCCGCATCCACAGTAACCAGCCACTATAGCATACCAGATGATCTTGCTGACCGCTTGCATGGGGGGCTACACTCACCCTCACCTGCAGCTGAACCAACATGCTCACCTGTTGATCACACTCACCTGCATGAGGGGCTACACTCACCCCCACCTGCAGCTGAACCAACATGCTCACCTGTTGATCACACTCACCTGCATGAGGGGCTACACTCACCCCCACCTGTAGCTGAACCGACATGCCCACCTGTTGATCACAATCACCTGCATGAGGGGCTACACTCACCCTCACCTGCAGCTGAACTGACATGATCGCTTGTTGATCACGCTCACCTGCATGGGGGACTACACTCACCCTCACCTGCAGTTATTCCTGTGCTTGCATCTGATACCATCCCTGCAACACCCTTGTGTATCCTCGTTGCCATCCCCCATAGGAAAATCACACCAGCTCTCCAACTTGCAAGTGCTGATGATGAGTGCAACACTCATGACATGAACCACTTGCATGGGGGGGAATTGCCTGACCATTCTGTCGTCCCTCGCTCCTGATGTCTCTAATGACTTGCATGGGGGGGACATGAACACCTATGTTCCCACATCCACATCCACATCCTGCTCTAGTGATGAGGAACCAACTCCCACCAAGCACAGCAACACCACCACCACCTGGCATACTGTCAGCCCCACTCCTAACATGATAACTATCACCAGATCACACCACCTTCCACTCACCTCTGCCCTCCAAGGCATTCCCCACCTGCCCTTCCCACGCTACCACCACAGGACATGCAAGCGACCATGCATCCTTGTGGGTATCGGATGAAGGACACACTTGTGAAGGGGAACATGGGGAGGTATATATCATGGAAGGGAAATGTCCTGATGTACTGACGAGGGGACTGACATATGCATTGCATGCATCTGTGCACCCATGCATGTGATGTGACCCTTACTTCTTACATGCAGATATAAGCATGAGAAATACCCTCGTGAGCTGATTTATGTCTGCGTGTACTGTACTGCACAGATTGAAGTAACGTGCTGCCCATTGCTAATGTACTGCTGTACGAAACTGCTGTGCACTGAACCGCAATGCTGTAATGCAGATTCGTTTTCATGAGCGATACCCTTGTGTGATGATCTACGTACATGCACCAAACTGCAGTGCTGTACAGCACTAGCGTACCGCCCATGTACTAGTGCTCCTACAGCTCATAGTGTTGCCTAGGCAATAATACAACTAGCTAACCTGCAGCGATTTGATGATCCCCACCATCTGTTACACAATTAGTAATGAATGAACACTCTAGGAATTAATTCATGATCTGCCCCGTACTGCCACATGTACCTACCCACGTGCAGTTCAAGTCTTTTACCCTTTCGATGTTCTCATGCTAACAACATGATGCATGCATGATTCTAATTTAGCATTTCAGCACTAAGCCTTCATAACCAAATTATGGGGGACTAGTACAGACATCATCAGTTGTTTTCCCTGGAGCTCTTTAGTTGTATCCCCTGCAGCTCCCCTGCAGCATTCATAGCTATGCTTACGTTGATCTGCAATGACCCAGCAGGTCCCAACAGCACCAGCAGTCCCTACCGTCACTGCATTTTCTTATCCGCTCCTAGTGCCCTTGCAGCGACCCTAGCTACCTCGCAGCCCCCCAGCTGCTGACACCTTGTAGTTACCCTGCAGCATTCCTAGCTCAAGTCCGCCATCAGCTTGCCCTTGGCAGCTTCCCCAGCACGCCAGGCACCTAGTAGTTAAACCATTGCTCCCCATCTGTTGTATTAGACCTGAACACTCTAGAATTTATTAGATTGTATGCCACCAGTACTGCCCCATGTACTTTCACAGGCAGTCAAATTTTGAATTTAGAATTATCCTAGTCTCTACCAGATGTCTGCGTCTTAATTTAGGTTACAAGCAATCCAGCTACAAACACCCAAATTATGGGGGGGACTAGTCCAGACATCCTGTCTAGAACAAATTCTCCAGCCTCACACCATGCCCTTCTCGTAACCAAGGTTATCTCCACAAGATTTAACCAAGCCTGGAAGTTTCCTTCCATCCCCATAGCAGCCCCTCTGCACCCTAGCATGCAGCCTACCTGCAGCTTCTTTCTAGTTTCCCAGCAGCCTCTCTGCAACCTAGCCTGCAGCCTATCTGCAGTCCCCTTTAGTTTCCTAGCAGCTTCCCTGCAATCTAGCCTGCTGTCCCTTTGCAGTTTCCTATTAGGGCCAGCTACTTTAGTAGACTGACATTTCTTTGAAGACATCTGCTAATGTGCTATACACCCTTGAATCCTGTCCCAAATAATTTATTATTCACAGTCTTTCATATCAGCTATTAGCAACCATCTCAAAAGTCTTACTAGCCCTTATACTATTATTTCCTTATGCCCCTCAGTTAATTCCAGGAATTCTTGAGTTCAAGAATACCTAGAATTGGGGGGGATGCTATTTACTGATTTATATATTAGTCTCTGAGTTGGCATAATGCACACTGGTACCTACTTCCTCCGGGACCCGTGTTGCCTGCCGCCAGGCCACAGGCTAGCTGTGGCCTGCACGTGACTGCAGTACCTTGCAGTACACATCCCTATTCTATATCATTGCGCCTGTTGCGCTTATTAATAGCATCTTCTCCTCTATCGAGCCTATGCCGTTGTAACAATCTTACATTAACATGATCACCTCATCAGAACCATTGGATGCAAAGCCTACGTCCTCATAGCACCCAAATCCAGAAAAGACAGTCTCGAGATGTCAAGTTAGGCTATTTTAGCAGGCTGTCCTGCTACACCCCCCCCCCCCCCCTTCTTTTGAAAGGGAAGCGTCCTCGATTCCAGGCTCAGTTACACGATCCGGTCCCCGACGGGCGCAACCCCTGCCGGCCGGGCTCGCTCGGGACAGCAACCTCCGCCTACCGTGAACCGTCGTTTCCTATGGAACCGAGACTTCTTCGATCTCTTGATCGTACTTACTTGACAGACTCCCGCCTACAACTGAACGCCGTACACACAAACTTTACGTTGATGCATCGTGCTCGGTTGTTATAGGAATCTTATCTTTTCGATTCGTAAAACACTACAGACTATCACCAGCAGTGTGATTCGTACTCCTGTTGATTTGTCTGCGACCAGGCTCTGAAATCAGTAAAGCCGGAGCTAAGCTGTAGGGACATATCGAAAAGACAGTCTCGAGATGTCCAGTTAGGCTATTAGCAGGCTATGGTGCTACAAGCCCACCTCTGCTCTGATTTGATTTAATTGTTGCATTGATTTAATTTAATTGTTAGATACAAGATGCTCATTCAGCTCACCTTAGCTCCTGATTTGCCTTTAATTGCTCTACCCAGCCTAGATCTGACCAGTACACCAGCCCACCTCTGCTCTTTATTTTAATTTAACTGTTACATACGGTACTAAAAAGTCACCCAACCCACATCAGCTCCTGGTTTGAATTTCAAATGGTTTTACAGCAAGCTTGGGCAGACTACTTCAGTTCTTAGTAGACATGTCACAAGATAATGTAACCACAGCATTTACGGAGTTTTGTTAATTAGTAGGGGGCCCTGGCGGGTCCCCTGGAGGTCGGCCCCGGGTTGGTATACGGAAAACGATGGCTTCTTCGAACGTAGTTGAGTATTCTCAAATTGTTACATTTGTTTTGCACGTTGAAATATATGTAAAAGTTATCCATGCCAAGGGAGTTCCAACGTACACAAAGTGCAGTGAGATGCTTTTGCAAATTGCAATTGCCAAGAACTGTGTGCAGTTGTCTATTTACACGTATAGTTGGTCGGCCCCCTTATGGGGACAGACCTATGTGATACTTACGCGATATCGTGCTGTTTTTCACATCTTCACATCTTCAAATCTTCAAATTTCCCAAGATCGCCGGTCAAATCAGCCGGTCAAATCAGTACTCTGAAGTCTATAAGACTCTTGCTCGATTCTATCGTTCTTCTCCTTAACTTTTGTATCTTCTCTGACCTCGATGAACAGTTGCTATCCCTGTATCAATGCTCCATAACCCGGCCTAACCCTCAATTGGAAACAGGCTGTAAGGGGGCCGACCAACTAAGCAGTGTACCATGAGAACATCTGATTCAGATGTCCTCATGGTACACTGCTTAGTTTTACATAACGTGACTCCCATCAGGGCGCTACCCAGAGGTTCCCGACCGGGAATTTAAATTAGTGCTGAAACAGAATCAGTGGCACTCGCTGCCCACCATTCTTCCGCCGCGCTTGGACAAGAATTTACCCTCTGTTCTGACGGTTAGGTTCGAACTGGTGCCGACGGAGTCACTTTCTGTCATATTAAGCAGTGTACCATGAGGACATCAGAAGTTTAACAAGTTTTGCCAACTGGATTTCAGGTCTGAAATTGAGTCAGTCCAAGCTATAGACCCCTTTACCAAATGAGTTTTGCCATGCTTTTCTGAGAACCAATTTAGGGGGGGGGAACACATTTGCCTGTACTTGATGTCAAGTAGGAACGCCAAGGCGTGTATGGTATATGGTTGCAGTGTACACAAGCTTGACTTCTTACTTTTGTTTCTTTTGAGAGGCTACGCTTGACAACTTCTAGGCACCTCCCTTTCCCTATTTTGGATCAACCCATAATAGGTTTACATCACTCAACCAATTACTCGGGTGGCGACGAAGGAGCCTCTTAGTCTCTTACTATCTGACGCGCAAGAGAATTCACATATCCGAGCAACTGTTAATTCAAAATCTAGGGTGTCTGCCAACAAGGTGGTCACATAAATACATAATGCATAGAGAAAGGGCATCCACTATCAAAGGATGAAAAATCCGATTTGTTAGCTTCTGGTTTCGCACAAGGGGATTTGGATTTGGAAGACTGTGAGCAGCCCGGAGTTGGCTGAAAAAAATATAACAATCCAATCCAATTATATCAATGGGCAGGAGTGCACATGACATCCACTCCACCCCTGTCTACAATTGCATATGCCCTATACCACCAGATATGTTAGCCTTGCTAGTTAACTGGAATCAGTAGTCTACATGGAATAAGTTAGCCCAAGCTTATATAAACAACTACCGCAGAAGTAAGCTCTTCCTACAATTAAATCGTTTTAGTACCAAAAGTACCTTACTGAAGTATCGAACAAATGCTGTTCAAGTTGCCTCATAGGAATACATCACCATTTGAAATGACTAAATAAGCATAACCATTAAATCAAGTCCCTAGTCGCCACAGTGCTAACTCTATGTGGGCATACAATTCGACTACTAGACATTTATAGTCTACATGCCCCCCCTATGGGCATCCGAGGAGTACGCATGACCAATTTACCACCACGGTTGTTCAGGGGGACTCAAAGATCTGTATATTGAGACGCTCCCAATTCCAATATCTGAATCTGACGCAACGGGCCCTCCAAAAGCTGTGTCTCAGACGCAACCGACCCTCCAAGAACACAACCGACCTACTGGATATGCGCCTGAGATGCAACGGACCCTCCACAATCTGCGCCTGAGGGTGCAAGAAGCAGCGTTTTGAACAGACCTGGTTGCCATGTGCGTACTAGAGCCTGCCCGTGTATACATGCAGCTTTGGCATGTTTATTTCAACATAAGTAAAAACTCGTGGATGGCAGTTGGTCCTGCTTTGTGTACCAATAAAATAAACAACCTGACCGCCCTTTTGAGAGGTGACTGGCTGTGGTGACCGGCCCATGTCGCGGGTTCATGCGCAGGTGGCCCGTGCCGAAGGCCTCGTTCGACGTCGAACCTTCAGGTATCGTGGCTACACACCCGGTGTTACCAGTGTAACAGTGGAGTCTCTGCTACGAAGAGGGCAGTAAAGAGTCCTCAGCCCTAGCAGTTCTCACATCTTTAATCAGAGCATGATGACTACACAAGCCTACGGCACTCATGTGCTGCTTTCACTTTGGCCTGTACTACCTCTACTGCATCCTGACATGTCTCCCCAGCGACACTTGGGCAGGGGAGATTGATAGGGCTTGGGAGACCCCAAATGCTCTGGTCCCTTTGCTGTGCATTTATTTAAAACAACTTGACTTGCCTTGACTTGAGTTAGACGGTCTTTTCTTAGTAGTTGCGCGACTTGACTCCAGTCAAGTCATTCAATGGAAATGTTTTGTCAGTCTTGGGCAAACCAAGACTCAAACAACAACGACAACAAACAGCAGCGCTCCTACAACCACTATCCATGTCCTACAGTCTGGAGGTCAGGTAGTTAAGTGAACAGATATTGGCATCACTGAGTCTAGTTTGGGAACTTGCAACGTGGGCCTGGTGCGTGGATGACTGGATGTGAGGTGGGGCGGATCCAGTGGATGAGGTGCACTCTAGTGGAGGTACAGTGTCACACTGCCACTATAGTGTCACACTGTCACACAGCAAATTTGAGAGGTCTTTGGCACCCTTTCCGCACCCCTACGGTACCCTTGCACACCCCGAATACAACTTTTTAAGCCAAATAAAGGGTGCTGAAGACGAAATTTGCAGCGTCGAAGGTCTAATGAAGGCTCCAGCCTGAAAACTTCCATGCCCGGTCCTGTAGTGCTTTTCCTCAAGCTTCAATATATAGCACCAAGGTGCTTCACCAAGCTATAGCAAGGTGCTATACCAAGGTGCTTCACCAAGCTATAGCAAGGTGCTTCACCAAGCTATAGCAAGGTGCTATAGCAAGGTGCTTCACCAAGCTATAGCAAGGTGCTATAGCAAGGTGCTTCACCAAGCTATAGCAAGGTGTTATACCAAGGTGCTTCACTAAGCTATAGCAAGGTGCTATACCAAGGTGCTTCACCAAGCTATAGCAAGTAAGGTGCTATACCAAGGTGCTATATATAGCACAAGTGTTTGTATCATGTACCTTAGCGTTTTGGGGATGCTACGCTACATTCTTTTGGGTTTGCCTTTTGGGCCCCCAAAAGCTGCTAGAATCACCCCAAAAGCTACTACGAGCACCATGGTGCTCTGTTAAGACACTGGTTCCTTTCCTTACGAAATGCCCTGCTATTGTGGAACCTCCAGTATTTGTGTGCTAAGGAGTGCGTTCTTTGTTGACATCAGATGTTGCAACTTACTTGCAGAGTCATCGTTAGGACCGGTGCAGGTGGGGGCTGACCCAAGAGGATCAAGCCTGGAAAAGTCCATCCAAGGTATTAATCTGAAACCTTATGTGGTTGAGCCCAGTGCAAGCAAACGGACTGGCCCCCTCAACATCACACCTCGTAATAAGGCGTACAATTTACATAATTGATTATTGTGGAACTTCCAGTATTCGCGTACGAGAGAGTGCGTTTCTAGTCGACATCAGGTGCTGTAATTTGCTTGCAGGGTCGTCGTCAGGGCCGGTGTAGGTGGGGGTAGATCCGGGATGGCCAGGGTCTTTGGCCGAAGGGCCACCAGACTCGCCCTCTGCAGAGCTGTGGGAACCACGCTTCATTGCTGTTTGGTGTTGGGCGTTGGGCAGCAGCTGACCTACAGTACTCATCCGGACGTTGTTGGCCAGGGATCGAGATGTGACCTACATGTGTCAAATGATTGTGTGTCAAACGATTGTTTAGGGTTCAGTCCATCTATGCTATTTCTTTTTAAGCCCTTCATATCACAGTCGGGCAAGTCCCTTTAGCCTATTTGGCCTACCCCTGGTCTGTAACATACATACATACCTACCTACATACATACCTACATACCTACATACCTACATACATACATACATACATACATGTGTCAGGAAACAAGTAAGCAGGCTTGTCACTTGCCATGCATGCGGGGGGGATGTTGAGCACAGTTTAACAATTTTTGGAAAATACGCAACAGTAGTAAAGTAGTTGGTAGAGCAGCTGCATACACACTTCAAATGCTGAGGTGAAGTGGCTTGCTTCAGAGTCCCCAACATAGCGTTCAGCCATTCCTTGCCACATAGCAATGGCACCCCACAGCCTTAACATCCAACCACACAGCCGTTCCCACACATCCGATTGCACACCTTTTCCACATATCCAGTGTTTGCAGCTTACAGATTGGCATATACAAAAACGTTGTTCCTTTTCGTTTCTACCTCTTATATTTTTGGGCATGATGTTCATAAGCCCCCCTTGGCTCCATCAAGCCGCGGGGACATTTGGAGTCCAGTAGGGCACCAAGAAAAATGTAATCACGATAAATCACACACCTTTTTCCACGCATCCAATCAAACACCTTTTTCCACACTTCCAACCAAACACCCTTACCTAAACATCCAGTCACCACAACTTACTAATCTCTCATGTCCATTGCATTTTGAGGCTACCCTTCCGCAAAACAAACAAACATATGTGTGTATGTTGTGGGTGGTATGTTGTGTTTGGTATGTGTGTGCTGTTACAGTCCAGGGGTAGCCAATTACACTAAAGGGACATTTATCATGATGATATATCATATGTCATGAACTCCAGTCAAGCACACCTGATGATGGATCTCAGCTAGGTTCTTCCCTCCTGGCCCATTGTTCGTGTTCATGCTGAGGTCTGGGTGAGAGACGGGTCGTTGCAGGTTGCTATGGGACCCGGCTTGGTTGGCACCAGCTTTTGGAGAGTATGGGTTTCCATACGCGGACATAGCTCTATCAAATCGTCCAGCCCCTCCCCTATTCTGCATCGGGGAGCCCGGAACTCCGCTGGCGCTGCCGCCGTACAGCTTGTTGTAGGCCGGAGGGCCCGGGGAATTCTTCCGAGTGTACATGGATTGTGAGCGCCCTGTCATGTGGAGCAAAATAAAATTGAGGAAGAGTGCGTGTTTGAGGAAGAGCGTTTATGTTGGAGCAAATTAGTTTGAGGAAGAGTGTGCATTTCAGGAAGAGTGTTTATGTTGGAGAAAAAAGAAATTTAGCAAGTTATATTGAGGAAGAGTGTGTATGTTGGAGCAAAAAAATATAGCAAATTAAATTGAGGAAGCGTATGTAAGTTACAGTCCAGGGGTGGCCTCCTAAGCTAAAGGGACTTGCCTAACCTCGATTAGTCCTTGGCGTGTTGCAAGCGACGTGGGAAATCGGAGTTGGTGCCGCGTAATGGGAGAGTGGCAGAGATAGCAAGGTGGACAGGTGAACCAGAAGGGTGGAAAGCGTGGAGGGAGGGACAGGTGGCATTGGAATCAAGTGCAACAGACCGAAACCAGTGTTTACAACATAGTTAAGGCCAGGGTTTCTTGCCGACAACACAACAACACGGCAACCAAACAACCAACCAACCAACCAACCGGACAAAGGGGTAACTCTGGGTGCTCCCGCCCCCAAGAAGGGAGGGCTCCGCCAAAAAGCAAGAAAGAATTGTAGACAAACTGGAGGGGGCATAATTTTTACTACCACTCGTTATGAACTGGTCCGTGGTTGGCCCCAGTGCAAGCAGACGGGCTGGCCCCCCCAACCTCACGCCTCGTAATAAGGCGTACTATTTATTTATTTATGAACTGGTCCCCAACGAATCGCAAACCAGAGGCATACGACGGATGACAGATGATGAGTTCCAGTGATATTGAGGCATTTTGATTTCAAACTTATTAGGAAGTGGAAGTCGGAGTGAGAAGACTCCTAGTATGAAGGAGTTTGATGTGAATGCGACTATGATTGTGATTGTGGTTGTGGTTGAGTTTGTCTAGCTTTCAACTTCTGTTCATGGTCCACTCTGTTGAGGGTGCTAAAGATCTCGCATGTTTTAGGTTTGTGGTTTCTTCCTTAATACTTTCATGTGTTGTGTTGTCCCTTGTTGTGTTATGCTGTGTTGTGTTGTGCTTTGTTGTGTTATGCTGTGTTATGTTGTATTATGCAGTGTTATGCTGTGTTATGCAGTGTTATGTTGCGTTACGCAGTGCTGTGCTTTGTTGTGCTATACTGCGTTGTGTTGTCCTTTGTTGTTTATGCGGTGTTATGCTGTGTTGTGTTATGCTGTGTTATGTTGTCCTTTGTTGTGCTATGCTATGTTGTGTTGTCCTTTGCTGTTTATGCGGTTTTATGCTGTGTTATGTTTTTTTGGGGGGGTCGTGTTGGGTTGTGTTGGGTTGTGCTGGGTTGTGTTGCGCTTTATCGTGTTGTGCTTTGCTGTGTTATGCTGTGTTATGCTGTGTTGTGCTGTGTTTTGTTGTGCTTTATTGTGCTGTGCGTTGTTGTGTTATGCTGTGTTATGCTGTGTTGTGTTGTCTTGTGTTGTGCTTTGTTGTGATTTGCTGTGTTGTGCTTTATTGTGTTATGCTGTGCTTTGTTGTGTTGTGCGTTGTTGTGTTGTGCTGCGTTATGCTGTGTTTTGTTATTGCCAAGTTGTGCTGTGCTGTGTTGTGTTGTGCTATGTTGTGTTATGCTGCGTTATGCTGTGTCATGCTGTGTCATGCTGTGTTGTGTTGTGTTGTGTTGTGTTGTGCTTGATTGTGCTGTGTTATGCTGTGTTGTGGTGTGTTGTGTTGTGTTGTGCTGTATTTTGCTGTGCTTTGTTGTGTTACGCTGTGTTGTGCTTTGTTGTGTTGTGCATTATTGTGTTGTGCTATGCTGTGTTATGCTGTGTTGTGCTGTGCTATGTTGTGCTTTGTTGTGTTGAGTTGTATTGTGGTGTGCCTTATTGTGTTCCTGGACATGGTGCACATTTGTTTGGTCGTGGGTCGGTATCTCTCACCGACCCTAAGCGCGCCTACCCTTTTGTAGGAGTGGCAACCCTATTCAAACTGAATCCTCGGTGCCGCTGGTTTGTGTCGGGAGACCCACCTTCTGGGATGAAATAATAATAAAAACTGCATACCACCCACCTGTGGAGATGGGACGCCTTGCCACATTGGGGCCCCCTCGGCTCACGCTGACACTGCGACCTTTGTTGCCCCCCCCAGGGTTTGGAGAAAGACCTGCGTCAGCCAAGCGCTCGTGTAGCAGGGCATTCTCTTTCCGCAGCTCCTGCAGCTCGATGTATGTTGCTGAGCTTGCAGTGTAGTATGGGTTGCCTTCAACATGGCTGGGGCTATGGCTGGCACTATTTCTTCTGCCACCTGGGAAAGCCAACAAGCAGAGAGTTGGAAGCAGAGAAAATGCTAGGAAGAAGAGAATTGGAAGCAGAGAATTGGAAGCAGAGAATTGGAAGCAGAGAATTGGAAGCAGAGAATTGGAAGCAGAGAATTGGAAGCAGAGATACTGCTAGGAAGAAGAGAATTGGAAGAAGAGAATTGGAAGCAGAGAATTGGAAGCAGAGATACTGCTAGGAAGAAGAGAATTGGAAGAAGAGAATTGGAAGCAGAGAATTGGAAGCAGAGATACTGCTAGGGGCAAAATAAGCAGATTGAATAATAGAATTGGAAGCAGAGAATTGGAAGCAGAGATACTGCTAGGAAGAAGAGAATTGGAAGCAGAGAATTGGGAGCAGAGAATTGGAAGGCAGGAATTGGAAGCAGAGATTTACTTCTAGGAATGAAGAGAATTGGAAGAAGAGAATTGGAAGCAGAGAATTGGAAGCAGAGATACTGCCAGGAAGAAGAGAATTGGAAGAAGAGAATTGGAAGCAGAGAATTGGAAGCAGAGATAATGCTAGGAAGAAGAGAATTGGAAGCAGGAGGATAATTCTGAGGAGAAAGAGAATTGGAAGAAACGAATTGAAGCCGAGACTTGGAACATAAGAGAATTGGAAGCAGAGATACTGCTAGTAAGAATAGATTGGAATCAGGATAATTCTAGGAAAAGAGATTGGGGAAAGCAGAGATACTGCTAGGAAGAAGAGAATTGGAAAGCAGAGAAAATATGCTAGGAAGAAGAGAATTGGAAGCAGAGATAATGCTAGGAAGAAGAGAATTGGAAGCAGAGATAATGCTAGGAAGAAGAGAATTGGAAGCAGAGATAATGCTAGGAAGAAGAGAATTGGAAGCAGAGATAATGCTAGGAAGAAGAGAATTGGAAGCAGAGATAATGCTGGGAAGCAGAGAATTGGAGGCAGAGGAAAACAGGGCTGCATGATGATCGGTGTATGTTTCCCCCGAAACCCCTGAACCACGTTTCTTTCGGGGGGTGTGGGGGGGTGAGGGGGTGGGGGTGGGGGTGGGCATTTCTGACTAGTTTAGCGGGCCCCATGCATCGCCACGCAGCAACGGGATGCGACGCGTCACACACAAAATAGGGTGCTACACCAACACCCTCCTCCCTCTCTCGTCCCTGCCCTGTACATCGAAAAGGAGATCCGATTTGCCCGGGATTCACCACGGGCTGGATTCACTACGGGCTAACTTCCCCCTACCGTACATAAACACCCTGCTCCCGAGCAGGAAGACAGCGTGGCACCATTTCAAAACCAGGTGTAGACCAGGGTACCATAAAGCGCTCGCGGCAGCGCGATTTCACGCACGCTTTTTGAGCCCCACTGCGCGTTTCACGCAGTTTTTTCAATCCCTGTGGGAGCAACGCACAGTTTTTGCGCTTTTTGCACTAAAAAGCGCTGACCAATTTGACATTTGTGCGCTTAAAGCGCTGACCAATTTGACAACATGTAGTACCCTGTGTGGCACGCCAGACATAAGTAGGGAACGGCAACTAATATCAGTGTTTGAAAAACTAATATGAACTAATATTATTATAGTGTCAAAATAAGATTAGTTTTCAAAAAAATCGAAATTCTGGTGAGACGGCTCGTCCGACTAATATTGTACAATATTATTTAACCACTAATATTATATAACGTAGCCTTCCGCCAGACATAAGACCACTTACCTGGCGAATCAGCCGAGTTACCTGGAATGCAGCATGCCAGACATAAGTAGGGACCGGCATATCATGGGATGTTGACCAAAGGCGAGTATGATATCATATGATATCATACAAACTGCATCATATGATATTGTATATAAATGGTAGTTTTGGCCTAGTCAGACTGCCGGCATCATATGATATCATATGATGACATAATATCATATAACATCATACTGCTGTTCCCTAGACATTAGGCCATTTACCTGGCGAATCAGCCGAATGACCTGGAATGTTAGCACCCTCCATGGCCTGCTGCTGCTGCTGCTCCCCTAGCGACGCCATTCCCTCAAAGATGGACAAGCGGTCTCGCAGCTCGGCATTCTCAATCTGAAATGAGTCGTTGTCAATGCGAAACTGCTCCACCTGCTTACAAACGTCGTCGTAGCCAGAGCGAAGCTGCTGGTTGACGGCAGATAACTTGTGGATGAGACCTACGGAGGGAAGGAGGAGAAGCTTTTTTGTGTAACAGGGGGGACCAGGCAATTCCTGCCAGGAACCAGGAAACAGGAACAAGTAGGAGGTGTGGTGATGGGTAGGATGGCTACAAACTTTATTGACGGCAGACAACTTTTGGATGAGGCCTGCAGAGGGAAGCAGGAGGTGTTGCTATTGGTGCAGGCTTTCTTTTGATACAGGGTTGATTTGTTACATTTATTTGATTTTGTTACATTTTGATACAGGGTTGATTTTGTTACATTTATTTGATTTTGTTACATTTTGATACAGGGTTGATTTTGTTACATTTATTTGATTTTGTTACATTTTGATACAGGGCTGATTTTGTTACATTTATTGCTTTTGTTCAGGAACCAGGAAATGGGTTCATCTGATCACTTGTGGATGAGGCCTACAGAGGGAATAAGGAGGTATTGCTTTTGTTGCAGGTACATTATACCCATTCTGGGGATGAGTTGGATTTGGCTCTCGTCGTTCGTAATTCATACCTCCATTTTTTCAGGCAGAATTTCCGACAATTCTCAGTATTATCAGAATTATCAATTCCCAGACCAAATATAAGGGGGAACCAGGAAATAGGTTCATCAGATCACTTGTGAGGAGGCCTGCGGAGGGAAGGAGGAGGTATTGCATTTGTTACAGGGAGAAGCCAGGAAATGGGTTCATCAGATAGCTTGTCGAGGAGGCCCGTGGAGGGAAGGAGCAGAAGCTGTTTTGCGTTGCCAGGGGGGAACCAGGAAGCAGGAAGCAGGAACAAGGGGAAACAATGAGGAAGTGTGGTGATGGGTAGGGTGGCTACAAGGGGCGATCTTCATGACTGGGAATGCTGCATGAGATGGTTTAGTTAAGTGAGGTAGGTTCAAGAGTTGATGTGCACACGTGGGGCTGTAAGGATCGCTGTTCATGTGCGGGGTACTAGGTAGGGTGAAAAAGGGCATTGAAAAGTGTGTGTGTTCGTGTTCTATTGTGTTCCATTCAGTTCAGTTCTGTTCAGTTTTATTTTTATTCTGCAATACTCCGTTTTGTTCCGTGCTGTGCTGTGCTGTTCTGTGCTCTTCCGTTCAGCTTGGTTGTGTTGTGTTGTGTTTGGTTCTCTTCTGTTCTCTTCTGCTCTGCTCTGTTGCCATATCATGCAATGTCATGCAATGTCAGGTTGTGGCGATGGTTTGGGCGCTGGGGAGTCGACGGGTTGTGAAAGTAGGGTTCTTTTGCACCTACCAATCGCATCCAATAGCTTGGTGGCCACCTTGTCCATATCATTTTGAGTACTTTCAGCTAACTTTCGCTTCAGCTCCTCCAAGCTAGCAGACTCATGCGGCTCCAGCTTCGCAGCCGCTGCCTCCAGTTGTTGCTTCAGGTTGGCTCCCTAAGAGCAGCAATCCAAGGATGGTTGTTCGTTGCTTGTTACTTGAAAGCCTTTGTTGGTTATTGATGGTTACTTATGCTAACACTTATGATGCAATTTGATGCCCCCCACCCCCACCCACCCACCACCCTCACCCTCGCCCACCCATCACCCATCACCCATCACCACCCACACCCTCACCCATCCACCCCCACACACCCCGCCCCCTCACCCACCACCTGCCCATTAAAGTTTCTAAAACATGGTACAGTTCCAATTTCCTGAACATGTTTTGTTCTTGCATTCCTACTCAAATCTAAACAAACCCATGTCCACACAGTGCCTTAACATCAATGACAGCCAACCCTTGACAGCACAAAAGAAACAGATACAAGCATAGAAATGGCATGATGGCACGATAGCAATAACAAAGGTAGTGGGGCGGCGCAAAAGTAAAAGAAAATGATAAAAAGAAAAGAGATTCCCCCAGAACATGACGGCAAATATGAAAAGGATAAAAAGACTAACAGTGATGTGGTTATGACAGAATGACAGCAGAAAAGAAAAAGAAAAAGAAAAAAGAAAAACATTCCCCTGAACATGATGCCATCATCACCTGAGAGGCTTGAGCCTGAGAGCCTGTGGTGGCAGAATCACCCAAGCCGCCAGACCAGGTGCCAGTATTCACTCCTCCTCCTCCTCCTCCTCCCGCACCACCACTGGAGGGTTGGCCACACGATGTGCACGTGGATCCATTCCCCGCACCCATGGAGGACCCCAGAACAGAAGCTAGGCCAGGTTGTGTGGTTTGCACTCCAGCCAGCTGCTGACGGAGGAAAGCATTCTCGGCACGCAGCTCACGGATAATGCGGGACTTGGGGTCCTCGTTCACAGCTACCTGGTTGGTAATTCGGTTGGCTCTTGAAGCATACTCCAAGGTCGACATATTCTCCTACAACAAAACGGAAGATATAGACTTTGCATCAGGCGAACAACTCTGGGGTTTGGTTGGTTGGTTGGTTGGTTGGTTGGATGGGTGGATGGGTGGTTGGGTGGATGGTTGGACGGATGGTTGGTTGGTTGGATGGATGGGTGGAAGGTTGGTTGGTTGGTTGGTTGGTTGGTTGGTTGGTTGGTTGGTTGGTTGGTTGGTTGGATGGTTGGTTGGTTTGATGGTTGGTACATCCTAGCTGGTTGGCTGGTTGGTTGGCTGGTTGGATGGTTGGTTGGTTGGTTAGGTGGGTGGTAGATCCTAACTGTGGAAGCCCCTGTAGAACCTCAATATGAGCACAAAAAGCAAATGCCCATATGAGGGGGATGGGATGAACATGAGGGGGAAGGGGCGCATATGAGTCTCATGACCACCAAGCTAGCAAGCAAGGTCAGACAGAAGCATTAGTCAATGGACAGTGTGCAAGATGAGCAGGACGACAGGACAGACGTGTAATGGCGGATGTGAAATGTGCAAGGTTGGATGTACAGGACAGATGAACAGGGCAGTGTGCATGGGCAATGTGCAAGATCGGATGTACAGGAAAATCTGCAAGGACAGATGTACAGTACAGATGCACAGGGCAGTGTGCAAGGTTGGATGTACAGTACAATTTGCAAGGACAGATGTACAGTACAGATGTACAGGGCAGTGTGCAAAGAATATGTGCACAGTCAGATGCACAGGACAATATGCAAGGACTGATGAACAGGACAGATGCACACAGAAGTGAGCAAGGACAATGTTCAAGGACGGATGTACAAGACAATGTGCAAGGACGGATGTACAAGGCAGATGTACAAGGCAGTGTGCATGGACAATGTGCAGGGACGGATGTACAAGATAGATGTACAGGGAATTGTGCATGGACATTGCGCAAGGACGGATGTACAAGACAGATGTACAGGGAAGTGTGCATGGACATTGCGCAAGGACAGATGTACAAGACAGATGTACAGGGAAGTCTGCATGGACAATGTGCAAGGACGGATGTACAAGACAGATGTACAGGGAAGTGTGCATGGACACTGCGCAAGGACAGATGTACAAGACAGATGTACAGGGAAGTCTGCATGGACAATGTGCAAGGACGGATGTACAAGACAGATGTACAGGGAAGTGTGCAAGGACTATGTGCAAGGACGGATGTACAGGACAGATGTACAGGGAAGTGTGCAAAGACAATGTGCAAGGATGGATATACGGGACAATGTGCAAGGACGGATTAACATGACAGATGTACAGGACGCATATGCTGCTCACATCATAGTGCGCATTGAGGGGCGCCAAGCAAGCGATCATGGTGGTCAGCGAGTTTCCTCCTAGAGAGTTCTTCAACAGACTTGTGAGCTTTGAATCTCGGTATGGTATGTGGGCCATGTTGGCTGTTGAGCCGCCCTCAGCCGCCGCCGTCAATGTGGTGATGACGTGACGTAGTGTGAAGAGAGACTTGTTGATTGCTACACCCTCATCGCGAATCTTGCCTGAGTTGGAAAGCAATTAGGAGGGGATGGTTTTGTTGTTGTTGCTGTTGTTGTTGTTGGTGGTGGTGGTGGTGGTGGTGGTGGTGATGGTGGTATTATTGTTGTTGTTGTTGGTGGTGGTGTCAGTGTTGTTGGTGTTGTTGGTGTTGGTATTGGAGTTGGTGGTACACACATAGCTTGGCAAAACAGTGTGTCGCACATGTCATGGCGAAGCAGTGTTTGTCACGAGACTTTGAAAGGAGAGTATCACATGAGTCATGGAAACACAAGTCATACACACATAGCTTGGCAAAATAGTGTGTCACACATGTCATGGCGAAGCAGTGTTTGTCTCGAGACTTTGCAAAGCTGAGTGTCACACGAGTCATGGAAACATAAGGCATACACACATAGCTTGGCAAAATAGTGTGTCACACATGTCATGGCAAAACATTTTGTCGCATATGTGATGGCAACACACCTTCATTCGCTCCTACGTATGAGCCTCTCTCAGAGCCGGCGAGATCAACCAAGGTGAGGCGTGAGGAGATCACTTCGTTTGGAGAGGCCATTGGGGAGCTCTCAATGTAGATGGTGAACAAGCAATGTGAGCGACTGGATTGTGCATTCAACTTATGCGAAGCCATGACCTGCAAAGCAATAAGAAGAAGATTGTTAAGTGGGAGCATGAGACAGCATCATGATGATTTGTCACACTACTCTTCGTCACTCCAATCTTCAAAACTCAACTCACTAACACCCGTTACCTCACAGTCCCCAGGCAGGGCGTACTTTTGTCTGTACTTCCTCCCCGATGTTAGATCTCGTGTTTGCACCGTCAGAACTTCCCAAATAATTGGCAGCGTGTTAAGGGACACCGAATGAAGGCATTCAAGCCTTCAAATTTGGTGCACCGGGCATGCCGGAGGCTAGAATTCGCGTTAGTTTTTTTATTGCTGTTTTAAGGCCTTGTGGGACTGAATTGGGCCTTGATGATGTTGTATCTCGCAATTGCAACGCTAGATCTTCCCCAAAATTTGGCAGCGTTTGTGAGGGAAGCCTTATGAAGGTATCCAAGCCTTATAATTTGGAGCTCCAGGCATGCATGAGGCAATACAACACACTTGAGGCCCATTTGGGCCATTTTTTAGGCTCCGGTCGGTCTGAAGGCCATTTCGGCCCAGAAGTTTCCGGTAATTGTGGGCCAAAACCTCAGATCTGTCTGATTGATCAATGCATATGAAGCAATGCGTAGAACGATGCCAAAGGAGGAGAAAGCGCAACTCGCTACAAGGAAGGAGTTTTAACATTGGAGATGTTTTTGGCGGGAACCCCCGGGTGTAAAAAGTGAGGGCCTGGGGACTGTGCCATTACCTTATTCGTCACACCACTCTTCGTCACTCCACTCTTCAAAACTCCCCTCACAAACAGCAACATACCTTATTCGTCACTCCACTCTTGAACATGTCCATCAACTCCTCAGCTGTCTGACACTCACACTGCATGAAGAAAGAGGCAAATAGCATTTCAGTTTTTTATTGCTCATTTTATTTTGTCCTCTCCGCTTCTGAATTAAATCATGGTTTGACCCCTCCCACCCCACCCCACCCTCCCCTTCTGGCTTTTTTTAGGTCAACGCTGGTCTGTCACTCACACTGCATGAAGAAAGAGGCAAAAGGCATTTCGGTATTTTTATTGTTCATTTTTTATTGTCTTGGTGGTAGGCCCCAGTGAAAGCAAACGGGCTGGCCCCCTCAACCTCACGCCTCGTAATAAGGCATACTATTAATGTATTGATCTGTTCATTTTTATTTTGTATGCAAGGAATTTCACCCCAGGAGGCGGGTCTCCCTTCACAAAGTAGCGGCACAGAGGATTCAGTTTGAATGGTGTTGCCACGTATCTTCAGTGGAGATGGCATTTCCTCACCAGTGCCGATATATATCCATATCCGATTTATATCCATATCCGATATACTTCCTCACCAGTGCCGATATATCCAATTTCCCATCCCCTCCAAAGCATTTCAGCCGTTTAACGGAGTTCCAAGCTGCGTTTGCCCCTACAAAAAACATCTTCAAGGAACCTCTTCAAACCCTGTGTACCCCACTCAAATTGTATTCAAGCTTTCAAACCCCATTGAGATGTAACTGTGAGTGCAGCGCAGGGTAGGGTTGCTGTTTATTCTGAGTTCGCTACTTCTAACCGACTTGGGAAACTGAACATTGACAGGGAGGGTTGGGCTCGTGACGGGCTTTTGGTTATCAAATTCTTATGATAAAATGCACATGCTTATCGATTGCATTATTGCTTGTACTCTCCGCTTCTTTATTAAATCATGGTTTGACCTCCCCCCCCCCCCCCCCCCCCCCCCCCCCCTCACCCCCTCACCCCCCCTTTGGCCTTGTTGTGGGTCAACGCTGGTCTGTCAATGACAATGTCATGTTATGTCATGTTATGTACAATGACAATGTAATGAAATGTAAAATACTCTGTATTCTTGTACGATACAGCGTGAAGCGTGTGCGGTGTCAGTCACCTTGAACAAATTCTCAAGGTAGAAGTCCTCAGTCTTGCTCCAGCGCATGCGCAAGGCCCCACTGAAGCCTGCAGGGGCTCCAGGGTTCACACGCTTCCCTTGCCCAAAGCCAGCCGGCTCTTTTTGCTGCTTGCCATTGACAGGGTTGTTCAAGGCCAAGGGGTTCAAGAGGTCATACACTTGCTCCTTGTAGATCTGGACAAAGGAGCACCTAATAGAGAGACCAGTGTGTGGGTGGGTGGGTTGGTTGGTGGGTTGGTGGGTTGGTGTGGGGGTGGGGGTGGGGGTGGGTTGGTGGATGGGTGGGTTGGTGGGAGGCTGTACACTTGCTCCTTGTAGATCTGGACAAAGGAGCACCTAATAGAGAGACCAGTGGGTGGGTGGGTTGGTTGGTGGGTTGGTGGGTGGGTGGGTGGGTGGGTGGGTTGGTGGGTGGGTGTGGGGGGGGGGGGGGGTTGGTGGATGGGTGGGTTGGTGGGAGGCTGTACACTTGCTCCTTGTAGATCTGGACAAAGGAGCACCTGAAATGGGGAGATCAGTGCCTTAGTGCATGGGCAGCCCCCCTCCCCCCTCCCCACCCCCACACACACCTACACCCCACACCCCAAACCCACCCCACCCACACCCCACTCCCGCCCCCACCCCCAGGTGGAGTGCACAAGCGCACAAGGTTCAAGAGGTCGTACACTGCTCCTTGTAGATCTGGACAAAGCAGCACCTAATAGAGAGACCAGTGGGTGGGTGGGTGGGTGGGTGGGTGGGTTGGTTGGTTGGTCGGTTGGTTGGTTGGTTGGTTGGTTGGTTGGTTGGTTGGTTGGTTGGTTGGTGTGTGTGTGGGGGGGGGATGGGTGAGTTGGTGGGAGGTTGTACACTTGCTCCTTGTAGATCTGGACAAAGTAGCACCTGCGATAGGGATGGGGGGGGGGGGTCATTGTAGCGGAACTTCTAGACTGATGGGACATATTGAAAAGACATACTCGAGATGTCAAGATAGACTAGCAGCAGGCTATCCTGCTACACTTCCCACTCCTTTGAAAGATCATGGCACAGGTTTCAACAACAACCAAGTTGGTGTATGACAACTGGGGCTTACCTTGGGTCAACAATGGCCCATACCGATCAACCCTTTAGCCTGCCCTTGACTTAGAACATACACACATACTTGACGAAGAGGCGCATAGATGTTGACTCTGGATTGAGCGGACTTAGCTACCCCTGACTTAGAACATACACACATACTTGACAGAGAAGCGCTTGGATGTTGACTCCCGATCAACCCTTTAGCCTGCTTGGCTTCTCTCTGACCTAGAACATACACATACTTGACAGAGAAGCACTTAGATGTTGACTCTGGATTGACCCTTCAGTGTACTTGGCTACCCCTGACTTAGAACAAACACACATACTTGACAGAGAAGCGCTTAGATGTTGACTCCCGATCCACGGCACGGAACAGAGCATCCACGGCGCGAGGAATGACGCCAACCTGGTCCTGGGGAGTAGCATCAAAATCAGCTGTCACGGAAGGCCCGGCAGCGTCTCCACGTTTGAACTTTGAGTTTGCAGATGGGGCTGATGCAATGTACTTGGTACCTTCCATGGTGTAGGTCTTACCGGACCCTGAGGAGGGGTACAGGGTGGGTGTGGGGGTATGGCTTACAGTGTGTGTGTGCGTGTGTGTATTGATCATCCCCATACCCACCCCCTCCCCGATACGCATACCCACCCCCACCCCCAGCACCATCCCCCATACCTACCCCCTTACCCAGCACCATACCCCATACCCCATCTACACCCCCAACCCCATACCCAGCACCATACCCCATACCCAACCCCATACCTAGCACGATACCCAGCACCACCCCAATACCAATCCCACCCCCGTACCCATCCCCACCACCATCCCCACCACCATCTCCAGCACCATCCCCACCACCATCCCCATCCCCAGCACTATCCCCCATCCCCAGCACCATCCCCCATCCCCAGCACCAGCACTACATTGCATTAACATGGGTTCTGCATCATGCTCACCTGTCTGCCCATAAGCAAACACTGTTGCATGGTAGCCATTGACTGCAGACTCTACCAGCTCAGGCACACCAGCCATGCGGTACACATCCTCCTGCAGGGTGCATACATAAATAAATGCTTCGCCTTATTACCAGGGCGCATAGGTCAATAAATGGTTCGCCTTATTACCAGGCGTGAGGTTGGGGGGGGCAGCCATGCGGTACACATCCTCCCGCAGGGTGATTAAGTATATGCATGGTTCGCCTTATTACCAGGCGTGAGGTTGGGGGGGCCTGCCATGCGGCACACATCCTCCTGCAGGGCGCATAGATCAACGCTTCGTCTCATTACCAGGGTGCATAGATAAATAAATGCTTCGCCTTATTACGAGGCGTGAGGATGGGGGCCCAGCCCATTTGCTTGCTCTCTTTCCAACCAATAAGCAGCATATATATCCCCTTATATTTTGGGGAACAAGGTTCTAATGACTGCAGAATCTACCAGCTCAGGGACATGTATAAATAAATAAATAAATGATAACGCCTGGTGGGGCGTGGTGTTAAGGGAGCCCGTCGTACGCGGGTGGGGAGCAGTCTCCAACCTCAACTGGACAAGCTACCATCACGGTTGACGACGACCTGCAACGCCAAGAGCGACCAAAGGGCGAGTCGAACCCCCGACTCTTCATCCTCAAGCGATCTGGTCTACCACTAGACCATTGTATATCACTGAAAGGGGCTGAACATGTATATATTACATATATGTTCTGCAGTCCTTAGAACCTCGTTCTCCAAAATCTTGTCTTTCAAAAACAAAATGTTTATAAAGCTGTTCCTGGCTTCTTTGAGAGAACATGAACAGCTTTTAAAACATATATAGATAGACATACATCCTCTTGCAGTGTGCATAGCGTATGTTTGTGATGGTCGAATTGCTTCCCTGAGGGAACAGGAACAGCCTTGCAGACAGATTTTTTAGAAATGAGATGTCACAGGGTTTTTACGTTGACGCGTCACCATTCTGTCTGCATGCTGCATGGCGACACAAAGGTCTGGCTAACAAGTCAGAAATGCCCCCCCTAATCCCCTAGGCCCCTGAGTTTGGGGGGCAGTGCGCCGCACTGGGTTCGCACCAAGCCACACTAAGGGCGAACTGAGTCGCTCAATTTGCGACGCACCACACAAAACAAAACAAAAAAGCGACGAGATGTCGTGGAACGAGGTAATCATGAGGGAACCGGAACATCCAGGAAGACAAAAATTATAGGGACGACAAGTTGAGGAACGAGGTACTGAATTACACATGCAGCTACTATATAAGAAAGGGATGAGTGTACTCGTATACACATATACTAGCTGCATGCATGTGTCCTGCAGTACCTAATGTGCTACTCATATACTAGCTGCATGCATGTCTTCTGCAGTACCTGGTGTGCTACTCATATACCAGCTGCATGCAAGTTTCCTGCAGTGCCTAATGTGTGGTGAATATCCTCGCCCAAGCAACTAGATTGTTGTTAAGTATGAAAACATGTATTTCAATGTAAGCTCATTTGTGTTGCGCGTCTCCCTCACAGGGTAAGGCAGATATTCTTGAAACAATTTGTGGCAAGACGAAGTACGTAGCGAAACATAAGCATTCCCCAAAAGCTGCCAGATGGGAATATTCGCATAGCAGCCTTCCTTGTACGTAACTGTATGAGTGAGCGCCTGTAGTGTATTTATGGATGAATGAATTTATCTGAGTTTCCTTCGTGCACATTACAACGGAGATCCCGTGCTCCTCACAGCCACACACAGTCACACACAATCACTCACAGTCACACACACACACCTAAAAGGCACATGAGCTGGTATTCATCATTTGGAATCAGTCCAATACATTCAGAATCTACCCACGCACCTAGGCGCATTAATGTGAACGAACAGCTCCTCGTGCACACAAAACAAAAATAGAGATCCTCAGCTCTCAACAGCCATACACAGTCACGTACAGTCACATGCAGTCACACACACATACCACACACTTGAGCTGGTACTCAATATTTGGATTTACTCCACTACTCTATCTACGTACATTTATAATTACTAACGCCTCTTCATGCACACTAAAACAAAGATCCTCAGCTCCCCACAGCCACACAGTCACATGCACACACGTGGCAGAGAAAATATATGGTATTCACCACTTGGACTTCTTCCAATACCCCACCTAGGCACATGAATAATAACAAACACCTCTTCTTGCAAACAAAACACAACTATAGATCCTCAGCTAGCGACAGCCGCACACAGTCACGTACACACGCACACCTACGACCACATGAGATGGTCCTCGACATTGGAACTTCTTCCACTACCCCACATATACACAAGAGATTGAACATACACATCAACAAGCAAACAGAGATCCCCTTCTGTTGAGGTTTACATACCTCAATGTAACAGTCAATTTCAGTCTCCTCCTCCACTCCCAAGGGACGCCTTGGTAGTGGTCGTTGGATCGGCATTCGTGCATGCCGTCCGGCCGAAGCACACGCCAGTGCCGGTCGATTCGTGACAGATCACATGTTACTGATCTGAAGCATTAGTTAATGCTGATCGACCGAGGGTCCTGTCTTGTTAAGACTCGGTCGAGAGTCAGCGAACATGATCGTTCATGTTCAGCCGTTACATAGCATCGCGGCCGTTGCCAATTAAGTGCGTTCACTTAATGTTATATGACCCGTTCCTTTCTCTGAAAAAGTATCCAATTATCTTCACAGATAATTGTCTTACGTTCTTGCCTCTTCTCGTTGAAGGCCCGGTTTCACATCTGGCAGGGAACATTCAAGTGAGTTCACTATTTATCGTTTCTATAGGCTTACACTCACCCACCCTCCTCACCCACCCACCCCACCTCAGATTGAACGTACACCTGAACAAGCAAACGGAGATCCCTTTCTGTCCACACTGCCAAACGCAGTTACACACACATGTAGCATGCAAATGACCTGGTACTCAGCATTTGGATTTACTCCTCTACCCCACCTAAACACAAACTATATCGAACACCCCTTCACGCCCACAAAAATAGAGATACTAGGCTCCCGACAGCCACACACAGTTACACCCACACACCTACAACACACATGAGCTGCTACCATATTCAGCATTTGGAGTTACTCCACTACCCCACCTATGCACATAAATGTTAGCTTGCACCTATGATGCATTTATATATATATATATATATATATATATATATATATATATATATATATAATCAAATCACCCTCTGTCCAATGTCACACACATGTAGCATGCACATGAGCTGGTACTCGGCATTTGGTCTTATTCCACTACCCCACCTGTGTACATTAATTATATCGAACACCGCTTCATGCACATAAAAATGCAGATCATCTGCTCCTCACAGCCACACAGCCACACACACACACAACTAACACACACATGAGCTGTTAATCAACACTTGGATTTACTCCAACAATATATCTTCGTACATGAATAATAAATAATGCCGCTTCATGCAAGTGCAGATCATCTGATCCCCACTGCCACACACACTCACGCACCTAAAACAAACATAAACTGACAATCAGCATGCAGACTTGGCCCAAAACGAGGTGGGAGTGTGAAGTGAACATCCTCATGGTTGAATATCCCTGCTTGGTGTTATAAGATTTTTTTCACATCCACAACTGATGATTTGCTGTGCATCCACGACCAATGATTTGTTGTACATCCACAACTCATGATTTGTTGTACATCCACAACTGATGATTTGCTGTGCATCCACGACCAATGATTTGTTGTACATCCACAACTCATGATTTGTTGTACATCCACAACTGCATGTTTTGACCTCAAGTCTACATGCGTTTACCTCACATATACCTGACCGGCAAACCCGACCTATTCACCTCATCCAACTCCCACAAGCCTTCTGTTTGTACAGACATGAGTCACTTCGTACTATGTCCCAACACTAGCACCACCTTCCCTCTTCCCCCTCCCCACTACCTCCCCTTTCACTCTAGCATATCCCAACCGTAATCCGTCTCGAACGATTTCCCTACCTGAGATGCCTCGGTGCCGAACACTGAATCAAATGCGAAGCGCTTCGCTTTCTTCGGGTCAGTTTGGTTATGAAGGAGCACCTCCTTGCGCTCCCCTGACACGGTCATCTGGTCACACTGCGAGTTAGCATCGAGCTGTGTGACAGGACGCACACGCACTGCCACTCGAATCCCGCGCGTTCGACCCGACATGCTCCCTCCCCCTCCTGCGCCCGTGCTCATGCTGACCGCCAGATGAATTGAATCAAACGCTTTAGCCTGTCGGCAAGTAGAACGCCTAGAAGCTCACTATAGCAAGTCCATCACATGAGCCTCAGCGGGGGGGGGCACAATGGAGAGATAGAGGAAAGAGGTGGCCGCGGAATGGTGGGTACGTAGTATCCCTGCCAATAGGGTTTGCGCGAGCTTGGGCAAGGGACGGCAAGTCGTCTGAAGGTTATTTTGCTGTCCGCTAAATAGGAAAAACCTTGGCTAGTTGCTCAGAGTCCAGTTCCCGGGAGGTTGGTTGGAATTCTGTAATGGATATCAGGAACCCAAGTACACATGTGTGTGAAGGAACTAGCGCGCATGCAAAATCTGATAAAAGGAGCTTTTGCTATACCGTGCGATTTGCTACAGGGGTGACTGAATGGGTCATCCGGCGACGGACCCGGGCCAGGGACTGTTCAACCGATGAAGATCCAGTCGAGTGGCGTGGCTTCATGCTGTTAATGAAGTCGCAGGAAGCTGGTTTAGCGTGCAGTGAACGTGAAACGACATTTTTCTAGCCCGCCACAGCTCCACAGCCTTGTCTTGAGAGTTTCGACTCCAGTCAGGGACATAACTGCGTTACTCAAGTATTAACATGGGGTGCTCTTTTTTATTTTAATTTATTTAGTTGTGAATGGACTTTCATCCCAGGAGGTGGGTCTCCCGACACAATCCAGCTACACGGAGGATTCTGTTCGAATGGCATTGCTCTGAATCGAATACATAACTTGTAACTACCTGCTGTTTAGTCAATTCAGTTTGTTTAGGAAAGCAAAGAACCAGCGTTTTCATGTTGCACCTTGGAGCCAGGAGACCTATCTCCTGAGGTGAAATTCCTTTCATAACTAAAAAAACGGCCATCGTGGCGTTTGACCAGTCACAATGAAACGCACACGCCTGCAGCACAGGAAACTAGGATAGACCCCCTACCTGTTTGAATCCATGATAATGCATAAGCAGAATATCAGATCATAAGAAAAGCAGGTCATCAACTATGCATAGCGTGCATTGCCTACTTCTGTAGGACTTGCTCCGCCTTTAGTTCTGAACCCTCAGTGGGCGCTGTTTTGTGTACGGGGTTCCACTTTCTGGGGTGAAAATATTTCCAATACAAGATAAAACTGGACAGCTAGCGAATAAAATATACATACAGGTAACTAGAGATAGTACTGCCGCTTCATGGCAGGTCATGATTCATTACCAGCTAACCTCTGAGCATCGTTGCTAACTGCAGAGAATCGACATTTTGGCTTCTCGTGAGCAGGTATGAGAGTTTAATAATGACATACGAGGCGTACAAAGTTGACCATCAGGTTCCCATTAGACTGCGTCGATCATCGGTGCACTGAATGCATCATATATGATTTTATGAAACATTATGATCATAACTAGAATGGTACATCGGCCAGGTCCCCGTCTGAAAAAAAGCCTTATAGATATGCTGAGAAGAATCAACAACTAAAATTCGTTAGATGGCCCATGTATGCGCCGAAGAAAATGTATGTCAAAAATGGGCACTTCCCATTTAGCCACAGGCAAGGCTGAGATGAAAAGACGAGTAAAACAATGGTACACTTCTACATACGGAGGGAATAGGCACCCGCAGGTCGGCGGGAGATGCCGACCCACGACCAATCTCACCTACACCACTGGCCCTACATAGTCAACAATGCTGCAGCAAAGGATTCACTGCATTAAGCATTCTGTAGGTGGGGAAATCCTTTCATGCCTACAGCTGTCCCATGTACAGAAATCTCGTACCCAGTATGTCATCTGGCTTCTTCAGCATCCCTGGCAACTTAACGATTGCAGGTAGAAATTCCCTTCATGCCTAGAGCTGGACGCCCTCTGGCTAACCCAAGACTGGGATGCTATGATCTATCTGAGTATCTGGTAACTAATCTGGCTTCTGTAATTCTCTGGCATCCCAGGTACCTCTACCATAGCAGTATGACATTTGAGAGTCATGCGTGAGCTCTGTCACTTTGTGCTTCTTTCCTCCTCCTCCTCCTCCTCGATAACCTGAGGCTTTTTAATCGACATCTGCTTTGCAAAGTGTAGCACAAGGTTTACCATTGCAGACTAAGTTTGAGAGCCATGCATGAGCTTTATCACTATGTGCTGGTTTCCTCCCCCTCAACTACCTGAGGCCTCTTGATCGACATCAGCTGTGCATAGTGCAGCTCAAGGTCTACTATTGCAGACTAAGTTTGAGGGTCATGCTAGTGCTCTGTCACTATGTGTTGGTTTCCTCCCCCTCAACTACCTGAGGCCTCTTGATCGACATCAGCTGAGCATAGTGTAGCTCAAGGTCTACTATTGCAGACTAAGTTTGAGGGTCATGCTAGTGCTCTGTCACTATGTGTTGGTTTCCTCCCCCTCAACTACCTGAGGCCTCTTGATCGACATCAGCTGAGCATAGTGTAGCTCAAGGTCTACTATTGCAGACTAAGTTTGAGGGTCATGCTAGTGCTCTGTCACTATGTGTTGGTTTCCTCCCCCTCAACTACCTGAGGCCTCTTGATCGACATCAGCTGTGCATAGTGTAGCTCAAGGTCTACTATTGCAGACTAAGTTTGAGGGTCATGCTAGTGCTCTGTCACTATGTGTTGGTTTCCTCCCCCTCAACTACCTGAGGCCTCTTGATCGACATCTGCTGAGCAGAGTGTAGCACAAGGTTCACCACTGCAGACTAAGTTTCTGAGTCATGCGGGATCTACGTCACTTCAACCAAATCCTCAGTGCTACTGGTTTGTGTCGGGAGACCCACCTCCTGGGGTGAAATTCCTTTCAGAACTAAACAAGTCCTTTGCAGCGTCGCAAGCGACGCGGAAAATTGGCGGAGTGTGTTGGCAACAGAACGAAAGGTGGCAACGATGGAGCTGACCGAAGCGAGTTAGTTACGCGACCGTTGGCTAACATGTCGGGCTTCAAGTTTTTCGTTTTTCAGTCGGACAGACGGACAAATGGGTAAACATGGGGGCTCCCGCCCCCTTGAAGAGGGGGCTCCGCCAAAAAACTATGTGTTGATTTCTTCCTCCTCCTCCTCAACTTCTTGCGGCTTCTTAATCTTCATCTGCTGTGCATAGTGTAGCACAAGGTCGTCATAGTCCAACATTTTTGCTCTTACATGGTCCATGTACAAACTCATCACAGCCCGCGCATCTTCCTCTGCATCATGCCTCTTCTTCTGTATTGAGATGCCAAGAAGTGTTGATGCCAAAAGCCTGCAAGACGAACAAGGCAGGACGGTATCAGTGATACAGTATCAGAGCCAACATCAAACTGCCACACACTAAACGCAGGGCAGCCAATATAGTCAAGATATGATAAGAGTGCCAACATTAACCCCCACCATAGTTCGCCCGCCATAGTCCTTACTCCAAGGGTTTAGAGTTTAGGGCCAACATGGCTAACGCCAGAACAATCGCTATATATATCAACGTACCAGTTGAGGAGGAAGTTTTTCAAATGAGATACACCCGCGGTTCCAAATTAGCTTCCTCAAAAAGTGTATTTATGAACTCGATATCAGCACCTTCAAGCCTCACACATCACATATAAAATGTCACACATCGCATATCACATATAAAATGTCACGTATCACTGCGTATCACATATAAAATGTCACATATCACACATCACATCTAAAATATCACATACCGGTATAAAATACAAAGAAATACCATAAGGGCATGACATGACGGATTGGTTCTATACTGTGCTGTTAGCGCACTTGATGTACCTACAAGTACAAGTACAAGCACATTTAAAAACAATCACAAGCACAATCACATCACACATTTAATCGCAGGAATATATAATCACAAGCACATGCACATTTAATCACAAGCACAAGCACATTTAATGACAAGCACAAGCACATTTAATCACAAGCACAAACACATTTAACCTAACCTATGGTACCCTAATGCTGATCACTGAAAGTACAACCATGGCCTCATGTAGCCATCGGCAGTGTGGCCTGTAACTACGGATTTAATATTCAGGGAGGAGCACTTGAGTGTGCTCAACATCATATGACTTATCAATAAATGTGACAAGAAACATAAAGTTAATTATCAGCATAGCACGGACTCCGGGCCACCGTTGTTTACAAATTGTTGGGACTCAGTTCACCAGTGCTTGTTTGATTAATTGCCTTTCCTGTTTTTAAGGTTGGGCAAGTCCCTGAAGTCTATTGGGCTACCCCTGGGCTGTGAAAATACATCGATCAACACATAGAGCAAAAATAGAAACATGACTCACTTGCAGGACACGGCAACTTATATGAGTGCTTGAAAAACTAATATTAACTAATATTATTATAGTGTCACAATAATACTAGTTTTTCAAATAAAATCAAATTCTGGTGAGACGGCTCGTCAGTCTAATATTATCTAAGATTCACTATTATTAATCCACTTATATGAACTAACTTAGCCTTTCCCTACACATTAAGCAAAAATAGAAACATGACTCACTTGATGGTGGGAGTATGATATCATATGATGCCGGCAGTCTGGCTAGGCCAAAGATAACATTTATGTACAATATTATATGATGCAATGTGTATGCTATCATACTCGCCTTTGGTCAATATCATATTATATGCCGGTCCCGACTCACTTGAGATTGCGCAAAAATATAGCAAAAATAGAAACATTACACACTTGAGAGTGCACACAAATAGAGAAAGAATAGAAAATTGATCAAAAATATAGCAAAAATAGAAACATTACACACTTGAGAGTGCACACAAATAGAGAAAAAATAGAAAATTGATCAAAAATATAGCAAAAATAGAAACATACACACTTGAGAGTGCACACAAATAGAGAAAAAATATAAAATTTGATCAAAAATATAGCAAAAATAGAGACATTACTCACTTGAGAGTGCGCGCGTTTCCTCCCTTGCCCTGAGACGGGGAAGGTACAATACACAAATATTGAGTTTCGATTTCAAAATGGCATTGTTGTGGCATGATGCGAAACGGGGGCGAGTGAAATTTCATCTCTACATACCGGTATATATTTGAATGCCTGATTTCAGAGATCTGCAGTTTTAGTTTTTATAAGAGGGGTTTTCGCCCCAAAGGGTGGGTCTCCCTACAATAGCCTAGCCTAGCCTCCCTAGCCACTAGCCTAGCCTAGCCTAGCTGCCCTAGCCACTAGCCTAGACTAGTCTCCCTACACTAAACCTAGACTCAAAGGATTAGTTGTTTTGAACACATGAGTCACATGAGTGACATGAGTGATGTAGGTTGATCATGTTTCTAAACTGGTATAAATGCTTTTAGGTGTCAACTGGTAAATCATTCTTCACTTCTAGGTTCAACTATTTAGATTTTAAAGATCTCAGCTGGAGTAAGCAAAATAGCATGTATGAATTATGAAGTTAAACAGCTGCAGGGGAGGGTGGAGAGGGCTGATAAAAAAACACCTTGGCCAGCTGAATAGCTGGAATGGTAGTTGGCCCCAGTGCAAGCAAGCGGGCTGCCCCCCTCAACCTCACGCCTCATAATAAGCAAAGTAAATAAATGGTACGCCTTATTATGAGGCGCACAATTTATTTATTTATTTACCTGGAATCCTGGAAATGTCATGGTGCAGTACTGCAAGGACGTTGGGTGGCCTTTCAAGTTCATAGTATACAGATCTTTAGTTAGTCCATGTCCGACAAGGAGCTTGCCAGAACACAGCTCTAGAATCTGGGCATTGACCTGTTCAAAGGTTAAACATATTCATCAGTGATTGTTTTTTAAATCTGAAAGTGGATTTTTTCTAGCTTAATGGTTTTAGGCCTCCTCCAGGGACGGCGTAATAGTGCTTTCTATAGTTTGTAGCTTTTTAGGGCATTTTAGGGCAAAAAAGCAGTAAAAACTGTTTATCTACTTTTTTATAACGATAATGTCTCTATATCGGAGTCAAAACTTTCGATTGCTATATACAGCGAGGAAAAATCCCTGATGTTCATGTCAGTCAACGAGTATGTCAGGGTTGTTAAGGGGAACCCCCAAATCTGCGTCTTGAGACACAGCCTGTTTACAAATCTGCTTCTTGTGACGCAACCAGTTTCAAAATCTGAGTCTGTGACGCTTCAGACCCCCCCCCCCCCCCCCCCCCCCCCAATCTGCGCCTGTGACGCACCTAGACACTAGATACAACGGACCCTCCAGCATGTGTGTCTGCTACGCAGCCGACTCACTGGATCTGCGTCTGCGACACAACAGACCCTCCCCATCACGTGTCTGCGACGCAAGACACAGCTTTCTGAACAACCCACTGCACGCGTCTGAATAGAGAGAGGGACACATTTGCCAAAGTGGCTCCCAGTGTTGTCCAAAGGGAACAACAGGTTTCGAACTGTGATGAGTGTGCCAGTCTACCCCCCCACCCCCACCCCTAGATTGAAACAATAGCCAGGCCTGAGGTCACTATCATTTGCTTGTCCAGGTGTTCCTCCAACAATTTTACTTGTGCATAGATTCCTCATTGACACAAATTGATATATCATGAAAAACCATCAACCCTCCATAGATTGCTAGATATGAGATTTGCAACCAAGTCCATTCTTGCCACCCGGGTAGTTCAAAGCCCTCTGAGAGTTTACTTGACACACGCAAAGGCCACCCCAAAATGTTTGTGTCAACACGCATGCCCCTGTCAAAATGTGTGTGAAAACCTGTGAAAACCTGTGAAACCCAGGGGAAACATGTACATCTCAGTCAAAATCTGAAAACATCTGTCAAAATGTGTGAGAAATCACGCACATCTCAGTAACAGTGTGAGTGAAAACACGCACTCACCCCTCTGGAGTGTGCATGTTTCTGGACTTTGTCATGCAAACACGTACGTTTTGAACTACACCGCTATCCACTACCTGTCACGCGTTTGTTTCTACATCCTTCTGGACGCTGGTTTATGCTGCGGAAACCACCTCCTTGGGTGAGCATCCCTTTAGTAACAAATGCTTACCTCTTCTAAACTTGGAGCTCCATGCAATGAACTGAGAGGAACACCCCCAATGCTCTTTTCTGCCTCATCAAGTGCTGCCTCGTCCCGGCAATACGTTTTGAGCAGGACATTGCCTGCCTCGTCAACCTGCGCAGTGAATCGTCATCATTGCATCCACATAGACAGGCTAGTGTTGGTCCAAGAGAAGCATACACCACAACTTCTGGGGGGGTCGTTCAGCTCTTTTTAAACAGTGGAATAAAGCTAGAATACAAGCCAGATGCAAGCAGTACATTTTTGAAAACAAAGTCAACTGTTTAGCTTTGTCCATGCCTGGCCTTGAAATTGCCAAGCCTTGAAATCTTGTGTAACGTGTCATGTGGAAGCAAATGTTAACTCCCCCCTAAAACTGTCAAATCTTTCGCAGTGTTCATTATTCGTGTCAGTACTGTATGCTCTGACCAATGGAGACAGCAACCATGAAGGTTGCACAGCAAAATAATAAACATAACAAGAGTTCCAAGACCCCATCCACAGCACTGTGATGAGCATGGCAGGGGAAGTTATCCTGCCCGTCCCTTACATGATGTGGTCAAGAAATGCCCTGGTGATGAGATCCTTTGTGGTCATTTTGGTTTCTATTCCTAGTCGTTGCATGCATCTCCAAAATTATACACTGACAAAAGAGCATGACGTCCTTGAATAAGAGTATCCTGCCGAGGTTGATGTCAAGTTAAGGAGTAGCCCTTTAACCTCTCTTGCTCCCCTACAGACCAATTAACAGATACGGCAAAGTGACCATCAGTTGTTTTATCCTCATCAGTGAATATGATACACCGTCAGCTAGATTCCATCACAGGAGGCGCGCATCACTTAGGAATAATACCCCTGTTGTACCCAGATGTTTTTTATCTTGACTTACCAAACAAACTTGAGCAGCAGGATTGATAATGCAGCCGTCTGTGCACTTGATCATGCAAAATTCCACATCGATAGCCACAGCACCGACTTTGGGACTGTGCGGATTGGTAGCGCCAGAAGCTCGGCACGAGACAATTAACGCACGCCTACTCTGTCGCCCCGCATGGGAGAACTTGGCCTCATGCGATGGAGCGCTGCGCGAATGAGCGAATTGTCGAGTTGCTGGAGGGGAATATACGCATTGCATCTTCACGAGCGCTGCAGTGCGTCCAAATGGGAAGGAACAGCACAGGATTGTGCACACACCTTTGTTCCAATGTCAAGTCCGCCTCCGCCCATGAGTGCCCAAGCCAATCGTTGTCTACTTCCTGTAGCTCCAGCTGGAGATGGCACCCCAAGACCGGCCAAAGACGCTATCTTCCCCCTCGGCCACCCCCGCGCCCCTGTGCCGACTGTATAAGTGGTGCACCAAAGGGAAGCTAGGCTCATATAGCGCGGTACACATGGCACCTCAAAAAACGGCACCTTAACATTAAGATAACAAGTGTCGGGAGACCCACCTCCTGGGGTGAAATTCCTTTCACAACTAAAAAAATGAAGAGCCTCAAGGCTGCACATATTTGTTATGAATGTTGCTTGTGGAGGATGACGTACACTTCGTCCCTCCTGGAAATAAATGCCATGTATATTCATATTTATTTATTGAGCTCCTCGGTCCTGATATGTACATATATTTAGGGAACGGCAATATGGTATAATGTCATCATATGATATCATATGATGACGGTAGTCTGACAAGGGTAAAGTTACCAATGATATACAATCTCATATGATGCAGTATGTATGGTATCATATGATATCATACTCGCTTTTGATCTACATCATACTATATGCCGGTCCCTACATATATACATATATTCATTAATGAGGAGCAGATAGAGTAGGACACACTCGAGACATCCAACTATTATAATTTCAAAATATGATCATCTATTGCGCAGAATCTGAAGTAGCATTAAAAAACCTGATCGGCATTTGGTAGCTAAATTCATTATAAGATGTCTGAGACTGAGGAGGAGGATTCTTATAATCCAATAACACGGAGAGGGCTTAAATGATCCTTAAAGGTAGATCCTTGAAGGATAACACAATGAGCCATAATCACACATTCTCATTTCATCCATTGGCGGTTGGCCCCAATGCAGGCTTGCAAACAGCAGGCTGCCCCCCTCAACCTCGCGCCTCGTCATACGACACATTCTGTATTTATTCATTATCCTTGCTTGCTACGTAGCTTTATCCCTCTATAGACGCGTTACAGCTTTATTGCATGCTATGATACATTACTTTTAACCAGATGGATATAAGCAAGTCCCAACCCGGATGTGGAGTGGGATTACCTTGGGTCAACTATGGCCTGCCTATGCCTCTCTACTCTATCTGATCACTGCTCTGCCGAACCACGATTAGGACCAAGCCAACTTCATCTTGTTCCCTCCGCGTATAATTCGAGGTGGCTCCTCTCACGATATAACAATCTTCCAGTTATAATTCAAGAGTGATGCTTCCGACATCCCATCAGCCACATAGCTTATTCTACTTGTGGCTTTCTATTTGCCAGGAACGATCTGTCACGTCACACAATCTGTTCACTGCTCTGCTGGGCAGTGGGCACACTCCACGCAACTACACACCATACTCCCATGGAGCACCTACTGCTAAAAACACATGAGTATAGCATGAGATAAATCATAAGGTAAGTGCTGACAAAAATATTACTTTTTAATTTGTATATAGTACGCTGCCCATGTGGCCGTTTTGTTTTGTGTTTTTGTTGTTTGTGTTTTGTTTTTTTATATGAAGGCTACATGAACGTGGGTGCCGGGAGGCGCAGCTGCTCGATGCATGTTTCCTTGACTTTGACTATGATCTCAAATATATTATTGCGGATCTGGCTTCTCCCCTTCAAATACACAATCACGATGTTTTACTCTCAACAACTTGAAACAGTGACTGATCTTGCACACACACACACACACACACACACGAACATACTCCCCTACTTCTCCCTACTACTTCCCCAGGTTGGGCATTCTACCCACCGACAACTTGCGAACGTATGCACATATCCCGACCCCGCTGAGAAAACCAGGCGTGCGCAATCGTACAGCTACATGCTCGACGCTTCTTCTCCGCGCGCAGGGACCCAGTTTGGCCTGCAACCTGCCGTGTTGACCCGGAAAAGCCTATCTTTAAGTCAATTATGTAGCTTGCTCGTCGTAGCGTGCAGCGACAGATCTGTTGATACAATCGGAAGAGCTTGCAGGCATGGAGTGAGCGGTACAAGGGCGAGAGCGCTAAGCGAGACAGAATGGCTACGGATGTCTCAAGAAAGTCAACTAACGTGCGATAATATGACAAAGGCAATGCAATGGTAGGGCGGGAAAGCGAAAGATGTGCGCAGGGTCGAGCCGAATAGTGGCGACGCTCGTAGACGGAGGCAATTTTGACTTTTACGCAGCTGTCGGTAGTACGGTTCGGCATGTATGGCGCTACGAACAAACAAATAAGCGAACAAATATATAGGTTAATTAATCATACATATCTCTTGGAGATATTTATTATTACATTAACAAGAGGTAGATAACATATATAAAAATTTGGAAAATATCTGAATATATATATGTACAAAATATAAATGCACTACAATATATACTGTACAATCTTAAAAGTGTGTTTTGTAGTTTGATCAATGAAATCAATTATTCATAAATAGCGAGTACCGGTATTCGATCTTATATATATTATATCGTACATCTTGTAATCAATTTCAATCCCGCCTTAGTCAACCCTGTCTTGCTATTTTTAGCTGATGAGCCTTTTGAGAGCAGTTAATGATACCCAATACTTTGTGGCTCTTTGGAAAGAGTCTCTTTTCCTCCTTCACGTCCCCCCCACACCCACCCACCCACCCACCCACTGCAGGATACAGTACGGCTATCTAAGGTGTTGCAGGAGCTCGGGAATACTGACATCAGTAGTGCTTCTGTGCTGGATGCTATGTTAGAGAAGTGCAGCATGGAAATCCAAAATATTCACAGCGGAAAGTCAGGTTATGGACCAGCCGTTTCTCGCACAGTACTCGTGCTCTTTGACCATTACCGAAGCTCTTTCGTCGCATCATTCATCAGTAATGGGGCCTTAGGGAAATACGGAGCCGCTCGTTTACCCGGGGCTCTTGATGACCTGGCGGCTGCAGCCCGGGTGGCCCAGTGGCCTGAGGAGCATGCATCTATCAGCAGGGTATGTATGGATTCCTTTTTTTTGTTTTTAGGGGGTTGCCAAAGGAATTTCACCCCAGAAGGTGGGTCTCCCGACACAATCCAGCGACACCAAGGATTCAGTTAAAATTGCGTTGCCATTCCATCAAAAGAGTACGCGCAATTAAATCAATAAATGGTCCGCCCTATTGTGAGGCGAGAGCTTCAGGGAGGCAGCCCGTTTGCTTACACTGGGGCTAACTACCACAGCAAGGTTCCCTACAGATAAATAAATAAATAAATAAATAGTACTCCTTAAATTACGAGGCGTGAACTTTAAGGGGGCAGCCCGTTTGCTTGCACTGGGGCCAACCACCAATTCCATGGCATGCACATCGACACAATCCTTGAGTGCAGGGCTATCGGACGGAGACCCACTCTTTGAGGCAAAAATCCTCCTTGCAAAAAACAAAAAAATGCATGGATTCAATCTGCCCGACTTTGTTATTCTCATGCATGTCAGTAGTATGCACTGCACTATACGATTATACGATCACATTATTATTTTATTATAGTAGTATAGTAGTATAGTAGTATAGTGGTATATTATTATATTTATATTAGTATTAGTATTATAATTATTAGTATTATTATAAGTATTAGTATTAGTATAAGTATTATTAGTAATAGTATTATTATTATTAGTATTAGTATTAGCAGGGGGGGGGCAGAAAGACAGATTTTGGACCGCACCTTCGATATGGTGTCCGATTCAGATGGGAGTTGGAATTGTGGACGTTTCATACAAAAAGAGGGGGAAAATAAAGTTGGCTAAAAGTTTTTTTACCCCCCCCCCCCCCCACACACACACACCCCACCCCTCCTAAAACCCAATTACCTCGTCCTACCCCCCCTAAAATGGGGGTCATTAGAAAGATATTTTAAAGCCCATTTCAGTTATGCTCTTACATCTTTCATGGGGTTACCCAAACGTGATATATCGCGAAGTTAAGATTTGGGCCGCTTTGGTTGAAAACAACTTTGGACCCCTCTAACTTTTGTACAACTTTATTTTTGGCTAAAAAAAAATGTGTTTTATATAGTTTGAGGATAGGCTATATCCAAAGCGAAGGTGCGGTACGGCAGCTTTTTTCTTGCCCCCCCCTCGAGTATTAGTATTATTAGTATTAGTATTATTAGTATTAGTAGTAGTAGTAGTATTATCAGTATTATTAGTAGTATTAGTATTATAAGTAGTATTGGTATTATTGGTATTACTATTACTATTACTATTAGTATTAGTATTGGTATTATTATTATTATTATTATTATTATTATTATTATTATTATTATTATTATTATTATTATTATTATTATTATTATTATTATTATTATTATTATTATTACTATTATTATTATATTATTTTCTGCTTGGTTTGACATCCGCATTTGGTCTGGCAAGCGTGTGGTAGCTTCAGTGTCCCATATGGGACGTGTGGTCCATTGCTTTTATTTCCAGCTACGAGCATTCTACTCTGGAGTATATAATTGAATTATCAGCGTACCAGGAAGTCAGGTCTCTGTCGGTACACGACTGTTTGGGGTACAGTACGTACATCAATGCTTTTCTTTTTATTCCTTCCTGTCACGATTGCGCAAGTCCCGTTTAGTCTGTTTGGCCTACCCCTGGACTGAAACATGGCTACAAACATACATACATAGCTACGAGCAGCAGCTTCTAGGTAGCTCCCCTGGCTTGCTACCTAGCAAAAACTATACCAACAAGGTAAGGTGCATCTTGAGGCTGGCAGAATCATGTTTCTAGCAAATTTTAAATTGCTAGGGGCTTTTCCCACTGGCTAGCTCAGGGAGCGGCCTAGAAGCTGTTGCTCGTAGTTGAAAAGAAAAGCTATGCGGCGGTCTCCTCGGAGGCAATGGTGCGATCCCTCCTTCCCTCCCTCCCTCCCTCCCTCCCTCCCTCCCTCCCTCCCTCCCTCCCTCCCTCCCTCCCTCCCTCCCTCCCTCCCTCCCTCCCTCCCTCCCTCCCTCCCTCCCTCCCTCCCTCCCTCCCTCCCTCCCTCCCTCTCACCCTCCCTCCCTCCCTCCCTCCCTCCCTCCCACCCACCCATCTTGTACTCCATCCGCCCATCCAAGGTCCGTCTGTCGGTGCTGCTGCTGATAGGTCGCAACAAGGAGGCTGTTGCAGCAGGCAGGGAACTGGCCGGCCACCTGCTGCGCGCCAAGGACGATGCACCAGGACCCCCATACGGGCCCTTGTTGCGCACAACCCCAAGCTGCCGTTCTGAGTGCGCCAAACTTATTGAAAGGGCTGAGCGCGCTGCTGAGGCTGAGGCCGAGGCCGAGGCAGGAGCAAAGGCAGAACATGCCAACGCTGAGCGAGCAGTGCGAGCTAAGCAGCTCGATGACAGCGCTAAGCAAACAGCGCAAGCTAAGGAGCTCTACGACAGTGCTGGAGCCCTCATGGCGAAGGGACAATATGCACAGGCTGCTGAAGCTGCACATGGGAGCGTGAAGCTCCAGCCAAAATGTACCAAAGGTTACGCCAGGCTTGGCCAAGCACTGGAACGTGCAGGTGATTTTGTAACAGCTTGCCGGATCTGTGTTGACGCAATGAAGCTTGACCCCAAGAGGCACCGCTCCCTCCTCCCGGCCTTGCAAGCAGCTAACAAGATAGCCCGCTCCTGCTCAGAAGAGTTCTTGCATGATCTCACGGTTGACAGAAAATGCAGCGCATGTGGGGCTACTGACGGCCCTCTGACCACGTGTAGCCGCTGCAGAATTGCACACTACTGCTGCAAGGAGCACCAGCGACAGCGCTGGCCGGCACACAAGCTCGTATGCAAGGCTCTGACTGAACATGTGCAGGACATGGCTGATATGGCCAGGGCCGCGGGGCCAGGGGGATTTGTATGGGGGCCTGAACATCGTGTACAGCCCCAGCCTAAGGCCCCACGCACTCTCCTCCCTGGCTGAGCTCGCTTCTTGGGAAGACCTGGAGGACCACTTCATCTTCAACCCCTCCGTCCCACGAGGCATTGCACGCTTTGAGCGCGAGTGCCTGTCAACATACCACTGTCAACATACCACTGTCAACATACCACTGTCAACATACCTGTCAACATACCACTGTCAACATACCACTGTCAACATGCCTGTCAACATACCTGTCAACATACCACTGTCAACATACCACTGTCAACATACCACTGTCAACATACCTGTCAACATACCACTGTCAACATACCACTGTCAGCATACCACTGTCAACATACCACTGTCAACATACCACTGTCAACATACCACTGTCAACATACCTGTCAACATACCACTGTCAACATACCTGTCAACATACCACTGTCAACATACCACTGTCAACATACCTGTCAACATACCACTGTCAACATTCCACTGTCAACATACCACTGTCAACACACCACTGTCAATACCACGGTCAAAATCCTTTATCCACTGTCAACATACCCTGTCACATACCTGTCACATAAATAGCCACTGTCAACTAACCTGTCAACATACCACTGTCCAACATACCACTGTCAATACCTGTCAACATACCATGTCAACATTCCAGTCACTGTCACGACCACTTACCACTGTCAACATACCACTGTCAACATACCACTGTCAACATAACCACTGTCAACATACCACTGTCAACATACCACTGTCAACATACCTGTCAACATACCACTGTCAACAATACCACTGTCAACATACCACTGTCAACAAACTGTCCCCAACCTGTCACATACCACTGTCAACCTACCACTGTCAACATACCCTACTGGCATACATACCACACGTCACATTCCACTTGTCAACATATACCACTGGCAACATCCTTCAACATACCTGTCAACATACCACTGTCAACATACCACTGTCAACATACCACTGTCAACATACCACTGTCAACATACCACTGTCAACATACCACTGTCAACATACCACTGTCAACCTACCTCACACTCTTCTCCGTCATGTCTCGCCCTGGCTTGGAGGGCAAGGAGTCCGTGTGCGTCCACGTGGTTGTCTCAGCTGACAGCATGGCTAATTGGACAACATTCACCAGCGTGAATTGGTTAAGCCTGCTGCCACACCTCCCCACTCCGCCTCTTTTAGACATTGTCCTCGTTGGACAGCAGCTCAAGAGCCAAAGCCTCCTTGTGGTCAGTGTAAGCAAAACAGTTTAAAGACGGCTGTACAGAACCACACCAATTGGAATAGGGGCTAGCAGTCCCGGATTAAACTAAATAAAATGCAGGCAGGAGGATTTAATAGCTCACTGTCAGCTGACCATGTTTACATGACATGCATGGCATGTAACAGCACACCGCACCACACCGCACCACACCGCACCACACCACACCACACCACACCACACCACACCACACCACACCACACCACACCACACCACACCACACCACACCACACCACACCACACCACACCCACACCACACCACACCACACCACACCACACCACACCACACACCACACCACACCACCACACCACACCACACCACACCACACCACCACCACACCACACCACACCCACCACACCACACCAAACCACCACACCAACCACACCACACCCCACCCACACCACAACCACACCCCACCACACCAACACCACACCCCCCACACCACACCACACCACACCACCCCACACACCCCACACCACACCACACCCCCCCACACCACACCACCCCACACCACACCACACCACACCACACCACCACCCCCCCACACCACCACCCCACCCCCCCCACCCCACCAACCATCACACAACAACCGCACCCCCCCACACCCCCACCACCCCAACCCCCCACCACTACCGCCCCACACCACACCACCCCACACACACATACCCACCCCCCCCCACACCACCCCACCCCCCCCACACCACACACACCACACCACACACACAAGCCACACCACACCACCCACACCACACCACACCACCCACACCACACTCCAAGCCAATGCACCACACCACATCACCACACCGACACCACAACCACACCACATACCACACCACACCCATCAACCACCACCACACCACACCACACACACCACACCACACAACACCACATCCACACCAACACCACACCACAGACACCCCGACCACACCACCCCACACCACACAACACACCACACCACACCACACCACACCACACCACACTCCACAACCACACCACACAGACCCACGACCACCCCACACCAACACCAACCCCACAGCCAACCAACCACACCAGCACCACACCACCCCACACCCACACCACACCAACACACCACACACGACCACACCAAACCACACCACACCACACCAACCCACACCATCACACACCACAACCACACCAACACCACACGACACACACGACACCACACCCAGCCTACACCACACCACACACACCACCCACGAGTCTCCGGCAACAAAAAAACAACCACACCGACACCCACACACCACACCACACCACACACACACACCACAGCACAACGCGACAGACGCACGCCCACACCACCCACACCACACACACAACAAACACGCATAACCACTGCCCCACCACTACCAACCACATCATTGTCCACGTTTGTACGTACAGCCTCAAGAGACACAGCCCCCTCAAGGTCAGCCCACCATGTTGTTCTCAGCTCACCATCGGCACCACAGCCGCTACTTCACAACTACTGCAATAGAATCATCAGTTCATCATCACAGCTACCACCACCACCTGCACCACCACTACCCCCACAATCACCACCACCACCTTTGGTACCACCACCACTACCACCACCTCAATCACCACTACAACCACTACAACCACCACAATAACTGCAACACCACTACCGACACGAGAACTGCAACCACTGCAGCACCCTCCCCCTCACCCCCAACGCCCACCCTTACCCTCACCACTACCACCTTACCTTACCACCTCTCACCTCCCTGACTGCCACCCCCACCTCCCCACCGGATGCACCAGGTTGGGGGTGCGCTACAACAACAGCAGGGCAGCGGCAAGGCACAGCAGCAACGTGGGTCCACCCTTCGCGTGTCCACTGTCAGCGCACAGTACCACGAGGCCCGCGCACCTGATGCATCACAGGTTCTCGCGCAGCCTGACCTGTGCATGTTCGTCCACCCCAGTCTGGACGATAGCTCCTAGGACTGGTACTCCACTTTGAAATGTCTCCGTGGGGTGCCGTGTGTCTTCACATTCGGTAACCAGGCGGCATACCTGAAGGACCTACCAAAAGCACAGTTCTGCTTTGGTTTGCCTTCCTTCCACGGCCCTGCCCCGTTTCCCTCCCCTCTTGCAACCGGCTCCAGGCTTGACAACAGCTTTGTGCGGAAATCCAATTCCTATTGGTTTGGCTTTGACAAGCTCGGAGACATGGACACGCCCGCGGGCATGCCCGATATCATTAAGGAAATGATTAGCAGCCAACCTCTCGCGAGGTCTGAGTTCCAACGCGCAGACATATCCTCAGTCTTTGGATCTAGGACAGCTGAAGATTACGCCGGTTTGATGGCAGCAGCAGGGAGTGTTTAAATACGGGTTTAAAAGGTCAGCCCCTCTTTAGATCTTTGACCAGAGCTTGAGCTTGAGCAGGACCACCATCGCTATTCTTTCCAGCTACGAGCAGCAGCTTCTAGGCAGCTCCCCTGACTGGCTGTTCAGTCAAACCTGATGTAACCTAATGCACCTTGAAGCTGACACAACCAGCTTTCCTGTACTGTTGGCATCTAGGGGCTTGGCTCAGCAGTGGCTGGCTCAGGGAGCTCAGGGGAGCAGGTTGGAGACCCATTCTTGTACATGGGCGATGCCATGAAGCAAATGATTGGCAGCCAATCTATTGCTTGAGCCTGATCAGGACACCATCACTACCAGGGGCACCACCACCGCTACCAGTTGCTCCACCACTACCAGTGAAAGCACCGAGTCCTGAACATGCGCGATGCCATGAAGCGAATGATTGACAGCCAATCTCTTGCTTGAGCTTGATCAGGACACCTTCGATACCAGTGGCACCACCACCACAACCGTTGCACCACCATTACCAGTGATAGCACCGAGTCCTGAACATGCGTGGTGCCATGATGGCGCCATGCCATGGTCGAGGGTCGGTATCTCCCGCCGAACCTAAATGCGCCTTATCTTTTGTAGGAGTGGCAACATCATTCAAATTGAGTCCTCGGTGCCGCTGGTTTGTGCCGGGAGACCCACCTCGAGCTTCTGGGGTGAAATTCCTTTCATACAAATAAGTAAAAAATTGGCGAATGATTGGTAGCCAACTTCTCGCTTGAGCTTGATCAGGACAACCGTAACTTTTATTTTCAGCTACAAGCAGCAGCTTTTAAGTAAGCTCCCCTGCCTGGCTATTCAGCCAAACCAGACGCAACCTAGTGCGCCTTGAAGCTAATACAACCAGCTTTCCAATACTGCATACAAGGGTTTCCCAAGTAAGTAAATCTAGTCATCTAGACCAGACTTCAATACTTTACCCTGGCCAGGCAAATGCACATCCTCAAAAGAGCCTCCACCCATGCAAATCCACGTGGAGGATGACACCCTACCCGACCCCCTTCACGACTCCCTCCCTCACATCTCCCAACACACCATTCCCCCCAATCTTCTCAAAACCCTCATCCTCCTGGGCATTACTTCCCTAGCTGACATTGTGAGCCTTGATGGGACCACAATCATCCCCTACCTCCAATTCCCTCTCGCACACCTATGGCAAAAGAATCTCCACCAGGCATAAAGTTGCCCTCGACAGACTCAGCCTACACCTCTGCTCTCCACCCCCATCTGGAAGCCCACCTCAACCCTACTCCTGCCCTAGCCCCCTGCCCTTGGCATCCAGGACCCTCCCCATTCACCTACGCATCCCCCAACGGCACATTACCAAGTTCTCCACGCATACCATCAGCCACCACCTTAACAACTGGGACACCGCCCCCCTACCGCCCCGACCCTTGACCCCCAACCCCAGCGCCCCTACCCCACCCACAACACAGCCCCCCACGCATAACACCGAGGATGTCCCTGCCTCCAATACAGACATGTGGTGGGCCAGAGAGTCCTATCTTCACCCCACCAAGTATGCTCAAGCATGGAACACTGACCCCAAGATTGCCTGGAAAGCCAGAATGCAATTCATCAGAAATGACACTCACAAATGCACTGACGCTTCCTACTACAAGCACCACACCATCCGTAAGAACAGCTCCCCCGAGGCCCTGGCGCATGCTGCCTCTACCCCAGACCCTCTTGCTCCCCCCACCCCAGCCAAGGTCCTCCACCTCTTATATGGCAACCAACATAGCCTGACCCACCTCCTTGGCTTCACAGACCAAAAGAGGAAGGCCACCGAACCTCCAGAAATCCCCCATCACAGATATTGGAGGGTCTAGAAAGCCCCACGCACCATTCTCTGCCACCATCTTCCTTGCTACGTATCTGCTGGCCTCCCCGCGCACTCGCACACCTACTCCTCTGCCACCTCCATCGTGGTCACCTGGTCCCCCGTCCATCTCACAGAGGAAGACATCACCCTGTTGGTTGGTCCTACCGGATTCCAGGAACTCCTCAAGGCCTACAACACTGAAACTACCCCCACAGCCCCCCCCCCCCCCCCCCCCCCCCCCCCCCCCCCCCCACACACACACACTCCCACACTCCCCAGAAAAGACCTCCACCTCACTAACCTCCAACAACAAGGACAGTGGGCGGAGGGAGGAGAGTTCTATGCCAAATGGTACAGCCAACTCAGGCAATACCTCATCATTAACACGGCAGACCACCACCCAGACTGGGATATCCACCCCCCTGGCAAATACTACATCCAGGCTGGTACCCTGAATGCCACGTACCACCACCACCCCCCTCAGCTCAACAACACACCGCCTACGTCTACTCACCAACAGGCCAGTGTGTTGGTCATATACCCCTCCCCCAACTCCACCTCCTTCACCACACATACCATACCACCAAAGCACAATCTCCCCACCTCTGGACCCTCCACAGCACAGGAACCTTTGATGGAGACGTAGCCACTCTCCTATCACAGCACAAAGACACTACCATCTCCAATCTCTGCCATACATCAAGCTATGTCCACCCTGGGGATGACAACTGACCTAGACACATCACCCCTCCTAATGAGTCCTCCCCTCCCCATGGGAAACACCCCTACCTCCATCGGCCAGCTGTTTGGTCTAGGACCCCACTGCTACACCCAACCTTGGTACGGGGGGAACACACACCTCACCAGCCAGAAACCTGAAGAGGCCCACAAGGCAGTTAGATGGGCACTAGACAGTGCCATACATGCTCACATCCTTGATATCCCCACGTACACCATCCTCTTGGTCCCACACAAACCCAATTATGCCCATAACACCCTCCTAAATCACCCATGGGACATGGAACTAGCCACTCTGCCCCCCAAGGCCAAACCCTTCACCCCCTCCCTAATCTGGACGAAACCTTACTCATAAAAGGCTCAGTTTTTTTTTTCAAATCTGAAAGTGGTTCTTTTCTAGCGTTGTGGTTTAAGGCCTCCTCCAGGGACAGCGTTTTAGTGCTCTCTATAAAGGTAATGATAACGCCTGGTGGGGCGTGGTGTTAAGGGAGCCCGTCGTACTCGGATGGGGAGCGGTCTCCTACCTCAACTGGACAAGCTACCATCGCGGTTGACGACGACCTGCAACGCTCAAGAGCGACCGAAGGGGGAGTCAATCCACCGACTCTTCATTCCTTAGCGATCTGGTCTACCACTAGACCATTGTAAATCGCTAAAGAGGCTGCTCTCTATAACTTTTATAGCCTTTTATAGCTTTTAAGGGCCATTTAGGGTAAAAACACTTTGTTTGAACATTTTGCAGCGATAATTTCGCCAAAACGGGGTCCAAACTAGCGATCACTATATATAGCGGGGAAAAGCCCTGAAAAAGCTTTCACTTGGATTAGTAGTCTACGCTCATGATTTGTACATTACAATTTTAATTTTGGAGTCAACCTGCAATTGTTCATATTTCTGCCACCTAGGTAAGGCTGGGACTAGTATCCCCACAACATGGCCTGTGAAGCATGTCACCATTACCATTCCATGTTCACCATGCCGACCGGTGCTACGAGACAAACAAATATAGCCAATTCAATCGTCCTGACAAATGTATATTGCGGATTGACTCAGCTTCGTTTCTGTTACCCAACCTAGTAATTTCTGTGTGGGTTAGTATAACAGACCAGGGGATAGCCAAATAGTCCTGCTATCAAGCCTCGTTATATGTGCATCTCAGCCTGCTTAAGTGGTTATCTACCGGTGTTTTATTTCTGTAACTCTGCTTCGCTATTTACTTATCTCTGTAACTCAGCCTGCCTCGTTATTTCTACAACCCAGCCTCGTTATTTCCGTATCTCGGTGTTTGGCTTCGGCTGTCTTCAGCTGTAACATTCTTATATTAAACCGTCTAATGAATGTTTTTTGCATCTTTATATTTCAAAGAAATGACAAATCACGGAAAATAAAATAAAAGAACCCAACTCCACCACCATATGTGGCCATATCCCCATCCCAACCACATACAATACTGTTGTATTATATATCAGTTGTATATATTATTTGTTTGTTATGCATTGCTTCTTGGGCATTATGAAGCTGTGATCAGTCATACCGTACTATATAGATACCTACACAGTATTTAATATGCATGTGCATCTCACGAGATCTACCAACTCGCTGCTGAAGTGTCAAACTGCAAGCGTGCTCGACATGATCTAACGACAGCATCTCGCAGTTACTTCCTAATTTCCCATACACACGCTGTTCTCTATTGCCATGAGATGACTCACGAGTCATCGCATGGAGGCTATCAGTACGGTTGCTTGTGTAACGTACAGTACAACCGCACTATCAGCCACGAGCATAAGATTACTCTGGTCATATAACGAGTTCCATGTAAAAAAGGTAAAATCTATTATACAGCGGTATCTTGTACCTAAGTCGCTGCTATTTAAATCGGCCTCTTGTTTGGCCCTGTCCTAGTTCCCTTCGGCGAGAGTCAAGATTATTTCAGGTATGGCACCACCGCCATTATTGGAAAACAAATAGGGGCTTATAGCTCAAACAACCGAGTTCAGCTCTAGAGGGGCTGATTGAAAGAATCACTGGGTGAACGGTATTTACGAAGATTGATGAATGACGGACAGACTCATATCAGCCACTATTCTTGAACTTGAACTTGGTTACATGGCTACAGCCTTCAAGGCTATTCGCTGTCCTCGTCAGTAACATAATAATTCCAAATCAGAGCATTCTGATCAAAATAAACTTGATCCAATCTCTTCATATAATCATTGATTAACAAAGGCAACTTCTCACGACCTTCCACCTCTGAATTGCACATAAACTAATGTAGATGAATCATTTAGTTCTCGGTATTCGAGGTTGGGCAAGTCCCTTCATCCTTACTTGGCTACCCCTGAATTGTAACATGAAAACAATCAATGCGGGTCACTCATCCAAGGCACTGTAGGTCACTCATTTGAAGGTTAAAGATGTCACTCATTCAAGGTACTGTACGTCACTCATTCAAGGTACAGTAGGTCACTCATTCAAGGTACTGTACATCACTCATTCAAGGTACCGTAGGTCACTCATTCAATATAATGTGCATCACTCATTCAAGGTAGTAAGGTACAGTAGGGCACTCATTCAAGGTAAAAGATGTCACTCATTCAAGGTACTGTACGCCACTCATTCAATGAACAGTAGGTCACTCATTCAAGATACAGTACCTTGAATTAGTGACAGACACTCATTCAAGGGAGTGTAGGTCACTCATTGAAGACACCCTCAACTCGACATAACAGCATTGTGACAAAATGTGACAGTGAGAACTAATATGTATAGTGCAGGATATAAATGCAGTACAGCATCTATGTGCGGTGCAGCAAATAGGTGTGGTACAGCAATAAACACATGTGCACGGTGCAACAAATATATTAGGTGCTGCGAGGTGCCATCATTGGTGCTGCATCACAGGTATCTTACTCATATTGCTGGACCATACTCTACCTATGTACCTCATGGACATCTGATCTAAGGTCCATAAGTCTACCAATGTACCTACTGAGCATTGGATATATATGAAGCAAAACACAAATCTGCCTAAATGCAGAAACGCCCGAATCTCTGCGTCACAAGCATCAGTTCAAACTAGAGTAACAGCACCGACACATTTAGCACAGCTAGACAAGGGAGAAATGGAGGCAAGAAGCGGGGTGGGGTGGGGTGGGAACTCCATGAAACACCATGCCATCAAACAGCACGGGTGGGTCCAATGACTGAAGATAAGGGGTACCCCCATGTTCTCATGCATGCAAAAGAGGTAGGCTGTCCCCGTACGTCACAAGCACGAGTCCAAGCTAGAGTAACAACACCAGCAAACTAAGCACAGCTGGACAAGGGAGAAATGGAGGCGAAAAGAGGGGAGGGGGGGGAACTCCATGAAACAACATGTTATCAAACAACACGGGTGGGTCCAATGACTGAAGATAAGGAGTGCCCCAGGTTCTCATGCATGCGATTGAGGTGGGCTGTGTGAATCCAGGATTCAGTCTAGCAGGCCAGACCTGAAGAAGCGACCATCATAACCCGATAACCACATACACCCACCGGATCAAGGACATCAATATTATGTACTTGAGAGCGTCCACCTTGAAGGGTTGACTCCCCCCTAAACCGTAAAATCTTCTGCAGTGTTCATTACGGTATTTTAGTACTGTATGCTCTGATCAGAGGAGAAAGCGACCATGCATGTGTGCAAAATAAGACAATCATGAAAGTTCCAAGACCCCATCCGAAGCACTGTGATGAGCATGATATGGAGAGTTATCCCGCCCTTCCCTTACATGATGTGGTCATCTAACTGCCCTTGTAATGACATCCCCGCGAAGCAACCAACACCCTCCTACTCCTTTCCACCCAACCCAGAACCAAACAGAGGTGGTGTGTGTGAATCCAGGATTAAGTCTAGCTGCTGGACCTGAAGAAGCGCTCATCATATACCATCTCATTGGACACACCCTCCACCAGCCAAGCCCCCCCCCCCCCCCCCCCCCTGCAGATGACTCCGATCCCTCCCAATCTTTCTTTCTACTCAGCCAGTACCACACTTCCACTCCATGAAGCGAATGGTGACGAGGACGGCTGCTCCCAGAAGTGTATGAGGACGATGATGACTATGAGGTTTATGAGGCCTCTCTTGAGGATTCCTATCCACTCCAGTTCTAGTGTACACCTGCCCTCCCCCAACCTCCTACCCCTGCCCAACACCTGTTCTGAGCAATTCCCTCCCCTCCAACACAAACAGTGTATACCCCTCTCCCCTCCCTTCTCCGGGTTTGCACAAAGCTCCGCCTCCTGCTTTCTTCACCTTGTCCTCTTCTAACCCTGCGTCCCTTCTCCCCCCCCTACCTGCCTTGGGGTGTGCAAAACGCTTCCACTTTTCTTCTTCCTTTTTGCATTCCTGCCCTGCCGAGGTGCTTCTGTATCTAAGCGGTCAAGGGGCGATCAGGGGGCGGTAACTCGGGCTGAGTTACAAGTGTGATGTGTTCTACATCTTATGTGTCGTCTAGCACTTTCCGTTTTGAACCTGCCCTATTGGCAACAGTAGGAAAGGTTGGCGGGGTTCAATTCCTCAACTATTTTGGTGTCCTGACTCTGAGCGAATACAATACTCCGTCGCTCCCGACCAGGACAGGGAGCTTGTCTGTCCTGGTCAACAAAGTGTCCCAGGAGAGACACTGGTCAGTGTAGGGCCAGTGATGCAGGTGAGATTGGTCATCGGTGGGTCGGTCTCTGCCGCCGGCCAACAGTTGCCTACTCCATCCTTATGTAGGAGTGACTCCGCCGATCACATCGACAAGATCCTTGAGTCTAGGGGTAGAGCAAAGAGACACATCCTTAAGCGAAAGGCGAAAATCCTTCTTGTTAAAACACTTAAGTTGTTTGGGTTTCTGTTCTTAGTCACTGCAGCAGCCACTCCTGCTACCCATGTTTAGACTTCCAAGTCTAAACAAAAGAGCATTATGGCCTTGTATTTGAGTACCCTGCTGAGGTTGCCGTCAAGTCATGGAGTAGCCCTTCATCCCCTCCTACTCCCCAACAGACCACTGCACAGATATGACAAAATGATCACCAGTTATTATCCTCATCATTGAACACGATTCACCGTCAGCTAGATTCCATCACAGAAGGGGCGCATGACTAATAAAGAATACCCCTGTTGCACCCAGATGTTTCCCATCTTGACTTACCAGACAGACTTGGGCAGCTGGATTGATAATGCAGCCGTCTGTGCACTTGATCATGCAAAATTCCACATCGATTGCCACAGCAGCAACTTTGGGGCTGTGCGGATTGGTAGCGCCAGAAGCTCGACATGAGACATTTAATGCACGCCAACTCTGTCGCCCTGCATGGGAGAACTTTACCTCACGCGATATAGCTCTGCGCGAATGAGCGAATTGTCGAGTTGTTGGGGGGGGATATACGCAGTACACCTTCATGAGCGCTGCAGTTCGTGTGAATGGGAAGAAACAGCACATTATTGTGCTCATAGCATCGTCCCACTGTCAAGTCATGTCTACTTTCTACAGCCAGGCCTCGGTCTGTAGTGCCTGAGAAGGTGGCTAGAAGATAGCTAGAAGCAGAGGGGCTAGTCAAACAACGCTGTAGTGCCTGAGAAGGTGGCTAGAAGACACTTCGCCTGTACTTCATACCCGAGGCCAATTTACCCAATCAACTCGACATTGCGACATTTTCATGCGATTAGCCATGCGTTGTTGAAGCAAGGCTCCAATTGTCAACGTCGCCGCCCTTTCAGCCCTCTAGACTATGTCATTGCGTAGTTTCGTCCTGGATTCTCTGCATCTCTCTCAGTAGTTCTGTCCAGAAGCTAATTTATTATCTCTGATTGTAACTCAGCTGACTAAGATGTTTGGTAAGTTGTATTGGCATGAAGCTCTAATCGTGGCACGCGGCATCAATGGGTCAGCATCTAACTTTCCCTAACTTCCTACTCTCCTTCAGCTTTCGGCCAAAATCAGCAGCCTCAACAGAGCCCTTTCGGTGCTGCCCCACCCGCTGCGCCCAGTCCGTTTGGTGCGCCCTTCGGACAACAGCAAGCTCAGGCAGTGAGTGAATCAGTATTCCAGATCAACATTTGGTTTAAAATCATTCGCATCCCTTTTTAACTTTTCTTTGCTCGATGCAGGCACCCGCGTTTGGGGCTGCGCAGGGAGGCTTGTTTGGAGCTTCACAGGTATGATCAAGATTGATTCAGGCACCCGCCCCCATTTGCAGTATCATGACTCGAATTTCCCTATCAGCCAATCTGACTCCCCACCCCCACCCCACCCACCCACGCACCGTTTTCTTGCGCAGCCTGCACAGCCAGCATTTGGAGCATCCCCGGCCTTCGGAGCTTCTGCCGCTGCGCCTTCTTTTGGCGGTTCCAATGCATTTGGCGTAAGTGTGTGTCGTTGAATTCCTAACTTGAAGCAATGTAGGGTGGAAATGAGGAGGGCGACAGAATTTGCAACAATTCCGCACAATTTCGCAATCAATTCTGCACAGCTCTGCACTGTTTGGTACTCTTGAATCAGAAATGAGGCTGGTAACGCCAGGATTGGTGAACACTGACAGAGAGTGTTCCTTCCCAGAAAGGTTGAAGTGATCATTGTTGCTAACCTAGACTGACGTTGTGGGAGGATTGTGCCTAGGGGCAGTTCCTTGCCCAGGGGTGTAGGTTTGTGCACTTAGAAGATAGTGGTGATGTTCCTTCTAGGGTTGTCGAAATACTGAAATACGGAAATACTGAAATACGGAAATCTTAGCTGGTGCACTTCTTGATCACAGGCTCCCAAGCCAGCTGGCGCAGGTGGATTTGGAGGCTTTGGTGCGCAGACAGCCTCTCCCTTCGGTCAGACACAGGCAAGTGCCTCGGAAACTGTAGGCCATGACTGGGAACAGAATACCTAAGAGCTTAGCTGAATTCAGTGCCCCCATGCAGGGTAGATGTGTACGGATACAGATACGGTACGGATACGGTACGGGTTCTAGAAGTGAGTATGGGTTGAGTATGGTATGTTTATTAGTATCACCACATTTCCTGACCTGGCAACTTTCTGTTTTTGCTAATTTGGCCACGGTTCCAGTTGGAAACATGCAGAGGGCATTCAGTGGTATGATGATCACGTCAAAAATGGAAGGCAGCAGAAAGTTATGTTACTTTGTGTCATGGAACTGACTATGCAAGAGTGTTGTGAGTACGGAGCGTACGTGTCCTCAATGTTTTGAGGGAAATGAGTATGGTATGGATTTTAGGTGCGTACGGTCTGTACTCATCAACCCTGCCCCCATGGCGAAAAGAGCCTGAATCACTTATGTAGATGTAGCTTTAGGGCGCTCACTTCAGATGCATGGATCAGGCGGATGAATTACCTTGCTATTGCCCTCTGTTCTTATTTAACAACCACTTAACCATTTCTATTTTCCTAGGCTGCACCAGCTTTTGGAGGTGCTACAGGAGGCTTCGGGCAGCCTGCTCAACAAACTGGATTTGGGGCGGCCAGTGCTGCACCAGCTTTCGGCATGACTGGATCAGCTGCTGCATTCGGTGCTCCTTCAACTCCTGCTTTTGGAGCTGCACCTGCAACTGGGGGTTTCGGACAAGCCTTTGGATCCACCGGCTTCGGAGCTCAACCATCTCAGCCAGCTTTCGGTGCAGCTTCCACCCCTGCCAACCAAGGTTTTGGAGCCGCTACCACAGCCTTCGGAGCTCAACCAGCTCCAGCCTCGCCCTTTGGTGGGGGATCAAACCTATTTGGAGGAGCTGCAGCGCCTGCTGCTGCATCCCCTTTCGGTGCGGCTCCTGGCGGAGTGTTTGGGGGAGCTGCTGCTCCTGCAGCCCCAGGGACACGAAGTGTACCCTACGCCAAGACTGTGGAGAAGGATGGCGCTACTGGCGCCACGGGCGCCAGTGGTAATTTCATCTCCATCACTGCCATGCCTGCATACGCCGGAAAATGTGTGGAGGAGCTCAGGTTTGAAGACTATCAACAAGGCGTGAAGAGTTCAGCTGCCGGCCCCCCTAGTCCTCAGCAAGCGCCCTCACCTTTTGGTGGCGCCCCTGCTTCCTCCCCCTCCCTCTTCGGAGCTGCACAGCCCGCACAGTCAGGGGGTTTTGGTTTTGGTGCCCCAGCCGCATCTTCACCATTTGGTGCCGCCTCCACTCCGGCCTTTGGAGCACCAGCATCCTCTCCTTTTGGGGCGCCCACTGGTGGTGGTGGTCTATTTGGTGCAGCTCCTGCAGCCCCAGCTTTCGGTGGAGGCTTTGGAGGAGCATCTGCTGCTGCCCCAGCATTTGGTCAGTCAGCACCCGCTACAGGGTTCGGAGCCTCTCCCTCAGCGTTTGGAACCACGTTTGGCGGAGGCTCTCTATTTGGATCTTCAGCTCCAAATGCATTTGGAACTCCTGGTAGGTTTCCTGCTGTCGCGAAACTTCCATAGGCTGTATCTACTTTTGTCCTCGTGGCTACGGCTTAGTTTGCATCATATCTGAAGAAGTAAAAAGTCTTGGGACAAATTATTAATGCATGGTGACTTTCGCCTATTTCCTGCATGACTTTAAGCTATCTTGCCCATTCCTCAAGATAACTCTCCACGAGACTGTGATGCATAGTGTTGCATTGGTCACTCGTCATTTGTGTCGCCCTGGTGTAGCTTCCGATACAGTTTTGTTTTGTGCGACGTGTCTCAAATTGAGCTACGCATCGCAAATTGAGATGCGGCGCAGTGCCAGTGTGACGCTCAGGTTTTCAAGTTTTGCTGGAAATGGGCCTTGCGTCGCGATGTTGGCGTCGCTGATTTAAATGTTTTTTGCCCTCGCATCTTTGTCCCCTTGTGTCATCCTGGTAGCTAGCCCAGCCCCCCCCCCCCCCCCCCCCCCCCCCCCCCCCGTTCCTGATGGAAGTCTCCAAGTTTGACGAGTGGAAGTGCAATGCAATACAGAAAGTAACAAGTGAAACGTCTTGATAAACATATATATTGTATGGACATCTTCAATACTGCCCCCCCCCCCCCCCCCCCCTCCCCTTTTATTCTTCTCCTTAATACAACATGCACATCCCACATACCTTGCACCCTCTTCGTCAGCCATCCCCCCTTCCCTGACTTAATAGCCCACTGTTTTTTCCAATGCCGTGTTGCCATTCTGTTTCTGCATTGCGACACATTGGTCTGGCTAAACTTGTCAGAAATGCCCCCCTGAACCCCCTTTGTCACTGAACCTCCTTGCTTGGCGCTCTGTCATCTGATGACTATGCAATAATCCTGAAATCAGGCTTGAGTAGCCCAAGTAGGTACTCAACCTGGCCTGCATAAATCTGAAATAAAAAAAATTGTCTACTTCCTGCAGCCCCAGCCCAAGGCGGCGCATTCGGATTCGGATCATCACCGGCACCAGCTTTTGGAGCCCAACCAGCCGCCCCTAGTCCCTTTGGCGCACCCCAATCAAGCCCATTTGGAGCTACTGCTCCTGCTGCTAGCCCTTCTCTCTTTGGCGCTGCAGCTGCCAACACATCTTCGTCTCTGTTTGGTCCTACAGTTGGTGGATCCAGCGCCTTTGGAGCTCCGGCTCCTGGACCATTCGGAGCCAAGCCTGCCGGAGGTGCATTTGGCAACTTATTTGGGAACACAGCTCCTCCGCCTGCCCAGTCTGGTGCGTCAGTCATGCTGGATTACCTGGCTGTTTTGTGCCCTGTGATATATGAATCAACATACCATGTTTTAGAGCTGCAACTTTAAAAACTTGTATGCATGCATACATGTGTGTAGCGTCTTGTGCATAAAGACCCATTTGAATGGTGTTAATTTGTGACCATCTCCTGCAATGTTCTTGTTGTGCACAGTGCCCCAGTCAAAGCATTGGCAAATGCTGGTACGTATTTAGCAACCATCAAATATTAATTGTCTCGACTTTGTGTTGCTTCCCATGCACGAGGCTTTACCTCTGATTAAGGCGCGCTTAATTCCTGTTTTTGGCAATGCACATTTGTCAGTCCTCCCAACATTGGTGGAAATATGGAATTCTGCGTTCTAAATCATATACACAATTATCAGAGTTGCTTGCTCAGACCGTAGTAGTTCAGCAACTAGAACCCTTTATTTTAACTGGCCTAACATGTCAGGATTTTAGTTATGGCTAGCACTAGCTGCTCTTGCTTAAATGTTGGTCACTTCTTTTCCTTCCTCCTGCAGGTGCTTCCTTCAGCTTCCCCTCCTTCAGCTCAGCAGCTCAAAACCCTGCACCCACCCCCTCGATGGGTTTTGGGGGTGCGTTTGGCCAGGCAGCACCAGCCGCTGCACCCTTCTCCTTCGCCCCTCCCACCCAACCTGGTAGCATGTTCGGAAGTCAGGCAGCTGCCCCAGGACAACCCCAACCAGGAGCCGCTCCCCCAAATGTGTCCCAATCCCCCTATGGCTCCTTCCCCCAGCTGCCAACAGTATCCGAGCCCAAGGTTGGCATCAGCGCACGCCCCTCAGCCAAGACTGTCCCCTCCGGATCCAACTACAAGAGTGCCAGCCCTCTGCTGTCTCTCCGCGCAACCTCAGCTGCTCCAAAGTTCGGCGCCCAGATTCGTAACGCTGGCCTACCCTCCCCACTCCTGGGTGGTCACAACGGCAGTACAGGCGGAGGTATGCCTGTCACACCAACCATGGCCCCCAATCCTTCCCGCATGGGTGAGCACAACACACCCTCTGGAGTCAGCTCTGGCTCAGGCGCTCTCATGTTGCTACCTGCTCGCCCCCAGCCCCACAGGCTGTTCATCCGGGAGCCCCCACCTAGCACTGAGTCCGCTTCTTCCACCATGTTGACCCCAGCGCGTCCTGCCGGTGGAGGGTCGAAGATGATGGACGTGCGAGCCACATCCCCCACCAAGACGTAAGTTATGGTGCTGACCCTGATCCTGAAATTTATGTTCTCGCGCATTCCTTGCTGCATGTTAGTTGAAGTAGAGAGCACACAAATTGTTGCTGATTTGTTTCACCGGCCCCCACTGAGGGCTCAACCTCGGTACGACATCCGCACTACCGGTGGGGGAGTCGCCTACACCTAAGTGTTCGACATCACTCAAGGCCCTCATCCCACGGCAATCGACCAAGGCCTTTGTCCCACTCCCCCAGGGAATAAACCTGGGCCGGTCATATCTGGTTTATTGCTCAGTACAATGATTTGTTTTGCGCATCTCTATCCCCTCTAACTTGCCGCCTTGATCCTGGACGCTTCATTCCGCTCTCAAGATCGTCAGCACTCCCTTCTTTCAGTCTTGTGTTGTACTGTGGCCGTCCACCGCAGGACATTACATGCACGGTATACATTCGTTCAGTCCTCCTCTCTAAGATCATCCCGTCTCCGAGACCGCGTAAGCAGACAGAACCCCCGCCAAACCTGAGCGCTCTAAGCCACCGACTCCGGTCGCGATCACCACACACTACTTTTCCCCCTCAACAACCCCACCCGCCCAACACTACGCAGTGCGTGCCCCTCACACCACGCCATCAGCTCTAGGCGTAGCGCTCCGTGCGCTGCGCAACTTTGCCACGACGCTATGGACCCCACCTGTTACTTCCACCAAACACTACACCACACCCCAACTGTCTGCCTCATTATCCAAACAATACCAGGCCACCCTACACCAACACACCAAACTACGCAATACAACACAACAACCAACACCACACAACAGAACAACCAGCTTAACACAACAACCAACACAACAACCAACACAACAACCAACACAACACAACAACCAACACAACACAACAACCAACACAACACAACAACTAACACAACACAACACAACAACCAGCACAACACAACAACCAACACAACACATTGCAACAAACCCTCAACCCCGCATCACCATGCAACGCCACCGCTCCAAACTATACCACACCACACTCCAGCCTCTTCAATCTTCATCTGCTCACAAATTCATGTACACTGTTGCCCCCACAGGAACACGGCGCTTAATGGTCACGCAAATGGCTCAGACATGATGGGCACTAGGGAGACAGCGTCTCCCCCCACAGTAGCTCAACCCTCCAAGCCAGCATTCCGAGACGGAAACGAAGACTTCCTCCCTCGTCTCGGCAGACTGCAGGCTGAGGGCTACTCCTATGAGCCCTCTCCTAAGCAGCTGGAGGCCATGTACAAGCTCGATCCTCTGAGCATTAAACACGTGAGTTACAATGCTCTGCTGCTACTCTTATGGCTGTGTATAGGAAAAACCAGGGTTAGTGCATGTTTCTTTCCAGTGGTAGCCAAAGATTTGAATGGGACTGAAGTTGTGTTGTTCTAAATGACACTTCGCCTAGCTCCACCCCCCCCCCCCCCCCCCCCCCCCTACCCCCTCACCCAACCCAACCCAACCCAACCCCTTAATCTCCCCTGCATTTGTTCCAGTTCCAGTTGTCCTGATCCCCTTGGCCCAGCTCCTCCCCCCCTGCCATCCCCCCACTCTCGCTCTCCCAGCACATGATTTCCAGATATTTAAACAAGTCTGCCTTGGCTCCTCCCCATGCATGCCACCTGCACCACCCAGCATCCTGCACCACCCAGAGACCTGCATCCCCTGCACCACCCAGCATTCCAGCAGTGAATGATGATAACTGGCAAGTCCTGAGAGCATGATCCTATGTGCTAATATGGCCATGCTCATTAATCATGAGGAAATGCCAATTATGTCATCCTTGTTCTGACATTGCTGGAGACGAAACAATTTTACATGCACACACACTATAGCACATTCACACACACTTTTGCATACGCGCACTGTGCACGTGCACATGCACAAACACTACTGTCTTCCTTGCACTGGTGCCAGATATGATTCAACAGTTCAGTTTGGTCCATATATGTGGTGTTACGTGAACCTACGCAGTGAAGGATGATACCTGGCAAATCCTGAGAGCATGTTCCTATGTGCTAATATGGCTATGCTCACCAATCATGAGGAAATGCCTATTATGTCATCCTTGTTCTGTCATTACAGGATACGCAACGCTTTGCACATGCACAAGCATGATTGCTCTCATGCAAAAGTACGATTGCGCATGCAATAGCACTTTTGTACATGCATCTGCATGATTGCACGTGCACACACGCTATTGCGCAAGCGCGCTTTGCACATGCACACGCACTACTGTTTTCCTTGCACTGGAGCCAGATAGGCTTCAGCAGTTTATTTGGTCCATCTGTGTGGTGTTACGTTAGCCTAAGCAGTGAATGATGATACCTGGCAAATCCTGAGAGCATGTTCCTATGTGCTAATATGGCCATGCTCGCAAATCATGAGGAAATGCCAATTATGTCATCCTTGCTCTGACATTGCAGGAGACGCAACACATGCACAAGTACAATTGCACGTGCACAAAACTATTGTACAAGCGTGATTTGCATATGCACACACACTATTGCATAAGCGCACTTTGCACATGCACATGCACAAGCACTACTGTTTCCTTGCACTTGAGCCATATATGTTTCAACAGCTTAGTTTGACCCATCTGTGTGGTGTCGCGTGAGCCTACGCAGTGAATGATGATACCTGGCAAATCCTGAGAGCATGTTCCTATGTGCTAATATGGCCATGCTCATCAATAATGAGGAAATGCCAATTATGTCATCCTTGTTCTGACATTGCTGGAGACAAAACAACTTGCATAGCACATGCACTTTTGTACAAGCACACTCTGCACATGCACGAGCACTATTGTACAAGCGCACTTAGCATATACACATGTACTCTTGTACAAGCGCGCTTGGCACATGCACATGCACTACTGTTTTTCTTGCACTGGAGCCAGCTAGGCTTCAGTCGTTTATTTTGGTTCATCCGTGTGGAGTAACGTGAGCCTACGCAGTGAATGATGATACCTGGCAAATCCTGAGAGCATGTTCCTATGTGCTAATATGGCCATGCTCACCAATCATGAGGATATGCCAATTATATCATCCTTGCTCTGACATTGCAGGAGACTCAACGCTCATATGCACACACACTATTGCACATGCACGATTCATACATGTTTAAGCACTATTTCACGAGCACTGTTGTTCAAGTGCAATTTGCATAGGCACTGTTGTTTTCCTTGCAGCAGATCCAGATAGGCTTCAGCACTAGTATGGTCCATCTGCGTGGGGTTACTTTCAGAACGCCACCAAGGCAGGTTGTCTCCCATCATCCCCTTCTTTCATGTTGTCATATTCTTTGTTCCTTATCTTGCCTGCAATAGTACAACTGTTTGCTCCTCTTCCCTCTCATCCAATCAAACCGTAGCCTTCCAACTGTCTCTCAGATCACCTCTCATACCTTCAACACCTGCGATCTCATTGACCCATGCACTGCCCTGTACTGCAATCACACCAACCCATGCACAACTGCACCTCCCACCCATCCATCCTAACACATACCACGCACACCTAAGACACCTTCCTCATCTCAGCCTTCTCTCACCCCATGCATCACCCCACTGCCCATCCATCCATCCATCCATCCATCCTAACACATACCAGCACACCTAGGACACGTTCTTCGTCTCAGCCTTTTCCGACCTCACATCTGCAGGTCATGAATTTCACTGTCAGCCGCCACAACGTTGGCCAGATCCGATGGTTGAAACCTGTCGATATCGAGAGTCTTCAGCTGGACCGCATCATCACCATCGAGCAAGGCGAGGTGTTCCTATACTCAGACTGCCCCAAGCCGCCTGTCGGGGAGGGTCTGAATACTGATGCGGAAGTAACACTCTATGGGGTCTACAAGGTGGGTCACTGGACTTCTATGCTGCTGTTATTTTATCTGGTGAAGGGTGTTAATCAACTAGGTTGCAGTCCAGCCGCTTAAACACACATACAACTGTTATATCTGCTGGTGTCAGCAGCAGCTCCTGACAAGGGACCGTGTGTAGGGACCTGCATATCATATGATGTTGACCAAAGGCGAGGATGGTATCATAGAAACTGCATCATATGATATTGTATATAAATGGTAACCTCAGCCTAGTCAGACTGCCGGCATCATATGATACCTTATTGCCGTTCCCCAACCATGTGGCTCTGATATTGCCCTCAGGCAGTGCACTGTCCCTATTGGTATGATCTTGCGCTCATCCTGCTCCTTCGTCTCTGTCTACCTGTACCTCAGCCTCATACCCTGTCCCAGTCCTCGGCATCTGTGTGCCTGTGTTTCTCCACTCACATCACATTGACCACTGTCAAGGTCAGAAACCTTGTCCCACTCTGCCACACCCAACCCAAATCATTGTCATCTTATCTTCACTTGCAGACTGATGACGCTGGCGTGCCCATCCGAGATGGACCCAAGTTGCTGAAGTGGGAGAAGAAGTTACGAGTCATGTGTGCACAGATGGGGGCCAAATTCGTTTGCTACAAGGCTGATGGAGGAGCTTGGAAATTTGAGGTAAGGACTTGGCATGCATTTATTCATTATGGGTGGTACGTTCAATGTCCCGGTGCCCTGTTTCAATGGCCTAATTCATGATGGCCCAGATGGGGGGCAAATTGTTTGCTTTGCGGCCGACAGAGGAGCTTGGAAATTTGAGGTAAGGACTTGGCAAGTATTCGCTCTCCATGGGTGGTATGTTCAATGTCTCGGTGTGTTTTAGTCCATCTTATGTTTGTTTGTGCATGAGTGAACAAGCACAAGGCCCGGCACAGCTCATTCAAGTGGGAGACGGGTGTTTTGCGTGTACTGTCCTTTTCCGTAGAGCACTTACCGCATTGATATGAAAATCGAATGGTTTGATCATATGACGTTGGTCTTTGGTTGCGACGCGATTTGCCAGTAAATTGAATTCTGGACCAACGAATCGGCAAGGGCCCCCCCCCCCCCCCCCCCCCCCCCCCCCCCTCCCCCTTGTTGCACCGATCGACCTAGGTTTGATTCCCCCTGCCAAACCCTTCGCCTTGAAAACTTCAAATTATCTAACCGTTAAATTTTCATTCCAGTACGGTATTGCAGCATTATGTTGGAATTGACTGTTTCCTGTCTCGCCACTGTTTCATTTTGGGGCTAACATGTCAGCTTCTAGATAGCTCCATTAGCCAGTCACTGGGTCAATAACATACCTTTCAGCTGCATTGGAATTTCTGCCATGTCAGCTTTCATTCGCACTAGCTAGCTTCAGCATTTGCCCAACGATAGGTGAAGGGAGCTGCTTTTAAGCTGCTTCGTGTAGCCCCCAAAAGAAACAGTGTGCCTCGCATGCCTACTGATTGCTTGTGTGTTATTTCGTGAATTTGTGTTATTTGAAGTGTTAAATCGTAATCCCTGTTTCGACCAATGGCTCAATGGCAGAGCTCCTTGAAAGAAGAGTGTTCATGGTCGCTACCAACCGCTATGGTAACTTTGTTTCGTTAACCGCCATGTCTCCTTAATGTATCCCCTTCCCCCCGTCCCGCCCATATCCCAGGTTGAGCACTTCAGTCGCTATGGGCTGCTGAATATTGACGATGACAGTGACGATGATGATGACGCTGTTCCTTTGACCCCTGTTCCCGGGAGCAGCAGGCAGCCACGGTCACAGCACGAGTCCCTCCTCTCCGGCGAAATCGAAGCCGCAGCAGGAGATGGGCAGCAAGATCCTACCGACCTGACCGGACCTGAACCGTGGGCGCTAGTCACAGCTCAGCCTGATGAAGGTAGGAGGTGGTAGCCGTGTGAAGCATTAGGGAGACTGTCGGGCTTGATTGTTTGTTTGTTTACAGTCTTGTGCGATGGCCAGCCTTATCCAAAGCCAGGGACATGCCCTCCTATGTCCCAGCTGCTGCACATGCAACCACCTCCTTGAGGAGCGACCACCACCACTACCACCACCACCAGAGTGGAGAGGGCACTAAGTGCTACTAAAAGGGGGTGACAGCCGAGGCACTGTGGGTCAGTGTTCCACTTTTTAGGGCAGCTCACCAACTGTCCAAAGCGGTGCCCTTGTGTCCAAAGCCATTCCCTTCTATGCCCCTGCTGCTGCTCTTCCTTGTGGAGCAACCCTGTTTCATCATATCCCTAAGTCACAAGAAGAAGTTGGAAAGCTATCGCCCAAGTGCCGGTAGAACTTCAAGAGGTATTAGTTAAATTAGTAGTGAGGCAGGCGGTGGGAACAAGAAGTTTGTGCTTGTGTTCACCGGTCTCCAATGAAGGCTCAACCTCGGTTCGGCATCCGTACTTCTGGCAGCAGCAGTGCCAGTTATACCTATGGGTTCGACATCGACCTAGGCCTTCGTCCCGTGCAAAAAAAGGCTTTTTTTCTAGCCACCTGCGTATGAACCTGCGACATGCAACCACAGTCCTGCAACCCCCCAAGCCCGAGAACCCGTAACTTAGGTGTAATTCGAATCCCCCCCACCCCCACCCCACCCTAAGGGGTTTGGTCACATTTAGTTCCTTTTTGAAGACAAATGAGGTTGCTGTTGTTAGGCTTGCCTACAGTCCTATCATTCTATATTCTGGTCCAGCCGCACATGATTTCAGAAGGAGTATTGAAAGTTGTACCCATTCCTTGCTTATAAAAACGAGGATGCTGTTGTTAGGCTTATCCTGCAGTCCTTTCATTCAAGCTCCTGGTCTTCACTGTTTCCTTTTTAGCCACGCGTAGCAGCTTCTATGCAGCTCCCTTTCCCTGTCCTTCAGCCAAATCTGAAGCCATCCAGTGTGTCTGGAAACAAATGCCTGGTATTGCCACAGATTAAGAGTAGAAAACATTGTCAGCAGTCGGATGACGAGTTACTTTATCTCCTGTCGAAGAGCATGGAAAGCTGAGGATGTAGATATGCAAACATGGACAGGAGACACTTCAAAAAAAAATGGACACCCGAGGATATAGAAAAGATTGACATCTAGGTCAGATGAATGTATAAAACGAGCACTATAGACTCGTGAAGTGTACATGCTGTACCTGCTGTACAGTTGCTTTGCACTCCATGAGAAAAGGGATTGAGGATGAATAGGTTAAGATGGCAGATGAATATATCAACCAAACGCTGTTAAGACATGTCGCGTACTTGCCACTTGTTGTTTTCCACTCCATGAGAAAAGGGATTGGAACTGAATAGGCTAGGAGGGCAGATGAATATATACAACAAGCGCTGTTGATACATGACGCGTACTTGCCACTTTTTGCTTGGCACTCCATGAGAAAAGGGATTGGAAATGAATAGGTTAGGAGGGCAGATAAATATACACAACAAACGATGTTGAGACATGACGCGTACTTGCCACTTGTTGTTTTGCACTCCATGAGAAAAGAGTTTGGAAATGAATAGGTTAGGAGCTATGTCTTTAGATGGAACTGAAGGGCGCTATGGTCTAGGTGTCAAAACACTGACATCATGCTGAGATGGAATATGCGTATCATGTCTGTTACATATCCTTGACTAGCTGCGGAGAAAAACAAAGAGTATTGGGATTCCGTGATAAAAAGAAAAGAAAAAAAATTATTATTCCAGTATTACCAGAAATCTCAGCATGGGTTTTCACTTCTGAAAATATATACTTGGATTGGATTGGAAGTGGCGGATTTTAGGATTCATACTGACCCTCCTGGACTACGAGAAAACTATTTTAGCCGCCAATTTTAGGACTCACCCTGCCTGCAACATTGCATGGTGAACTTCTGCCTACTTAACAATCTCCTTGACTCCGTCTAACAGTCAAGATGCTGTCTCTTCTGCCTGACTCTGTTTGCTGAGATTTGGGTGAATTCTTACACGAATACCTACCCTTTCCTGATTTCCCGGGATTTGGGTGTCGTCTCACTCGAAAACCTGTGCTTCCCTGATTTATGGGATTTGGGTGTCGTCCCACACCAATACCTGACCTTTCCTGATGGTTCTGGTGCTTTGCCCTCAAGTTATTTGACAATCTGATCATATTCACCCATTCCCTGCCATTAGGGCAAGAATTTTGTCACTGCCTGTGATGAATCTGACCTTCCTGATGCTTTGCCCTAGAGTCTTGTCAAGTTATTTGACAAGCTGCTCATACTCGCCCATTCCCTGCCATCAGGGCAAGAATCTTGTTACTGTCTGTGATGAATCTGGCCTTTCTTGTGCTTTGCCCTGGAGTCTTGTCAGGGAAAGATTATTGTCACTGCCTGTGATGAATCTGATCTATATGTTTTGCTATTGCCATGCTAGTTATTGTTGTATGCATAATCCAATTTCGTGTAACATGTGATCTATCCTCTTGTTATAAATCCCGCCTCCTCAGCTTTCCTGTCTTTGTCCCTATTCTAGATTTGTCTTGGCTCCTTACGTTGTACTTCTAGCATTCTAGTAACTTGAACTTGATGACATGGCTCCAGCCTCGCAGTCTTCAGCAGCAAAAAAAAAAAACTTTCTTTTGCAAGCCAGTTGGGATTCAAGCCGTTTCATTTGATTGTGCTCTTACCCGGGATAGTCTGGCTCAAATGGTTCATGCAATCGATCTTTACTACCAGTATGAAATTTGTTTGCGCATATCTAGGAACTTGTCCTGGAACAAATCTAGCCTACCCTGGTTATTACACTTGAACTTGACCTTGGTAACAGAGTTTCAGCCAGCAATTTGGCTGCTCGCCGTCATCGGCAGTGAAAGAAAACATTACCAGGAAAATGGTTACCATATGACTTGAACCAACTTCCGAGCAGGTGACATGCGTACACCAGCAGCAGGGATCACCCCTGCACGATTTGGCCACAGGGATGGTGCCATGATGGTAGGAACCGGTGGGAAATTCGGGGACGCAAGTGCATCTTCTGCCCTGCCAGCACCCCCTTTGCAGCACACCCTGGCAACCCAGTTGAATCTCAACCCCACTGACATGATGGCGATGAGGGACAGCTTCTTCCCAACTTCCTCGGCTGGAGATTTCAATGCTGGTACCACTTGGAGCAAGGTGCGAAGGGGGTGCATGAGTTGTTGGTTAGGAGAAGGCTCAGGCAGAGGATTGAACTTGGGCTTATACTTATGGTGTAGCATGCGGCGTATATATCATCTGACAAGCCTTGTTATTGGTGTTATTCTCAGAAAGTGCCCTGTAACACATCAGTCAATTTTCGCTGGCTGTGTATCTGGCGTGTATGGCGCTGGCTGTATATATGTGCAACTGTGCTGGCTGTGTATGTGCGCTGGCCGAGAATGGCTTGTGATGTATATACCAAGGGTTGCGAGGCCAACGTATACTTGGGGTTTACGGAAGTCGTATACGTATATTTATAAGCTGTATATGTAGACAGGCGGACAAACCGTATGGTATTAATTGCACTTCTGAAGGGAAAACTTTTGCAGGTTTCACTGTGTTGCTGATTTAATTGGCAGTCATTATCAACGCTAAAAAAATCATCAGGCATGTTGTGGTTGTGTAACTTGTAGAAAAGTACTACGGGCAACGGGCGCGTCTATTGACAAGCGCAGTGCTGATTGAAAAGAGCCACTGCGTGGATTATAGCTAGAATGATACACTTACGATCAATCTATACTATTATAAACTAGACAAGCAAAAATGTTTGGAAGTCTGTATCAGTCATCAAGGCCCATGGCATTTAAGGCCACCTCCCCATCAAGGTGCACTTCAGCATCCAGGTCTAGGCTGATTTTGTCTGTAGAATTGCCAACATTCACTGATCTCTTATTTGCAATAATTAAGTGCATCTGGTTAATTCATGCAACCCTTCTCATAGTGCACCAGTAAGTCTCAGCCCTGGGAATCTCCGTACTCTACAGGCCCTAGATTCTGCCCCTGACGCCTCTACGCAAAAGATAGCTCCGCCGGGCTAGGGGCAACCGTCCTTTTCATTTCGCAATAGTCAGTCTAAAACTTGGGAACCTCCCTGTTGTACAGGCCCTAGTTTCTGCCCCTGCCGCCTTTTCTCTGGAGATAGCTTCCCCAGGCATAGGGCAACCGTCTTATTCATTGTGCAATAGTCAGGCTAAAACCTTGAAAACTCTTTGCCCTACAGGCCCTAGTTTCTGCCCCTGCCGCCTCATCTCCTGCGGGCAACAAGGCCAGCGCTGCCCTCCAGCCTCCCGCAGAAGAGCAGAAGCGTCCAAAGCACTGCTGGAAGCGAGCTCTCTGTCCTCTTACATCGGCCCCCGGGGGCTCACGCCCCTCATCCCTTCTGCTACGAGGCCCCACCTCTCCCATAATGGGCTCTCCCAGGGCTCTCGCATCGCCTTCTCTCACCCCCGCTACTAGGCAAGGAGCTGGGATGAAAGCGCCTAGTCTGGCCGACATGGCCTCCAGCGCCTACACCGTGGATGCTGGACTGTCCATGGGACGTTCTTTCCGTGTGGGATGGGGTCCTGGGGGCATGATATCATTCCCAGGTAAGAATATTAAAAAACACCTTGTCCTATGTTAGTGTACCATAATAGATCTTAATAAATGACTCATTCCAAAGTGAATTATACTTCTTTTGCATTGTAGTAAAAGTAATATAAACAAAAACAGCTCACAATTTCCTGTGCGGTATGTTCACACATACCATAAATGTTAGTATTAGTAATGTGGTAAGAAAAACAAATCACGATCCTTCATCCGCCCAGTCTTCCAACAATTTTCTTTGGACACCGTCCTTCTAACTGAGCCACCCACCCACCACTTGTTTTCCAATGACGCCTCTCCATTCTGTCGCAGCATGGCGACGCATGTGTCTGGCAAAATTAGTCAGAAATGCCCCCCCGGGCTCCACGCTCCGCAGGGTTTGGGGTGCAGCGCGTCGTACTGGAATCACACTGAGTCACTCCATTTGCAACGCGTCGCCAAAAAAAAAAAGTGCGCCCCACCATTCCCACCTACCCATCCAAGAGGCCTGACCACCCAGGCTTTCAATGTCGATATCACTTACACCCCTGGCTCCCACTAGCTTCACTGACACGTCCTCCTCACTGTGCAGTCAACACTCTCGGGGCTAGCCCTTTCCCCTGCACCATCCACATGGATCGGGTCAAGGTGGAAGGCCTCGGGGACATCACGGCTGAGCATGAAGATGACGAGCTAACTGGCATGAAGCTGCAAGCCTTGCGCGCAAGCCTGCGCTCTGCTCTGCAGGTCCACCTTCAGCACAGCAAATCTGTGGAGGGCAGCAGTGCTACGGACATGATCACAGAGCAGTGCGAGTTTGCCCCGTCTGAAACCTGCGTCAAGAGGTTCCTGCGAGTGGACAGGCACAACCTGCACACTGTGACAGCCGAGTACATTGAGGCCGCCGAGGCTGTCGCTGCGAGAATGGAAGCCTCTGGTGGAGCTACCCGTGCGCAGGGGGATGGAGATGAGCAGGAGGAGAGCATGACTGCGGGGGTTGACGAAACAGGGGTGGCTAGGGCCCAGTTGAAGCATGAAGTGGAGTCTTGGCGACTGCTGCAGGTACTTTCTTGCATTTAAAATTTCAAAATTTATTTTTTCCACATGTGATGTCCTAATTTATTAAATTCGGAAATAAATTAAACCGGCCTTTAATTTTACATTAAATTGTATTTGAAAGCTGTGGAAAGGATTATTGCCCTGGGAGGCTGGACCCCTTGCACTATCTGATTGCTTTGTTTCATATCAGTATCAGTATATCGCTGTACACAAATGATTCAAGGCAGTTACTTTTGCTGCTGCCTCCATTCGCACGTGTTGATCGGCTGGTTTAAGCCACTGTGTCGATCGGCTCAACCCTCTGTCCTCTGTCCACACTCTTTCTCCACCCATGGCTGACCCGCTGTCTACTTCATGTCACTCTCTATCAACAGGCAATCTCAATAAGTACAGATTTCTATACAGATCTTCACCCAGGGCCATGGGTCAACCGACACCGCCCTATGCCTTCTGTGCTACTTGGCATCTGCATCACGTAACTCTCTGTCTCCACCCTTAGTCGTATTTGCTTCCACTAACTTCCACGCTCACAACCCAAACTTGAACCTCATACTAATGGGGCCACCCCCAGGAAGGGTGTTAAGTTTAAAGTTAAGTGTTATCCTTTACCTAAAATAGGCTTTTTATCAACGTGGTGTTGGGACAAATGTGAAAAGTCTCTCGTGTAGTGCTGTCCATGCTGACCCCTGTTTGTCCACATCTCCTCCCCAGATTCTGAACGAGTACATTGATGGAGAGAGCTTTGAGCCCGCATCTGCCGACAGTGTCTTCGCTGAGGATGGCACCTCGATGCCTCAGCCCACTGCACGCTCACTAGTCTCCATGGGCTCCAATGCCAGTACCACACAGTCAGATGTGCAGCTGCCTCAGGTTGCCCTAGCTGGCTTCAAGCGCCGGGCTGCCCTGAGCAGCTGGTTGCGAAAGCAAGCCCGCCCCCTGGTGGAGGATGAGCTCTCCTCAGTATCCAACTCATGTGAGGTCATCCTCCGCCTGCTGTCAGCTCACCAGCTGGCTGCGGCTGCAGCTGTTGCTTCAGCTAGTGGGGACGTCCGTCTGGCCACCATGCTGGCCAGCGCTGGCACGCGGTCAAGCTTGCGAGTAGAGGCTAGTCAGCAGCTGCAGGTGTGGAAGTCCACCGGCTTGGATGCCAGCATTGAGCCTGACAGGCTTCTAGTGTACGCTCTACTAGCAGGTGAAATTGACGAGGTTCAGGAGCGATTGGATCTTGTCTGGCGCCGCTACCTGGGCCTGCTGTTGTGGTACTGCTGCCCCCCAACTGACTCCCCTGCCCAGGCTATCAGCATGTTCCGAGAGGCCTACATCACTGCTGACCTGAGCGATCAGCCTGCAGCAGGTGCAGCACCCCGCCCCCTGCCCTCCTACTCAAACCCCTCTGGGGGCGGCCGCAACACGTTCACCACCAGTGGGGCCAATGACCTGCACTACGAGCTCATGCAACTCTGGGCTGATGACGAGTTTGAGGCCATGGAGGGCAACGCAGCCACTGGTGGTGCCAAGTCTATGACCACTCTACTGCAAGCCGCTGCTTACAGCGCCAACCCTCTTGACGCAAGCCTAGCTTGGCACATAATGACCATGCTGGAGGCGGTTGGACCGCTGTCAACTGCTGCTGACTCTCCAGCCGTTGATGACATGCTCTCAGTGCACCTCAACCTGATCACCCAGATCCAGCTCTTAGGGGGGCTGTGTGAGTGGGCAGTCTACGTGGCTATGCATGTGGCTGACCAGCCCTCTTGGCCAGGGCTTCGAACCCACCTAGTTTCGGAGCTGCTTGTGCAGCACTGTGCTGAGTGGGTTCCTAGCAAGTCGAAGCGTGATTTCCTGTTGAATGTGCTCGGTCTGCCCATGGAGCTGCTGGCGAGTGCAGAGGCCAACTGGGCTCTCTATTGCCGGGATGCTCCCGCTCTCTGCTCTGCTTACATGGCCGCAAAGAAGTGGAACGATGCACATAGAGTCCTCGTTGCCTCCGTTGCTCCCATGATGTTCATTGCTGGACAGTATGAGAGCTTGAGGGAGCTGCTTGCACAACTAGAACCCAATAGCCATCAGGTTGTGCAATGGGACCTTGGCGGAGGCTTGTACTCGCAGTTCCTGGAATTGTTTTTTACCACAGGAAAAGAGGAACTGCCACACAGCATGGAAACGTTCCAGCACTTGTCACTCAGAGTCCAGGCTGCTTCTGAGGCGTGGGCCTCCAAGCCCTCATTGTATGCCAACTGTGACTACGTTTGGGGGATGGGTGAGAAGAAGGGACTTGGAGGAGCACAGGTTCGACAGAAGCTGGTGCTCTCCCGCATGTCTCAGAAGCTTCAGCATGAGCTGCTGTATGGCTTGGGAACATACGCACCCCCTGCAACAGGGCCTCTGGTGTTGGGTAGTGAGCGAGCTGAGTTGATCAGGAACATCCTTGGACAGGGATGCTTGACATCTGGCGATCGCTTATCAGGAGTAGCAGCTGTTGGGGCAGAGCTTATTCCTTCTTTATTGGTTTAAGGGATGCTTGCGATCGCTTATCAGGAGTGGCAGCTGTTGGGGCAGTGTCTATTCCTTCATTGTTGGTTGAAGGGCCACGGGCTCAATGGCCTTGTGATTTTTAAAACTTAGGAAGACCACGGGCTGCTCCACACCAGCCATCCCACACAAAGCTTCTCCCCAAATGGTGGGTCCATTTAGTGGTCTACGTAGTACATTGAGTGGTACATTTCACATTTTCCTTGATGGATTGAACATAGCATTTAACTTGATGGATTGCATGGGGCTGTCAAGTGATAAGCTCAAGCTAGCTGTGTAGATAATTATTGTTAGTTGCATCTGCATCTCCTGGTAAGGGGCGTGATGAGTGTAAGAGTATTTACTCGGGCGTAACGAGGTAGAGTCTTGCATGTAGACAACCTGACTGCCCTTACCAACCTGAGGTGACCAGCCCATGCCGCGGGTTCATGCGCAGGGAGTGGGACGATGGCCTCGGCCGATTGGCGTGGACCGAAGGCCTTGGTCCACGCCGGACCCTTAGGTATAATCGGCACCTCATCTAGCAGACAGCCGAAACAGTGGTGCCTCTTCTTCAGTTAGGGTGGTAATAACTTATTAGGCCGGATTAGAAGTGGCCTGCTGTGTTAGATGAATATGGGTGTGGGAGCGATAGTTGGATGGAGAGTGATAGCTTGACCCAAGCTATCACATAGTGGCTGAGCATGTCACGTAGCTCCTAAAACATAGGTAGTAGCCATATATAGTAAATCAGTGATAATCTTCATCCAGATCGCTCATGTACAAGCACCACCAACTAGACGCAAGGTTATATTATTTGTGAATTTATATATTGGGGCAACATGGCGAAACAAGTTAAGATACTTCAGAAGAAAGGAGGGTGCTAGAGGGATAGGTGGTGCTGATTGTTGGTGGGTGGGGGTGGGGGGATGTTCTAAGAGTTGTGTGATCGCTTTTTGTGATCGCTCAAAGCTTGAGGGAATAGCACGTAGGCTCTCAAACAGACACCAACATCTCCCCTACCAAACCGCATACCCATCTAGCACCGAGGGCAACAACTTAGGAGACGGCAACTTTCACAAGGCAAGGTGAAGTATCTACTAAGGTGGGGACCATACATTTACATGTTAGGTTGTAAGCAAAATAACTTGAACTTGGTAACATAGCTTCAGCCAGCAATTTGGCTGGTCGCTGTCTTAAGCTTAACAAATTACTAATAGTATGGGAGGATGACGTACGGAAAATATCTGGTAACCCCCCAGAAAATTTGGGAGAGTAAAAAAGGGTGTGTGTGTGTGTGTGGGGGGGGGGGGGGGGACAAAGTTTAGATAAAACGTAGCCCATGTTGTGGCAAATCATCTCATTTAGTACCCTGCATTTAAAACAACCCAGAGAATGTTGTTGATCACCGGTATTTTTTAACACGATTACAAATGAATCCAATATGCACCCTGGATAACTCAATATTTCAGCTTCCCGGGGACTCCTTATTGTTCCTTGCATTCCTTCAACATCCTTTATAACTGACTTGCCTAGTATTGGCCTGAAAACTGCATGGGCTTGCTACCTGAAGCCCATCAAGAGGTATACATGTTGGGCTGTCAAGCTTTATACCGCCCGGTATTTATTTTACTGTTTACCGTACGATATATCGTACGGTAATAGAGTTCCAGCGTATGGTATTTTCGGGATCCATCGTTCGGAAAACACGATATATCGTGTTTACCCCACGATATATTGTGTTTGGTCCAAATCGGCTTTGGCTTCGAGTTTATCAGCTTGTTCTGTTAATTCAGGTCGATATCAGTTAGATAACAGTTCGCCACTTAATAATATCGACCTGAACTAACAGAACAAGCTGATAAACTCGAAGCCAAAGCCGCCTTTCGAATTCATATTTAAAATTCAGATTGTATTTGATCCCTCTTCTCTGTGCTGTGCTCTTCCGCCATGTCTGGATCCGGATCTGCTGATGCGGTTTCTTCTACCACCCGTTACCTCGACAGTGATGGGAAACAAAAGCATTTGGGAGTCAATTGGAATCCTCGCGATCTGTATGCGAAGCTGAAGAGCATGACTCGCAAGTATGAAACCCACTTCCGCATTGTCCATGAGGAGCCCTCCATGGCAGTCGTGCTCCATTGCAAGACCTGTGCAGATTTTTCACGATTTCCTGCGCCAATCCGTCAGCTTCTACCAGGGATCACATGAGCCATTGCGGTTCCCGCAGGATAGAATTCTGCGAGGAAGACAGTAACGAGGACATTGCCCAAGGTGGTGCCCAGGGCAGCGGAGCGGAGCGCAACTGGTCTACATGGGGGAGGATGTACACTAAGCTGCGGAGCAACCTGAGCCACCAGATGGCAGAGAAGCTGATCTTTATCAAGCCCAACTACGAGTCCAAGGAGGGTGGCGACATGCTAGACATGGGCTTGTAGATGTAGAGCATTCGTTCCAGGGACCTCAAGAGCATGTAGTAACTTGTAGTAAATTGGATTGGACTGTTACATGGTTTTTCAGCCAACTCTGGGCTGCTCACCATCTTCCAATTTTCAAGTTCGTTTGTGCGATATCCACGCTTAGTTAGCCTTGTCCAGGTCCGTCTAGTAGTTCCCTAAAGGCATGGGTAATTAAAATATTATGTAAATAATGTATGCCTTGCTAGTTCGCTCTGGAGTTTACCTCATGGACCAGGTTCTGAGGGGAATTTGGCCTATACCCTGACTGTTATAAAACTGTCCAGGTGACGGTCTTCGGGCTCCGCTGACTATGTAACAATTTCCTTATTTTTTGTCAGTGTGGTCCTGTGGTCTACGAAACTATCTGACACTTGGCAGGTCGGCGGTTCGATTCTCGCCAGGAGCACCTGAGTCTGGAATTTTTTATACCGCCTTATACCGTACGATATATCACGATATATCGTACGGTAATAGACCACGATATTACCGTGTTTTTCTATCTCCCTCAGTATTGGTTCATTTGACTTGATTTTAAGTGTATGGACGTGTAAACGGTATTTCCTGTTATATCCCCTTGGTCCTATACTGATTTCCCCCAAAAAGGGTATAAAAACACCGTACGGTATCGATACCGTACGGTATTTCACGATATATCGTACGGTAATTGAAAATACCGTACGGTATTGACAGTTCTATATAAATGTAACGCCCACCTGCGCCCACCATGATTATGTCAGCTGCAAGGTACACTATCTTGCTTTAGTTCCTCCTGTCAAGAAAGCGCCGGTAGGAAAATAGACAAGTGTGAGGGGGGTTTAGGAGATGACGCTGGCAACGTCCGAAACCAATGGGGCGGCAGCGGCGAATCTAAGAAATCCTAGCTGCCGCATGGCGCATGCTAGCTCCAGGCGCAGGCGCTTGAGAAGTGGGGGGGGCGGGGGGGGGGGGGGGGGGGGGGGGGATAGCAACCTCGGAACTTTGACAAATATCTGCCGAATGATGCAAACAGCTTCCTTTCTTTCTTGCACAATTCGGCGCATTTGATGTTTTTTGCAATACTCCACCAGTGTCCACCAAAAGGTTGTTAACTGAGGGTCTGCCGAAAACATAGATATTGAACGGGTAGGGGTAGTGTTTGAGTGTGTGTTGTTGTGGTGGTGGCGGTGATGAAACAAACCCACCACCAACCACAACTGGATAAATAACAGCACTCAGCTCCCATCACCACCCACCCACCCATCACTCAGCCCCCCCTGTTATGGTACACCTTATTAGGTGTACCATGCTGACCCTGTGTGCATGAAGTCCGGCCGGGTCCGTGACCCTGGACCGCAGGCCAGCTAGCGGCTGGTACCGCCAGCCAGTTATGGCCCCTTTAATAGTAGTACAGGCAGACGGTGACTATAGCTAGCTCCGGCTTACGCTATGGTGTCCTTCACTTCACGTCCTTTGAGTAACGGTATTACACGGATGTAACAATTTCAATTTCAATTTCAATAGTACAGGCAGGCCCCGAGGCCGCCATCTCTGTTGGCTACTTTTCTAATGCAATATCTGCTTGCATCTATCTTGACACAACGTAGTAACATCTGTGTACCGGTAGCGCCTATCGTCTCATTGCCCCATCGTCTACAAGAAGCAAGGAAAACTACCCACCCCCCCCCCCCCCCCCCCCTGGTCCCTGTTATTGTCCGTCGAGTCGGACACTGAGTTGGCATAGCGCACGCGTGGTCCTGTGGCCCCAGGACCCGGGTTGCCTGCCGCCGGGCCATAGGCTAGCTATGGCCCGCACGTGTCTTCGGAACCTTCCTGAAGACTTCCTTTTCTATATAGCCGCACGAGTTGCGATGATTAGCTATCTGCTCTTCAGTCTTCACTGTGTAACAACTCTATTGATTGAAAGGTTATCGGCCCGACCGCTACCCGCAGACAGCGCCCCTGCGCCCGTGCCAAGTGGATCTTCAGCCCTGCACAAGGTGACAGTTTTCCCTCAGACTAGCTCGACGGCTTGAGTACTGCTTTTGGCCCTGGATTGTCTACGTATTCACGTGAGAAATCTAACCTGCGCTGCCTCGCCTACTGCCCTCTGTCAGCATGAATTGCGGTGCTCTCATGCGTTTTATGACTTGGTGACTACTTATGTACTCCCTTAGAACTATCGGCCCTGATAGCTTCCCATAGTGATAGCTTCCCGTAGAACTGAGTCATCCTTTAGTGACTCAGTGTCAGCTTCCTATTGACTGCCTGTCTCTCTGTGTCTTATCGGTCTCTCCCTGACATGTCCTGTGTTAAACGGTGTCAGGGTGACAAGATCCGGGCTTAGGGTCTATTCAGGTTACAGGCATCCACTTCGCCCACCGCTGGTGTCCTTTAGTGAACGTCCTTGCTTGTAACGTTATTCTCGTCTCTGTGTATAGATTGGCGCGTCTGTCTCCGCTGCATACATCTCTGTCCACTCTTAGAAGTGCTTAATAGCTGATAGGTTATGGGCCTCCTGCCGGCTTCGAAAAGCTAACCCCACAGAATGGTTTGTCTTGGTCGCGCGGTATGGAGAGCGTCATTGTATCCAATGGCTGCGACCGCATTCTTCCGTTCAAGACTCGTGTTCCCACTGATTGGCTTGATGATTGCGCGCCAGCGGCCTCTGCTGCCTTAGATGAGTCTCCTTCCGCCATCATGGAAGACATCCCCCCCTACCAAACCTCCATTTCTCTCCCTCCTTCTCCTCTTGTCCAACGCCTCCTTCCTGAGGTAGAGGATATTCTGTGATGCGTCTATGCTGCGTCTCGACTCAGATCATCAAATACAAGTCTTCTCCTCCGCCTCCTGATGCCCGTTTTGAGTATGACAATGCTGATCTGGCTCGCCATAAGCATGAAGATGGCTACTACACTGAGGATGACGATGACGACGAAGAGGAAGACCTACAGAGTGCGCGGAGTGGTGACTTCGGTGGAGTCACACCTTCCACTGCCACTCGTGTTTTTGAGTCTCCGGTGTTTGAGCACCAGTCGGCTCCTCCTCCTCCTCCTCCTCCTCCTGTCTACAAGCCTCCGACTGCTCCTCCGCATCCACCTGCGGTACCTGAGTTGGCTATGCCGACTTTGCTGAGAAGCTCGTCACTTGGTCCTTTGATTCCTCCCCTCCCCTTTGTTCGCAACCCTTCTGAGCGAGCTCTGGCTGGCTACCACACGCGGTCTCGTGAGACTGCTGCTGCTGCCTCGAGTGTCCACAGCGATGCTGCTGGCCCCTCCCTGAATCCACCTCCACCTCCACCGGTGGAGCAGCCTCCTGCCCCTTCTCCTTTTCCTCCCCCCCTGCCCTACTACCCGAATCGCTCGCTGGGATGCTTATCCTGGGAGCACCTGCTTGATGGCTCCACACCTTCGCGCATGGATGTGCGGAGTTGCCGCCAAATTCGCCAGGCGCAGAAAGCTGGTGACTCCTTGGACCGCACTTTGTACGGTAGGATGGATCAGGCTGCCACTCGGGCTAATCTAGATACGAAGGGGCGGGCTAGGCGAGTGATGGTGTTCTCTGAGTTGGGTCATGCATGCCGTGCTTATCTGGGGCCTGTGCAGGCAGGGATTGACTACCCCCCTCCTGGTGGTGCTACCTTTGGTGGATTGGGAGTTCGAAATGCAAATCTACGCAAGTACCAGTTTGCCAAAGTTCCTCTCAGCTTTGTACCTCCTAGGCCAGATTTTGAGCTACTCGTAAATGTTGCGAGTTCTTTGGATGAGATTGAGAACCTTGATGACCAGCGTGCATATGATGCTGGCATCGCTGCCGAGTACTTTCTGTCGGTTCGCGCTATGTATGATGCCACGCCGTTTTCGTCTGTTGCCTCACCACCTGCCTCTCCTAGTCAGACTCGTGTAGATCCTGCACTGTTAGGATTTAGTACCCTGCCCCTTGCACGCCAGGAGTTCATGTGTCTCACCATGATGCTCGCGCACATGACGGAACCGATGGTACAGGTGTATCAGGATTTTGCTACACCTCGCGATATCTTACTGCATATCAAGAGGCAGCATTCTGATGCCCTTGCTGCTCGGGTTCCCCTCATGCTTGTTGAGCTTCGTAGTGTGACCATGAACAACTCTGAACCCGTGGATGTGTTCTTTCGCAGGGTGCGGCAGTTGTGCACTGATCTTCGCAGTGCGGGATACCCGCAGCCGCAGCGTCACGCGATGCACACTATAATCAATGGCATCACTCACCCTCGATTCGATTTGCTGCGCCTCCAGTTTGGCTTTGAGTTGTACCAGAACAAGACCGTAGACTACTGGTCTTGTCTTGATGCTTATAGATCGTTAGATTTCTTAAATGTGTCTCTCCCCAGGTCTGATCCAAGGCATCCTGGCTGGTCCCGCGACCCTCCCCAGATCCCTGCTAATGCTGCTTTCCAGCGGGGCAAGGGATCTGGTTCTCAGAGTTCCGGGGGCACCAAGAGGCGCTTGGATTGCACTTGGGGACCCTGTCGTTCGAAAACGAGCCACTCGGAAGACCGCTGCTTTACAAAGTATCCGGAACTCAGAAAGGCCAAGGGACGTGCACCTGGTTCTGAACCGGTGCCCGTAGCTTTGGCCCTTCCAGGGTCGCTTACACGTAAGCAGCTGTCGTCCTTGCAGGCTCAGATCGATGGGTACGCCATTTCAAAGAACTAGGAGGTAAGCTCTGTCCTATTTTCTTGCACGACTAAGTTCTCAAACATTTGCAGCCCAAGTCTTTCTGAAGGTATCTGGCATGTGGACTCGGGAGATGGGATGTCAATTTGAATCCTCTGCTGTTGGGCCTGCAGTTCGATTTGCTGATGGGGTGATTCAACGGTCAGAGGGTATGGGGTCCATTGTGTTATGTAGTGATTGGTTACCAACATCAATCACCTTAACCAATGTTCTATACATACCCCACTGTCCAGTAAATCTCCTGTCCGTACATGCTGTAGCTCATTCCCTCCACTGCAAGATTGCTTTTGATAGTATTAGTTGTACTGCCACTCAGGGCTCTTCTGTGCTCTGGTCCTTTCCTGCTTCCAGTGATGGTGTGTATAAGTTTGCATGTAGGCCTTGTCACACCTCCAGTCGTTGTTTGAGGGTTGCTGAATATTATCCAGCTTTTGCACTTGATGTTGATGAGGACGGTGGAGTTATTATCCCTACCACTCCTGCATGGTTGTGGCATAGGCGACTGGGTCATCCCGGTTATGATGCCTTGCACAACCTTGTCAAGCGTGGTATGGTTAAGAACTTACCCCTCAGCCTTCATCAAGTACAAAAGATGGGTAAAATCCCATGTGATGCTTGTCAAAAGGCTAAGGGAAAGCGTCTCCCTTTTCCTAAAGAAAGCATGACTGAGGTCCTTGCACCCCTCCAACGCCTTCACTTGGATATCATGGGACCGGTTCATATTAGGGGTCTTCGTGGGGAGTTTTATATCTTGTGCCTTGTAGACCAATTCTCTGGCTATGCTGAGGTATTGTGCTTGAGGACCAAGGATGAAGCTCCCTTAGCAGTCCAGACTATCATCCTCAGATGGTCAAATCAGCTGCAGGGGTTTGCCTTTAAGTGTCTGAGATCTGACAGGGCTAAAGAGTTTGTAGTTAAATGGTTCGAGGATTGGTTAGAATCGGTTGGGGCAGTACATGAGTTGTCTTTGGCATACACTGCACAGCAGAATGCAACTGTGGAAAGGTATAATGGGGTCCTTCAGAATATAGCTAGGAGTATCCACTTGGAGTCTAAGCTTACTAAGTCCTTTTGGCCCTATGCCTTCCTGGCTGCTTGTTACCTTAGAAACCGTCTGCCTAACCAGGGACGCAAGACACCCTTTGAGTTGTTTTATGGGGTGAAACCTGATGTGTCGTTATTACGTGTGTTTGGATGCCCCTGCTATGTTACTCTAGTCAATGGGAAGAAACGTAATAAGCTAGACGAAAGGGCGTTATCTGGTAGACTGGTTGGGTATTCTCTGGTGAGTAAGGGTTATTTTGTTTGGGTTCTTAAGTTGCGCCAGGTAGTAGAGAGTCGTGATGTACTCTTCTATGAGCAGTTTGATCATAACTGCATTCCTGGGCTAACTCCCTATGATGGGTCGCCATATGTCTCTAGCATCCCTGCCGCCATCAACGGACACATGCCTGAGGTTGCGGTTGATTCCCTAGACCCTTTGTCTTCCCCAATTGTTGACCACTGTCCTGGCCATAGGATGACTCTGCGACCTAGGTCGGGGGCCAGTGGTACTGTTTTGCGTGAGAACACACTGGGCGGGCGAGTTTCTGCGGCTCCTACGGACAAAATCTTAGCCGAATCTCAGGGGGTCGCCAGGCCCTCCTCTGCGTCACATTCCGTCGGTGAAGTCGTTGGATTTACACCAACTCAGACCATAGTGGATCCTTTGTTAGATCCATTGCCTACTAGTCATCATACTCCCATCATCACTGATAGCTCGATGGAGTTGGTGAACGCTTCACCTCCTGCCGTCTCTGATAGATTACTCAGGAGTCCGGGTGATGATGTAGCCGTTGCAGATGATGCAAGTGATGATCTTGAACCGTGGTCAGGCTCCGATACTGCGTATGGCTGGGGTGTTCCGGTCGACCCAGGCTTCGTTGATTTAGAGGCAAAGAAGGCCGGCCCTGTTCAACCAGGCAGTAGTTCTGCACTGGGGGCTTTCCTAATGGTTACTGCTGATACTGCTGATACCCCGCTGCCCATGTACAAGTAAACTGCTTGTACGTGGGAGCATCTGTTGCATCCACCACTGAAATGACCTACAAAGCTGCCATGTTGCATACCAACCCTGACAGGGATCAATGGCTTCTTGCCATGAAGGATGAGATGGCTTCCCTTCATGCCCATGGTACATGGGTTCTCACTCCACAGCCTCGTAAGCAGAAGATCCTGTCTGGCAGGTGGTTATTTGTGAAGAAGATTGGTGTTGATGGTACTATACGCTTCAAGGCACGTTTTGTGGTCCGTGGTTTTCTGCAGCGTCCTGGGCTGGATTTTCATGATGTATATGCCCCTGTCTCCTCCAAAGCAGGTCTTAGGGTGCTCCTGGCTGCCATCACTCATAGGAAGATGTTTTGTTCGGCAGCTAGACATCAAGACTGCATTCCTAAATGCCAAGCTGGAGCCTGGTCTGGACCTGTACTGCCACCAGCCTGAGGGCTTTAGGCACCTTGGTCCTAACGGTGTTCCACTTGTCTGCAAACTGATCAAGTCCCTTTATGGATTGAAGCAGGCACCCAGAGCTTGGAGTAGGGATGTCAAGCGGGTTCTGGTTGCTCATGGCTTTACTATGTGCAAGGCAGAACCTGCTCTGTACTTTAGGAAGGATTCTGATGGTGGGTGGAGCTATGTCCTGACCTATGTTGATGACTTTATCTGTGCTTTTAGTGAGCTGGATAGGTATGTGTTGCTGATCCAGGCAATGGAAGCAGCTGGCTGGGAGGTCAAAGAGATGGGTGTTCCAATTCAGTTCCTCTCTTTGGACATGGATGTTACCCTTGACTCTGAAGGCAGGTGTGTTCAGATCAATCTCTCTCAGCACACCTACATTGTTGATCTGGTGGAGCAGTTTGGTCTTACTGCTGCTGCCCCACCCAAGTTTGCTGCTCCCATGGCCAAATCCACTGTTTCTGACGCCCCTGGAGAGCCCCTGCCGTCTAATAGCCAGTACCTCTCTCTTGTAGGTGCTTTGCTATACCTGGCCACTTGCACCAGGCCTGATATTTCCTTTGCTGTTAGCTATTTATCCAGGTTCTCTGCTCACCCTACAGTCCCTCTCTGGGGGGCTGCCAAACGGTTACTCTTGTATTTGAGAACACATTCTCACCTGGGTCTCACTTACACCCACAGCCCTGATTTCACTTTTACTGTCTTTAGTGACTCATCTTATGCTGATGATGGGTCTGACAGGAGATCTCAGACTGGCTTTGCAGTTCTAGCTGGTGGGTGCATTGTTAACTGGATGAGCAAGCGACAGCCTACTGTTGCTATTAGCTCTAGTGAGGCTGAGTATCAGGCCCTGTCCCAGGCTGCCAGGGAGGTCCAATGGTTGAAGAAATTGAGGGTGGATCTGGGTCTGCCTTGTGCTTTGGTTACAATTCAGGGTGACAACTTAGGTTCCCTGAGTTGGGCCACTGACTGGCAGCTTCTGCCTCGCAGCAAGCACATTGATGTTATTCATCACTACATCAAGGAGCTGGTGGAGGATGGCCAACTGGCTGTTGCCTATGTTAACACTGTGGATAACTGTGCTGACCCCTTCACCAAGCCCCTTGATCCTGCTGTGTTCTGGCGGTTTGTCCGTATGCTTGGAATGACCGCTACTTCTTAGGGTCATTTTTTAGTTTTTTTTGGTTACATACGTTTCTTGTTTTTTGGTTATCATTGTATGGCATTAGGTTCCTATTCCCGGATCGGGTTTTCTATACCGTTGTTACCCGTCATTGATATTCGGTTATCCTCTTTTCTCCCTTGGCACTCTTTGGTATTTTGCCTTGGTCCATTCCTTCATTTACAACCCTTTGGGTTACATTTGAAGTTCTCTCGTTTTTCGGAGTTCTTTAATTTTTTTTTTAATCTGTTACATATAGTTCTATGTCCCCAGTGCCATAGGTGGAGTAGTAGTATTGTATGTCACCTGTGTCATAGGTGGAGTGTCAGCATGAATTGCGGTGCTCTCAAGCGTTTTATGACTTGGTGACTACTTATGTACTCCCTTAGAACTATCGGCCCTGATAGCTTCCCATAGTGATAGCTTCCCGTAGAACTGAGTCATCCTTTAGTGACTCAGTGTCAGCTTCCTATTGACTGCCTGTCTCTCTGTGTCTTATCGGTCTCTCCCTGACATGTCCTGTGTTAAACGGTGTCAGGGTGACAAGATCCGGGCTTAGGGTCTATTCAGGTTACAGGCATCCACTTCGCCCACCGCTGGTGTCCTTTAGTGTACGTCCTTGCTTGTAACGTTATTCTCGTCTCTGTGTATAGATTGGCGCGTCTGTCTCCGCTGCATACATCTCTGTCCACTCTTAGAAGTGCTTAATAGCTGATACCCACACAACTCTCCCGTTGTCTCTACCATCCGTCACAGACGAAACGTAGACGCAGTCCAGGAGTCTGAGTAGATCTTTGACGTGAGTTGCACACTCATCAGATCACACACAGCGTTGCGCAATCCCACAAGGTTTGCTTGTGCCACGGAGTATCAACCCTGCACACCCTCGAAGACCCCCCCCCCCCCCCCCCCCCCACACACACACACACACACCCCTACCCTGTAAATTGCGTCACCCATTTCCCACTTCCTGCTACTATCTCCACCATTACAGACCAACAAGACCCATTTGGTTCCCCCTTTGCTGTCAACACTCCATCACCTCTACCTCCGAACCGCACACCAAAGACTGAAGCCCGACAAGCTTCACACCCTGATTACCCACAGGCCGGTTTATTAACCCGGTGTGAAGACCAAGACCCCAAGACCCCAGCGCCGCGACAGACACCATGGCGACTCCAACCAAGCTCCCTGCACTCATCTTCGACGGCACGCCTGCTGTCCCATGGCACAAGTTTGGACCCTTCCTCCTCCGTCACCTCAGGTCCCACCCGGGGTGCATCTCCGTTGCCATTGAAGCAGCGAAGGACGTTGTCCCCGCCGGTGAGCCAGCAGATGCCGACGGATACCCTCTGGAGGAGTCCCATTACCCGAATGTGGACAATGCTAATGCAGCTATTGCGGCTCGTGCTGTTCCCTACCCAATCAACATGGTAAAGAACGCTGTTGCACTGAATGAGATCCTCAAGCATTGCTCTGAACCCATCCAACAGGCCATCCTAGCTAACACTAACGTTGCTGCTAAAGCCTACAGGTTCCTCAAGACATCATATGGAGAAAGGAACTCTGACCTCGAGACAGGAGCAGTGAGATCCATGTATAACCTCAGCATGACAGCTACTGAGCCACTACAAACATACCTCTCCCGCAGTTATGAGCTCTACACCTTGCTTCCCCAAGTGAACGGGGTCAGCAACACCTCCATCCCATCCCTGCATTCCTCAGCATAATTGTTCAAGGACTTACACCTCGTCCAGAATACAATGGATTCAGGTTTTCCTTTCACAACTGTGTATGCCCTGATTTTGCCTCTTTTCAGACCCAGATCATCAGGTACCAGGTGTCTAACCAGATCTCTGACTCCAGCATCTCCCCAGAAGAGACTGAGCACATGGCAGCTGCTGCTTTCCAAGGCCGCCCAAGAAAGGACCGTCTCCCATCTACTCAAATGACATGCTGGAACTGCAATGGCTATGGGCACAACTCAATCACTTGCCCTAGCCCCCTCACAGAGCTGAAGTACAGGCCCCCACCGTTCTCATCCACATCTGCACGACGAGGATCTTCATCACCCCCCCAGGATGCAGCCAAGAGGTCATCCAGCAAGTCCAAGTCTCCTAGGAGAGACAGCAGAGCATCTGCCAGAGACACCAGAGGACGTCGTGACAGACGTGGGCATGTCCATGTTGCAGATGATGACTGTTCCACCTCCCAGTCCACAACGGACAATGAGGATGAGCACAACTTCATGGCCTTAACTTCTGATGACCCACAGCCCCTCCAGTTTGCTGACTCAAGAGGCAAGTCAAAACCCCTGTCTGACCCACATGCTCCCATGGATGACACTGCTTTCTCTGGACCCCCACCTGATCCTGATGCTTGCCATAGTAGGAGAGATGAGTCTATGCCAGCCCTAGTTTCCAGTGATGGCACCTCTGATGATGATGATGATAAGGGTGCTCATGCCCAGTTCCAGACAGCCCTCCTGACAGAGTGGATTTTAGACTGTGCAGCCCACTCCCACTGCACCAGTAACCCGTCCATCTTGCATGACATTCAGGATCTCCCCCAGCCTATTAGCCTCCACCTGGCAGACCTTGGAGCATCACCACTGCTCTGCCTCCAGAAGGGAAAAGCCAACATCAGGGGTCACCTTGGATCCCTGATCACACTCAACGATTTGCTCATTGCTCCACCCTTGACTGTGGTCAACATACTCAGTCTGCATGCAGCACACAAACTCTGCCCCAACCTCCAACTCCATGCATCCAGTGTTGCTGCTACCCTCTCCCTCCCCACTGCCAAGGGCTCCAAGACTATTCTCTTATGCCCTAAACGGCATGGACTCTACATCACTAGCACCTCTAAGACCCCTCCCTCTTCCCCATACCCCTGTAATCCCCTCCCTTCTGTCATCATGATGGTCACCCAACAAGACCTCAAGAACATCAGCTACAATGATGATGCTGCTGCCAGTTGCACCATTCCCCATGACACTGCCAGCAGCTCTAGCAGTCTACCAGACCTGGTTCCAGCAAATGGTGAGGATGACATGCCTGACCTTGTTCAACCTATCGTTCCCTCCATTATCCAGTCAGACAATGGGGGGGAATTCTCACCACACAAACATGACCTGCTGGACGATGACTTGTATACCACATCATCCCATGACTTCATCCCAGACACTGATTACTCCACAGCCCCTAGCCAGCAGATGCCCACTGTTCCCCATGATGAGCTGTGTAACCTGACAGAAGTACAAGCCAGAAGAGAGATGGACATCCTGCTGGACCAAGCCAGAACCAGCTATGAGAGTCCCTATCCTATTGATGGACAAGGGTCCTCCACCCAACAGGAGCTATCCCAAGCCCTTAGATTTGAACAATGGATTCCCTCAGCCACTTCTCTCTCTCCTGATCAGCCCCTAGCCCATGTCAACATGAACACCCACCCAGTCCATTTCCTGAACAACTCTGGCCTCTCCAGGACCAAGTTTGGGACCCTGCTGCATACCCTCAACAATTCCCCTTCCCCCCTTAGAGCCTTCAGCATCAGACCTAGACAACCTGTCCACATCCTCATTGCCCAGCTAGCCACCAAGTTCCCTGCCCTCCTAGCTGCTGAAATGTTCAAGTTCCCCAGCAGACCAATGCACAACAGTCACTTCTCAGTCTGTGGACCCCTCCTCAAGCATGTCAACAGATTGCAACACATGGTACACATATACCCCACTGTCTCCACAGCTGCCAGGCCCACCATCCAGTGGGCCATATGCCTGCAAGCAGCTATGGTCCATGCAAGAGTACTGGTTTCCTGGCCCAAGATGCTCATGCACCCCATCAGCTGTGTGTATCCTGGGGGCAGAGTAATGTGTGTCAACAACCTCAGCATGAACTGGAGCCCTATGGATTTCACATTCATCAACATGCTGGACACCCCAAAAATGTCTAGGAAATCTTTCTCCACCCTCCTGGAGAAACTCCACACCCAACTGGACCTTGATGGATACCCAGCATCTGGTACCTAACTTTATCATAGTTGACATTCTTGTTTTAGCCATGAACACTTTAGGATTAATGTGCTGTTCGGTACTTCCCCATGTACTGCTGTATTCTTGTCCTTTAGTATCTCTCTCTTAGCTTCTACAGCATGTCTGCAATTCTCTAATTTAGGGTAATCCCAAATTATGGGGGGAATCAGTCCTATCTGACAGACATCCTGGCAGCCCCACTGGCAGCTACCTGGCAGCTTCTCCTGTGCCTCAGCCTGACTCCTATGCTGTCCTGACTCTTAATGTATAGTCCATAGCCTCCCATAGTATTAGTAGTCTACTCTGAGTTACAGCTACCTTATAGATGACTTTGGAAGTATCTCAGCATATCTCTCCACCTGGATTGATTACATGAGCCAGCGGGGGACGTCTACCTAGAAAGTATCAGCTATTAAGCACTTCTAAGAGTGGACAGAGATGTATGCAGCGGAGACAGACGCGCCAATCTATACACAGAGACGAGAATAACGTTACAAGCAAGGACGTACACTAAAGGACACCAGCGGTGGGCGAAGTGGATGCCTGTAACCTGAATAGACCCTAAGCCCGGAACTTGTCACCCTGACACCGTTTAACACAGGACATGTCAGGGAGAGACCGATAAGACACAGAGAGACAGGCAGTCAATAGGAAGCTGACACTGAGTCACTAAAGGATGACTCAGTTCTACGGGAAGCTATCACTATGGGAAGCTATCAGGGCCGATAGTTCTAAGGGAGTACATAAGTAGTCACCAAGTCATAAAACGCTTGAGAGCACCGCAATTCATGCTGACACTCCACCTATGACACAGGTGACATACAATACTACTACTCCACCTATGGCACTGGGGACATAGAACTATATGTAACAGATTAAAAAAAAAATTAAAGAACTCCGAAAAAACGAGAGAACTTCAAATGTAACCCAAAGGGTGTAAATGAAGGAATGGACCAAGGCAAAATACCAAAGAGTGCCAAGGGAGAAAAGAGGATAACCGAATATCAATGACGGGTAACAACGGTATAGAAAACCCGATCCGGGAATAGGAACCTAATGCCATACAATGATAACCAAAAAACAAGAAACGTATGTAACCAAAAAAAACTAAAAAATGACCCTAAGAAGTAGCGGTCATTCCAAGCATACGGACAAACCGCCAGAACACAGCAGGATCAAGGGGCTTGGTGAAGGGGTCAGCACAGTTATCCACAGTGTTAACATAGGCAACAGCCAGTTGGCCATCCTCCACCAGCTCCTTGATGTAGTGATGAATAACATCAATGTGCTTGCTGCGAGGCAGAAGCTGCCAGTCAGTGGCCCAACTCAGGGAACCTAAGTTGTCACCCTGAATTGTAACCAAAGCACAAGGCAGACCCAGATCCACCCTCAATTTCTTCAACCATTGGACCTCCCTGGCAGCCTGGGACAGGGCCTGATACTCAGCCTCACTAGAGCTAATAGCAACAGTAGGCTGTCGCTTGCTCATCCAGTTAACAATGCACCCACCAGCTAGAACTGCAAAGCCAGTCTGAGATCTCCTGTCAGACCCATCATCAGCATAAGATGAGTCACTAAAGACAGTAAATGTGAAATCAGGGCTGTGGGTGTAAGTGAGACCCAGGTGAGAATGTGTTCTCAAATACAAGAGTAACCGTTTGGCTGCCCCCCAGAGAGGGACTGTAGGGTGAGCAGAGAACCTGGATAAATAGCTAACAGCAAAGGAAATATCAGGCCTGGTGCAAGTGGCCAGGTATAGCAAAGCACCTACAAGAGAGAGGTACTGGCTATTAGACGGCAGGGGCTCTCCAGGGGCGTCAGAAACAGTGGATTTGGCCATGGGAGCAGCAAACTTGGGTGGGGCAGCAGCAGTAAGACCAAACTGCTCCACCAGATCAACAATGTAGGTGCGCTGAGAGAGATTGATCTGAACACACCTGCCTTCAGAGTCAAGGGTAACATCCATGTCCAAAGAGAGGAACTGAATTGGAACACCCATCTCTTTGACCTCCCAGCCAGCTGCTTCCATTGCCTGGATCAGCAACACATACCTATCCAGCTCACTAAAAGCACAGATAAAGTCATCAACATAGGTCAGGACATAGCTCCACCCACCATCAGAATCCTTCCTAAAGTACAGAGCAGGTTCTGCCTTGCACATAGTAAAGCCATGAGCAACCAGAACCCGCTTGACATCCCTACTCCAAGCTCTGGGTGCCTGCTTCAATCCATAAAGGGACTTGATCAGTTTGCAGACAAGTGGAACACCGTTAGGACCAAGGTGCCTAAAGCCCTCAGGCTGGTGGCAGTACAGGTCCAGACCAGGCTCCAGCTTGGCATTTAGGAATGCAGTCTTGATGTCTAGCTGCCGAACAAACATCTTCCTATGAGTGATGGCAGCCAGGAGCACCCTAAGACCTGCTTTGGAGGAGACAGGGGCATATACATCATGAAAATCCAGCCCAGGACGCTGCAGAAAACCACGGACCACAAAACGTGCCTTGAAGCGTATAGTACCATCAACACCAATCTTCTTCACAAATAACCACCTGCCAGACAGGATCTTCTGCTTACGAGGCTGTGGAGTGAGAACCCATGTACCATGGGCATGAAGGGAAGCCATCTCATCCTTCATGGCAAGAAGCCATTGATCCTTGTCAGGGTTGGTATGCAACATGGCAGCTTTGTAGGTCAGTTCAGTGGTGGATGCAACAGATGCTCCCACGTACAAGCAGTTTACTTGTACATGGGCAGCGGGGGTATCAGCAGTATCAGCAGTAACCATTAGGAAAGCCCCCAGTGCAGAACTACTGCCTGGTTGAACAGGGCCGGCCTTCTTTGCCTCTAAATCAACGAAGCCTGGGTCGACCGGAGCACCCCAGTCATACGCAGTATCGGAGCCTGACCACGGTTCAAGATCATCACTTGCATCATCTGCAACGGCTACATCATCACCCGGACTCCTGAGTAATCTATCAGAGACGGCAGGAGGTGAAGCGTTCACCAACTCCATCGAGCTATCAGTGATGATGGGAGTATGATGACTAGTAGGCAATGGATCTAACAAAGGATCCACTATGGTCTGAGTTGGTGTAAATCCAACGACTTCACCGACGGAATGTGACGCAGAGGAGGGCCTGGCGACCCCCTGAGATTCGGCTAAGATTTTGTCCGTAGGAGCCGCAGAAACTCGCCCGCCCAGTGTGTTCTCACGCAAAACAGTACCACTGGCCCCCGACCTAGGTCGCAGAGTCATCCTATGGCCAGGACAGTGGTCAACAATTGGGGAAGACAAAGGGTCTAGGGAATCAACCGCAACCTCAGGCATGTGTCCGTTGATGGCGGCAGGGATGCTAGAGACATATGGCGACCCATCATAGGGAGTTAGCCCAGGAATGCAGTTATGATCAAACTGCTCATAGAAGAGTACATCACGACTCTCTACTACCTGGCGCAACTTAAGAACCCAAACAAAATAACCCTTACTCACCAGAGAATACCCAACCAGTCTACCAGATAACGCCCTTTCGTCTAGCTTATTACGTTTCTTCCCATTGACTAGAGTAACATAGCAGGGGCATCCAAACACACGTAATAACGACACATCAGGTTTCACCCCATAAAACAACTCAAAGGGTGTCTTGCGTCCCTGGTTAGGCAGACGGTTTCTAAGGTAACAAGCAGCCAGGAAGGCATAGGGCCAAAAGGACTTAGTAAGCTTAGACTCCAAGTGGATACTCCTAGCTATATTCTGAAGGACCCCATTATACCTTTCCACAGTTGCATTCTGCTGTGCAGTGTATGCCAAAGACAACTCATGTACTGCCCCAACCGATTCTAACCAATCCTCGAACCATTTAACTATAAACTCTTTAGCCCTGTCAGATCTCAGACACTTAAAGGCAAACCCCTGCAGCTGATTTGACCATCTGAGGATGATAGTCTGGACTGCTAAGGGAGCTTCATCCTTGGTCCTCAAGCACAATACCTCAGCATAGCCAGAGAATTGGTCTACAAGGCACAAGATATAAAACTCCCCACGAAGACCCCTAATATGAACCGGTCCCATGATATCCAAGTGAAGGCGTTGGAGGGGTGCAAGGACCTCGGTCATGCTTTCTTTAGGAAAAGGGAGACGCTTTCCCTTAGCCTTTTGACAAGCATCACATGGGATCTTACCCATCTTTTGTACTTGATGAAGGCTGAGGGGTAAGTTCTTAACCATACCACGCTTGACAAGGTTGTGCAAGGCATCATAACCGGGATGACCCAGTCGCCTATGCCACAACCATGCAGGAGTGGTAGGGATAATAACTCCACCGTCCTCATCAACATCAAGTGCAAAAGCTGGATAATATTCAGCAACCCTCAAACAACGACTGGAGGTGTGACAAGGCCTACATGCAAACTTATACACACCATCACTGGAAGCAGGAAAGGACCAGAGCACAGAAGAGCCCTGAGTGGCAGTACAACTAATACTATCAAAAGTAATCTTGCAGTGGAGGGAATGAGCTACAGCATTTACGGACAGGAGATTTACTGGACAGTGGGGTATGTATAGAACATTGGTTAAGGTGATTGATGTTGGTAACCAATCACTACATAACACAATGGACCCCATACCCTCTGACCGTTGAATCACCCCATCAGCAAATCGAACTGCAGGCCCAACAGCAGAGGATTCAAACACAGTGAACAACGACCTATCACCTGTGATTGACATCCCAGCTCCCGAGTCCACATGCCAGATACCTTCAGAAAGACTTGGGCTGCAAATGTTTGAGAACTTAGTCGTGCAAGAAAATAGGACAGAGCTTACCTCCTAGTTCTTTGAAATGGCGTACCCATCGATCTGAGCCTGCAAGGACGACAGCTGCTTACGTGTAAGCGACCCTGGAAGGGCCAAAGCTACGGGCACCGGTTCAGAACCAGGTGCACGTCCCTTGGCCTTTCTGAGTTCCGGATACTTTGTAAAGCAGCGGTCTTCCGAGTGGCTCGTTTTCGAACGACAGGGTCCCCAAGTGCAATCCAAGCGCCTCTTGGTGCCCCCGGAACTCTGAGAACCAGATCCCTTGCCCCGCTGGAAAGCAGCATTAGCAGGGATCTGGGGAGGGTCGCGGGACCAGCCAGGATGCCTTGGATCAGACCTGGGGAGAGACAAATTTAAGAAATCTAACGATCTATAAGCATCAAGACAAGACCAGTAGTCTACGGTCTTGTTCTGGTACAACTCAAAGCCAAACTGGAGGCGCAGCAAATCGAATCGAGGGTGAGTGATGCCATTGATTATAGTGTGCATCGCGTGACGCTGCGGCTGCGGGTATCCCGCACTGCGAAGATCAGTGCACAGCTGCCGCACCCTGCGAAAGAACACATCCACGGGTTCAGAGTTGTTCATGGTCACACTACGAAGCTCAACAAGCATGAGGGGAACCCGAGCAGCAAGGGCATCAGAATGCTGCCTCTTGATATGCAGTAAGATATCGCGAGGTGTAGCAAAATCCTGATACACCTGTACCATCGGTTCCGTCATGTGCGCGAGCATCATGGTGAGACACATGAACTCCTGGCGTGCAAGGGGCAGGGTACTAAATCCTAACAGAGCAGGATCTACACGAGTCTGACTAGGAGAGGCAGGTGGTGAGGCAACAGGCGAAAACGGCGTGGCATCATACATAGCGCGAACCGACAGAAAGTACTCGGCAGCGATGCCAGCATCATATGCACGCTGGTCATCAAGGTTCTCAATCTCATCCAAAGAACTCGCAACATTTACGAGTAGCTCAAAATCTGGCCTAGGAGGTACAAAGCTGAGAGGAACTTTGGCAAACTGGTACTTGCGTAGATTTGCATTTCGAACTCCCAATCCACCAGGAGGGGGGTAGTCAATCCCTGCCTGCACAGGCCCCAGATAAGCACGGCATGCATGACCCAACTCAGAGAACACCATCACTCGCCTAGCCCGCCCCTTCGTATCTAGATTAGCCCGAGTGGCAGCTTGATCCATCCTACCGTACAAAGTGCGGTCCAAGGAGTCACCAGCTTTCTGCGCCTGGCGAATTTGGCGGCAACTCCGCACATCCATGCGCAAAGGTGTGGAGCCATCAAGCAGGTGCTCCCAGGATAAGCATCCCAGCGAGCGATTCGGGTAGTAGGGCAGGGGGGGAGGAAAAGGAGAAGGGGCAGGAGGCTGCTCCACCGGTGGAGGTGGAGGTGGATTCAGGGAGGGGCCAGCAGCATCGCTGTGGACACTCGAGGCAGCAGCAGCAGTCTCACGAGACCGCGTGTGGTAGCCAGCCAGAGCTCGCTCAGAAGGGTTGCGAACAAAGGGGAGGGGAGGAATCAAAGGACCAAGTGACGAGCTTCTCAGCAAAGTCGGCATAGCCAACTCAGGTACCGCAGGTGGATGCGGAGGAGCAGTCGGAGGCTTGTAGACAGGAGGAGGAGGAGGAGGAGGAGGAGCCGACTGGTGCTCAAACACCGGAGACTCAAAAACACGAGTGGCAGTGGAAGGTGTGACTCCACCGAAGTCACCACTCCGCGCACTCTGTAGGTCTTCCTCTTCGTCGTCATCGTCATCCTCAGTGTAGTAGCCATCTTCATGCTTATGGCGAGCCAGATCAGCATTGTCATACTCAAAACGGGCATCAGGAGGCGGAGGAGAAGACTTGTATTTGATGATCTGAGTCGAGACGCAGCATAGACGCATCAGAATATCCTCTACCTCAGGAAGGAGGCGTTGGACAAGAGGAGAAGGAGGGAGAGAAATGGAGGTTTGGTAGGGGGGGATGTCTTCCATGATGGCGGAAGGAGACTCATCTAAGGCAGCAGAGGCCGCTGGCGCGCAATCATCAAGCCAATCAGTGGGAACACAAGTCTTGAACGGAAGAATGCGGTCGCAGCCATTGGATACAATGACGCTCTCCATACCGCGCGACCAAGACAAACCATTCTGTGGGGTTAGCTTTTCGAAGCCGGCAGGAGGCCCACGCGGAAGTTGCATTATAAAGCAGTGGTAGATCGAGATGAAGCCCAGAACCTATCAGCTATTAAGCACTTCTAAGAGTGGACAGAGATGTATGCAGCGGAGACAGACGCGCCAATCTATACACAGAGACGAGAATAACGTTACAAGCAAGGACGTACACTAAAGGACACCAGCGGTGGGCGAAGTGGATGCCTGTAACCTGAATAGACCCTAAGCCCGGAACTTGTCACCCTGACACCGTTCAACACAGGACATGTCAGGGAGAGACCGATAAGACACAGAGAGACAGGCAGTCAATAGGAAGCTGACACTGAGTCACTAAAGGATGACTCAGTTCTACGGGAAGCTATCACTATGGGAAGCTATCAGGGCCGATAGTTCTAAGGGAGTACATAAGTAGTCACCAAGTCATAAAACGCTTGAGAGCACCGCAATTCATGCTGACACTCCACCTATGACACAGGTGACATACAATACTACTACTCCACCTATGGCACTGGGGACATAGAACTATATGTAACAGATTAAAAAAAAAATTAAAGAACTCCGAAAAACGAGAGAACTTCAAATGTAACCCAAAGGGTGTAAATGAAGGAATGGACCAAGGCAAAATACCAAAGAGTTCCAAGGGAGAAAAGAGGATAACCGAATATCAATGACGGGTAACAACGGTATAGAAAACCCGATTCGGGAATAGGAACCTAATGCCATACAATGATAACCAAAAAACAAGAAACGTATGTAACCAAAAAAAACTAAAAAATGACCCTAAGAAGTAGCGGTCATTCCAAGCATACGGACAAACCGCCAGAACACAGCAGGATCAAGGGGCTTGGTGAAGGGGTCAGCACAGTTATCCACAGTGTTAACATAGGCAACAGCCAGTTGGCCATCCTCCACCAGCTCCTTGATGTAGTGATGAATAACATCAATGTGCTTGCTGCGAGGCAGAAGCTGCCAGTCAGTGGCCCAACTCAGGGAACCTAAGTTGTCACCCTGAATTGTAACCAAAGCACAAGGCAGACCCAGATCCACCCTCAATTTCTTCAACCATTGGACCTCCCTGGCAGCCTGGGACAGGGCCTGATACTCAGCCTCACTAGAGCTAATAGCAACAGTAGGCTGTCGCTTGCTCATCCAGTTAACAATGCACCCACCAGCTAGAACTGCAAAGCCAGTCTGAGATCTCCTGTCAGACCCATCATCAGCATAAGATGAGTCACTAAAGACAGTAAATGTGAAATCAGGGCTGTGGGTGTAAGTGAGACCCAGGTGAGAATGTGTTCTCAAATACAAGAGTAACCGTTTGGCAGCCCCCCAGAGAGGGACTGTAGGGTGAGCAGAGAACCTGGATAAATAGCTAACAGCAAAGGAAATATCAGGCCTGGTGCAAGTGGCCAGGTATAGCAAAGCACCTACAAGAGAGAGGTACTGGCTATTAGACGGCAGGGGCTCTCCAGGGGCGTCAGAAACAGTGGATTTGGCCATGGGAGCAGCAAACTTGGGTGGGGCAGCAGCAGTAAGACCAAACTGCTCCACCAGATCAACAATGTAGGTGTGCTGAGAGAGATTGATCTGAACACACCTGCCTTCAGAGTCAAGGGTAACATCCATGTCCAAAGAGAGGAACTGAATTGGAACACCCATCTCTTTGACCTCCCAGCCAGCTGCTTCCATTGCCTGGATCAGCAACACATACCTATCCAGCTCACTAAAAGCACAGATAAAGTCATCAACATAGGTCAGGACATAGCTCCACCCACCATCAGAATCCTTCCTAAAGTACAGAGCAGGTTCTGCCTTGCACATAGTAAAGCCATGAGCAACCAGAACCCGCTTGACATCCCTACTCCAAGCCCTGGGTGCCTGCTTCAATCCATAAAGGGACTTGATCAGTTTGCAGACAAGTGGAACACCGTTAGGACCAAGGTGCCTAAAGCCCTCAGGCTGGTGGCAGTACAGGTCCAGACCAGGCTCCAGCTTGGCATTTAGGAATGCAGTCTTGATGTCTAGCTGCCGAACAAACATCTTCCTATGAGTGATGGCAGCCAGGAGCACCCTAAGACCTGCTTTGGAGGAGACAGGGGCATATACATCATGAAAATCCAGCCCAGGACGCTGCAGAAAACCACGGACCACAAAACGTGCCTTGAAGCGTATAGTACCATCAACACCAATCTTCTTCACAAATAACCACCTGCCAGACAGGATCTTCTGCTTACGAGGCTGTGGAGTGAGAACCCATGTACCATGGGCATGAAGGGAAGCCATCTCATCCTTAATGGCAAGAAGCCATTGATCCCTGTCAGGGTTGGTATGCAACATGGCAGCTTTGTAGGTCATTTCAGTGGTGGATGCAACAGATGCTCCCACGTACAAGCAGTTTACTTGTACATGGGCAGCGGGGGTATCAGCAGTATCAGCAGTAACCATTAGGAAAGCCCCCAGTGCAGAACTACTGCCTGGTTGAACAGGGCCGGCCTTCTTTGCCTCTAAATCAACGAAGCTTGGGTCGACCGGAACACCCCAGCCATACGCAGTATCGGAGCCTGACCACGGTTCAAGATCATCACTTGCATCATCTGCAACGGCTACATCATCACCCGGACTCCTGAGTAATCTATCAGAGACGGCAGGAGGTGAAGCGTTCACCAACTCCATCGAGCTATCAGTGATGATGGAGTATGATGACTAGTAGGCAATGGATCTAACAAAGGATCCACTATGGTCTGAGTTGGTGTAAATCCAACGACTTCACCGACGGAATGTGACGCAGAGGAGGGCCTGGCGACCCCCTGAGATTCGGCTAAGATTTTGTCCGTAGGAGCCGCAGAAACTCGCCCGCCCAGTGTGTTCTCACGCAAAACAGTACCACTGGCCCCCGACCTTGGTCGCAGAGTCATCCTATGGCCAGGACAGTGGTCAACAATTGGGAAGACAAAGGGTCTAGGGAATCACCGCAACCTCAGGCATGTGTCCGTTGATGGCGGCAGGGATGCTAGAGACATATGGCGACCCATCATAGGGAGTTAGCCCAGGAATGCAGTTATGATCAAACTGCTCATAGAAGAGTACATCACGACTCTCTATTACCTGGCGCAACTTAGGAACCCAAACAAAATAACCCTTACTCACCAGAGAATACCCAACCAGTCTACCAGATAACGCCCTTTCGTCTAGCTTATTACGTTTCTTCCCATTGAATAGAGTAACATAGCAGGGGCATCCAAACACACGTAATAACGACACATCAGGTTTCACCCCATAAAACAACTCAAAGGGTGTCTTGCGTCCCTGGTTAGGCAGACGGTTTCTAAGGTAACAAGCAGCCAGGAAGGCATAGGGCCAAAAGGACTTAGTAAGCTTAGACTCCAAGTGGATACTCCTAGCTATATTCTGAAGGACCCCATTATACCTTTCCACAGTTGCATTCTGCTGTGCAGTGTATGCCAAAGACAACTCATGTACTGCCCCAACCGATTCTAACCAATCCTCGAACCATTTAACTATAAACTCTTTAGCTCTGTCAGATCTCAGACACTTAAAGGCAAACCCCTGCAGCTGATTTGACCATCTGAGGATGATAGTCTGGACTGCTAAGGGAGCTTCATCCTTGGTCCTCAAGCACAATACCTCAGCATAGCCAGAGAATTGGTCTACAAGGCACAAGATATAAAACTCCCCACGAAGACCCCTAATATGAACCGGTCCCATGATATCCAAGTGAAGGCGTTGGAGGGGTGCAAGGACCTCAGTCATGCTTTCTTTAGGAAAAGGGAGACGCTTTCCCTTAGCCTTTTGACAAGCATCACATGGGATCTTACCCATCTTTTGTACTTGATGAAGGCTGAGGGGTAAGTTCTTAACCATACCACGCTTGACAAGGTTGTGCAAGGCATCATAACCGGGATGACCCAGTCGCCTATGCCACAACCATGCAGGAGTGGTAGGGATAATAACTCCACCGTCCTCATCAACATCAAGTGCAAAAGCTGGATAATATTCAGCAACCCTCAAACAACGACTGGAGGTGTGACAAGGCCTACATGCAAACTTATACACACCATCACTGGAAGCAGGAAAGGACCAGAGCACAGAAGAGCCCTGAGTGGCAGTACAACTAATACTATCAAAAGCAATCTTGCAGTGGAGGGAATGAGCTACAGCATTTACGGACAGGAGATTTACTGGACAGTGGGGTATGTATAGAACATTGGTTAAGGTGATTGATGTTGGTAACCAATCACTACATAACACAATGGACCCCATACCCTCTGACCGTTGAATCACCCCATCAGCAAATCGAACTGCAGGCCCAACAGCAGAGGATTCAAACACAGTGAACAACGACCTATCACCTGTGATTGACATCCCAGCTCCCGAGTCCACATGCCAGATACCTTCAGAAAGACTTGGGCTGCAAATGTTTGAGAACTTAGTCGTGCAAGAAAATAGGACAGAGCTTACCTCCTAGTTCTTTGAAATGGCGTACCCATCGATCTGAGCCTGCAAGGACGACAGCTGCTTACGTGTAAGCGACCCTGGAAGGGCCAAAGCTACGGGCACCGGTTCAGAACCAGGTGCACGTCCCTTGGCCTTTCTGAGTTCCGGATACTTTGTAAAGCAGCGGTCTTCCGAGTGGCTCGTTTTCGAACGACAGGGTCCCCAAGTGCAATCCAAGCGCCTCTTGGTGCCCCCGGAACTCTGAGAACCAGATCCCTTGCCCCGCTGGAAAGCAGCATTAGCAGGGATCTGGGGAGGGTCGCGGGACCAGCCAGGATGCCTTGGATCAGAACCTGGGGAGAGACACATTTAAGAATCTAACGATCTATAAGCATCAAGACAAGACCAGTAGTCTACGGTCTTGTTCTGGTACAACTCAAAGCCAAACTGGAGGGGCAGCAAATCGAATCGAGGGTGAGTGATGCCATTGATTATAGTGTGCATCGCGTGACGCTGCGGCTGCGGGTATCCCGCACTGCGAAGATCAGTGCACAACTGCCGCACCCTGCGAAAGAACACATCCACGGGTTCAGAGTTGTTCATGGTCACACTACGAAGCTCAACAAGCATGAGGGGAACCCGAGCAGCAAGGGCATCAGAATGCTGCCTCTTGATATGCAGTAAGATATCGCGAGGTGTAGCAAAATCCTGATACACCTGTACCATCGGTTCCGTCATGTGCGCGAGCATCATGGTGAGACACATGAACTCCTGGCGTGCAAGGGGCAGGGTACTGATACGGCGCCGAGCAGGATCTACACGAGTCTGACTAGGAGAGGCAGGTGGTGAGGCAACAGGCTAAAAACGGCGTGGCCAATCAATACATAGCGCGAACCGACAGAAGTACTCGGCAGCGATGCCAGCATCATTATGCACAGCTGGTCATCAGGTTTCGTCAATCTCATCCAAAGAACTCGCAACATTTAGAGTAGCTCAAATCTTGCCTAGAGTACACAAGCGAGAGGACCTTTGGCAAACTGGTACTTTGCGTAGATTTGCATTTCGAACTCCCAATCCACCAGGAAGGGGGTATCATCCCTGCCTGCACAGCCGCCCAGTATAGCACTGCCAGCATGACCCACTCAGAGACACCATCATCCCTAGCCCGCGGCCTTCGTATCTAGATTAGGCCCGATGTGGCGTCTTTTGATCCATCCTACCGTTCAAAGTGCTGTCCAAGGAGTCCCCAGTCTTCTGCGCCTGGCGAATTTGGCGGCAACTCCGCACAGTCCATGCTGCAAAGGTGTGGAGCCATCAAGCAGGTGCTCCCAGATAAGCATCCAGCGAGGCTCGGGTAGTAGGGCGGGGGGGAGGATAAGGATACGGGTGCGGAGGCGTGCTCCACCGTTGGAGGTGGAGTGATCAGGGGGGCCAAGCAGCATCGCTTGGTGGCCACTCGAGGGCAGCAAGCCGCTTCGTTTTTACCCACGCCCTTTTCCCCAAAACCAGACCCCCACCCCCCCCCCCTGGGTTGGTGGTTTTGTATGGCCCCCCGCCCAGCCCCTCGCTGCGAGGGTTCGAACAAAGGGTAGTGAGGAAGTCAAGACCAGTGACGAGCTTCTTCAGCAAAGTCGGCCAAAGCCAACTCAGGTACCGCAGTGGATCGAGAGATCAGTCGAGGCCTTGTAGACAGATGGAGAGAGAGGATGGAGTGAGTAGGAGCCGACTGGTGCTTCAAACACCGAGACTCAAACGACGAGTGGCAGTGGAAGGTGTGTACTCCACCGAGTCACCACTCCGCGCACTCTGTAGTCTTCTTTCTCCCTTCGTCGGTCATCGTCAATCCTCAGTGTTAAAGTCCCTCTTCATAGCTTATGGCGAGCCAGATCAGCATTGGTCAAACTCAAAACGGGCATCATGAGCGGCGGGAGAAGACCTTGTATTTTGATGATCGAGTCGAGACGCATGCATAGACGCATCAGAAATTCCTCTACCTCAAGGAGGAGGCGTTGGACAAGAGAGAAGGAGGGAGAAGAAATGAGGTTGTGGTAAGGGGGAGATGTCTTCCATGATGGCGGAGGATACTTCATCTAAGGCAGCAAGAGGCCCTGCCGCAATCATCAAGCCGTCCAGTGGAGACACAAGTCTTGACGGAAGAATGTGCGGTCGCAGCCCATTGGATACAATGACTGCTCTCCATACCCGCGCGACACAGACAAACCATTCTGTGGGGTTAGTTTTCGAGCCGGCAGAGCGCCCACCGAAGTTTGCATTATAAAGCAGTGGTAGATCTGCATTAAGCCCAGACCTATCAGCTATTAAGCACTTCTAAGAGGACAGAGATGTTGCAGCGGAGACAGACGCGCCAATCTATACACAGAGACGAGAATACGTTACAAGCAAGGACGTACACTAAGGACACCAGCGGTGGGCGAAGTGGATGCCTGTAACCTGAATAACCCTAAGCCCGAACTTGTCACCCGACAAGACGTTCAACACGGGACATGTCAGGGAGAGACCGATAAGAACAGAGAGACAGGCAGTCAATAGGAAGCTGACACTGATTCACTAAGGATAGCTCAGTTTCTACGGGAAGCTCTCACTATGGGAAGCTATCAGGCCGATAGTTCTAAAGGGAGTACATAAGTTTCACCAGTCATAAAACGCTGAGAGCACCGCAATTCCATGCTGACACCACCCTATGACACAGGTGACATCAATACTACTACTCACCTATGGCACTGGGGACATAGAACTATATGTAACAGATTAAAAAAAAATTAAAGAACTCCGAAAAACGAGAGAACTTCAAATGTAACCCAAGGGTGTAAATGAAGGAATGGACCAAGGCAAAATACCAAAGAGTTCCAAGGGAAAAAGAGGGAAACCGAATACAAGACGGGTAACAACTTAGAGAAAACCCGATTCGGGAATAGAACCTAAATGCCATACAATGATAACCAAAAACAAGCACGTATGTAACCAAAAAAAACTAAAAAATGACCCTAAGAAGTAGCGGTCTCCAAGCATACGGAACAACCGCCAGAACACAGCAGGATCAAGGGCTATGGTGAAGGGGTCACACAGTTTATCCAAGTGGTTAACATAGGCAACAGCCAGTGGGCCATCCTCCACCACTCCTTGATGTAGTGCATATAACATCAATGTGCTTGCTGCGAGGCAGAAGCTGCCAGTCAGTGGCCAACTCAGGGAACCTAATTTTGTCACCTGAATTGTAACAAGGCAAAGGCAGAACCCAGACCCACCCTCAATTTCTTTCAACCATTGGACCTCCTGGCCAGCCTGGACAGGGCCTGATACTCGCCTCACTAGAGCTAATAGCAACAGTAGGCGGTCGCTTGCTCATCCAGTTAACAATTCACCCACCAGCTAGAACTGCAAAGCCATCTGAGATCTCCTTCAGACCCATCATCAGCATAAGATGAATCACTAAAGACAGTAATGTGAATCAGGGCTGTGGGTGAAATGAGACCCAGGTGAGAATGTGTTCTCAAATACAAGATTAACCGTTTGGCACCCCCAGAAGGGACTGTAGGGTGAGCAGAGAACCTGGATAAATAGCTAACACAGCAAAGGAAATCAGGCCTGGTGCAAGTGGCCAGGTATAGCAAAGCACCTACAAGAGGAGGTACTGGCTATTAGACGAGGGCTCTCGGGCGTCAGAAACAGTGGATTTGCCATGGGAGCAGCAAACTTGGGTGGGCAGCAGCAGCATTAAGACCAAACTGCTCCACCAGATCACAATGTAGGTGTGCTGAGAGATTGATCTGAACACACCTGCCTTCAGAGTTCAAGGGTAACATCCATGTCCAAAGAAGGAACTGAATTGGAACACCCATCTCTTTGACCTCCCAGCCAGCTGCTTCCATTGCGGGACAGCAAACACATACCTATCCCGCTCACTAAAAGCACAGATAGGTCATCACCATAGTCAGACATAGCTCCACCCACCATCAGAATCCTTCCTAAATACAGACAGGTTCTGCCTTGCACTAGTAAGCCCATGAGCACCCAAACCCGCTTGACATCCCTATACTCCAAGCCTGGGTGCCTGCTTCAATCCATAAAGGACTTGATCAGATTTGCAGACAAGTGAACACCGTTAGGACCAAGGTGCCTAAAAGCCCTCAGGTGCGGTGCAGTACAGGTCCGGACCAGCTCCAGCTTGGCATTTAGAATGCAGTCTTGATGTCTAGCTGCCGAACAAACATCTTCCTATGTGATGGCAGCCAGGAGCCCTAAGACCTGCTTTGGAGGAGACAGGGGCATATACATCATGAAAATCCAGCCCAGGACGCTGCAGAAAACCCGGACCACAACGTGCCTTGAGCGTATAGTACCATCAACAACCAATCTTCTTCACAATAACCACCTGCCAGACAGGATCTTCTGCTTACGAGGCTGTGGGTGAGAACCCCTGTACCGTGGCATGAAGGGAAGCCATCTCATCCTTAATTGCAAGAGCCATTGATCCTGTCAGTTGGTATGCAACATGCAGCTTTGTAGGTCATTTCAGTGGTGGATGCAACAGATTCTCCAACGTACAAGCAGGTTACTTGTACATGGGCACGGGGTATCAGCAGTATCGCAGTAACCATTAGGAAACCCCCAGTGCAGAACTACTGCCTGGTTGAACAGGGCCGGCCTTCTTTTTGCCTCTAAATCAACGAAGCTTGTTCGACCGAACACCCCACCATACGCAGTATCGGAGCCTGACCACGTTCAAGATCATCACTTGCCATCTTCACGGCTACACATCACCCGACCCCCTAGTAATCTACAGGACGGCAGGAGGTGAAGCTTTCACCAACTCCATCGAGCTATCAGTGAGGATGGGAGTATGATGACTAGTAGGCAATGATCTAACAAAGGATCCACTATGGTCTGAGTTTGGTGTAAATCCCACGACTTCCCGACGGAAGTGACCAGAGGAGGCCTGGGCACCCCTGAGATTCGGCTAGATTTGTCCGTAGGAGACCGCAAGAACTCGCCCCCCAGTGTGTTCTCACGCAAACACATACCACTGGCCCCCGACCTTGGTCGCAGAGTCATCCTATGGCACAGACAGTGGTCAACAATTGGGGAAGACAAAGGGTCTAGGAATCAACCGCAACCTCAGGCATGTGCCGTTGATGGCGGCAGGGATGCTAGAGACATATGGGCGACCCATCTATAGGAGTTAGCCCAAATGCAGTTATGATCAAACGCTCATAAAGAAGTACTCACGACTCTCTATTACCTGGCGCAACTTAGGAACCCAAACAAAATAACCCTTACTCACCAGAGAATACCCAACCAGTCTACCAATAACGCCCTTTCGTCTAGCTTATTACGTTTACTTCCCATTGAATAGAGTAAATGCAGGGGCATCCAAACACACATAATAACGACACATCAGTTTCACCCCATAAAACAACTCAAGGGTGTCTTGCGTCCCTGGTTAGGCAGAGCGTTTCTAAGGTAACAAGCAGCCAGGAAGGCAATAGGGCCAAAGACTTAGTAAGCTTAGACCCAAGTGGATACTCCTACTATATTCTGAAGGACCCCATTAACCTTTCCACAGTTGCATTCTGCTGTGCAGTGTATGCCAAAGACAACTCATGTACTGCCCCAAGATTCTAACCAATCCTCGAACATTTAACTTAAACTCTTTAGCTCTGCCAATCTCAGACACTTAAAGGCAACCCCGCAGCTGATTTGACCATCTGAGATGAGTAGTCTGGACTGCTAGGGAGCTTCATCCTGTCCTCAACACAATACCCAGCATAGCCAGAGAATTGGTCTACAAGGCACAAGATATAACTCCCCACGAAGACCCCTAATATGAACCGGTCCCAGATATCCAAGTGAAGGCGTTGAGGGGTGCAAGGACCTCAGTCATGCTTTCTTTAGGAAAAGGGAGACGCTTTCCCTTAGCCTTTTGACAAGCTCACATGTGGATCTTACCCATCTTTTGTACTTGATAAGGCTGAGGGGTAAGTTCTAACCATACCACGCTGACAAGGTTGTGCAAGCATCATAACCGGATGACCCGTCGCCTATGCCAACCACTGCAGGAGTGGTAGGGATATACATCCACCGTCCCTCATCAACATCAAGTGCAAAAGCTGGATAATTTCAGCAACCCTCAAACACGAACTGGAGGGGTGTGACAGGCCTACATGCAAACTTATACACACCATCACTGGAAGCAGGAAAGGACCAGAGCACAGAAAGCCCTGAGTGGCAGTACAACTAATACTATCAAAAGCAAATCTGCAGTGGAGGGAATGAGCTACAGCATTTACGACAGGAGAGTTAACTGGACAGTGGGTATGTATAGAACATTGGTTAAGGTGATTGATGTGTAACCAATCACTACTACACATGGACCCCTACCCTCTGACCGTTGAATCACCCATCAGCAAATCACTGCAGGCCCACACAAGCAGAGGATTCAAAACAGTGAACAACGACCTATCACTATCACTGTGATTGACATCCCATCCCGAGTCCACATGCCAGATACCTTCATAAAGACTTGGGCTGCAAATGTTTGAGAACTTAGTCGTGCAAAAAATAGGACAGTGCTTACCTCCTAGTTCTTTTGAAATGGCGTACCCATCGACTGAGCCTGCAAGGACGACAGCTGCTTGACGTGTAAGCGACCCTGGAAGGGCCAAGCTACGGGCACCGGTTCAGAACAGGTGCACGTCCCTTGCCCTTTCTGAGTTCCGGATACTTTGTAAGCAGCGTCTTCCGAGTGGCTCGTTTTCGAACGACAGGTCCCCAAGTGCATCCAAGCGCCTCTTGGTGCCCCGGAACTCTGAGAACCAAGCTCCCTTGCCTGCTGGAAAGCACATTAGCATGGATCTGGGGAGGGCGCGGGGACCAGCCAGGATGCCTTGGACAGAACCTGGGGATAGACAACCTTTAAAATCTAACGATCTATAAGCATCAAGACAAGACCATTAGTCACGTTCTTGTTCTCTGTACAACTCAAAGCCAAACTGGAGGGCACAAATCGAATCGAGGGTGAGTGATGCCATTGATTATAGTGTGGCATCGCGTGACGCTGCGCTGCGGGTATCCCGCACTGCGAAGATCAGTGCAACAACTGCCGCCCCCTGCGAAAGAACACTCCACGGGTTCAGAGTTGTTCATGGTCACACTACGAGCTCACAAGCATGAGGGAACCCGAGCAGCAAGGGCACTCAGAATGCTGCCTCTTGATATGCATTAAGATATCGCGAGGTGTAGCAAAAATCCTGATACACCTTACCATCGGTTCCGTCATTGCGCGAGCTCATGGTGAGACACAGAACTCCTGGCGTGCAAGGGGCAGGGTAACTATCCTAACAGAGCAGGATCTACACGAGTCTGACTAGGAGAGGCAGGTGGATGGCAACAGCGCAAACAACTGCGTGCATCATACAGCGCAACCGACAGAATTCTCGCCAGCGATGCCAGATCATATGCACGTGGTCATCAAGGTTCTCTCTCATCAAAGAAACTCGCAACTTTACGAGTAGCTCAAAATCTGCTAGGATGTACAAAGCTGAGAGAACTTTGGCAAACTGGTACTTGCGTAGATTGCATTTCGAACTCCCATCCACCGAGGAGGGGGTAGTCAATCCTTGCCTGCACAGCCCCCAGATAAGCACGGCATGCATGACCCAACTCAAAGAACACCTCACACTCGCCTAGCCGCCCCCTCGTATCTAGATTAGCCCGAGTGGCACTTGATCCATCCTACCGACAAAGTGCGGTCCAAGGAGTCACCAGCTTTTTCTGCGCCTGGCGAATTTGGCGGCAACTCCGCACATACCTGCGCAAAGCGTGTGGACATCAAGCAGTGGCTCCCGGGATAAGCATCCCAGCGAGCGATTCGGGGTAGTGGGCAGGGGGTGGAGAAAGGAAAGGGGCAGGAGGCTGCTCCACCCGGTGGAGTGGGAGGTGGATTCAGGGATGGGCCAGCACATCGCTGTGGACAACCGAGCACAGCACAGTCTCACGAGACCGCGTGTGGTAGCCAGCCAGAGCTCCTCAGAAGTGTTTTGCAACAAAGGGGAGGGGAGGAATCAAAGACCAAGTGCAGCTTCTCAGCAAAGTCGGCATAGCCAACTAAGTTACCGCAGGTGGTGCTAGGAGCAGTCGGAGGCTTGTACACGGAGGAGAGGAGGAGAGGAGGAGCCGACTGGTGCTCAAACACCGGAACTCAAAAACACGAGTGGCATTGGAAGTGTGACTCCACCGTAAGTCACCACTCTCGCGCACTCTGTAGTCTCCCTCTTCGTCGTCATCGTCATCCTCAGTGTAGTAGCCTCTTCATCTTATGGCGAGCCAGGCCATTGTCATACTCAAACGGGCATCAGGAGGCGGGGAGAGAGACTTGTATTTGATGATCTGAGTCGAGACGCAGCATAGCCGCATCAGAATATCCTCTACCTCACAGGAAGGAGGCGTTGGACAAAGGAGAAGAGGGAGAGAAATGGAGGTTTGGTAGGGGGGATGTCTTCCATGATGGCGGAAGGAGACTCATCTAAGGCAGCGAGTGCCGTTGGCGCGCCATTCTTAAGCCAATCAGTGGGAACACAGTCTTGAACGGAAGAATGCGGTCGCAGCCATTGGATACATTGACGCTCTCATACCGCGCGACCAAGACAAACATTCTGTGGGGTTAGCTTTTCGAAGCCGGCAGGAGGCCCACGCGAAGTTGCATTCTTAAAGCAGTGGTAGATCGAGATGAGCCCAAACCTATCAGCTATTAAGCACTTCTAAGAGTGGACAGAGAGTATGCAGCGGAGACACGCGCCAATCTATACACAGAGACGAGAATAACTTTACAAGCAAGGACGTACATAAAGGCCCAGCGTTGGGCGAAGTGGATGCCTGTAACTGAATGAGACCCTAAAGCCCGAGAACTTGTCACTCCTGACACCGTTAATAACACAGGACTGTCAGGAGAGACCGATAAGACACCGAGGATCGGCAGTCCAATAGGAAATGACACTGAGTCACTAAAGATGACTCAGTGTCTACGGGATAAGCTATCACTATGGGAAGCGATCAGGGCCGATAGTTCTATTGGGAGTACATAAGTAGTCACCAAGTCATAAAAAAGACCCCGCTTGAGAGCACCGCAATTCTGCTGACAGAAAGAAGTTGCTTACAGCCGTCAGTCTTTTATACTCCTAGTTCCTCTCAGCCTCCCCCTGCAGCCTTCCTGGCCCCCAGCATACACTGACTAAAGACCTGCCCCAATTGCTTTGCCCCCTTTGGACTGACTGCCTCCAAATAAATTTTATATTACATTTTCCTCTTGCCAGCCGTTAGCAATATCTAATAGCCCTTTCCAGCCCTTTATACTCTGATTTCTTTATGCCTCACTTTCCAGGGATTCTTGTCCCCAATGAATACCTTGAATTGGGGGTGTTAATTGTCCGTCTCGTCGGACACTGAGTTGGCATAGCGCACTCGTGGTCCTGTGCCCCATGACCCGGGTGCCTCGCCGCCGGGTCCATATGCTAGCTATTGCCGCACGTGTCTTCGACCTTCTGAAGAACTTCCTTTTCTATATACCGCACCGAAGTTGCGATGATAACTAATCTGCTCTTCAGTCTCACTGTGTACCACTCTATTGATTGAAAGTCCCCACATCCCAGTTCCGGGTAGTTCAACAGCGTACATTTTGTGTGTCTAAGTCCAAAAACACGCACTCAAGAGGGGCGCTGCGTGTTTTCACACTCACTTTTATTATGTTACCGGGATGTCAGGAGTAAAAGGCTCAAAACGTTTTGCATAACAAAATAGGATGCTGACCCGCCCCCCCCCCACCCCCCCACCCCACCTCCCCCCCCCCCACCCCACCCCCCACCCATTAATATTAATATCTAGATGTGATTGGGGGGGTTAACAATTGGCGCGCACGATGTATTGTCCGCTTTCATGCCCATCCCTAGAGTGACTTAAGCATGCAGGTTCCTGACCTGCGTGCTCCCTGTAGTGCCGCTGCCAGCTAGGGCATCGCGCACTGTCACACTACAGTACCCTGCTGTACTGTCGCTCTCTCTCATCATCACCTACGTGACGATTGGTGCTTATCTTGTAAA